>JAJOZX010005931.1:87500-282601 GCA_023014485.1 Bathynomus jamesi
AGGAGCCATCGTGTTTGGCAGAGCCCACAGACACAAAATGTCTGAAGTAGCCCAATTTGTTGGTGTCAACGCGTACAGTCCAGCGAGTTTACAAAGAGTGGTGTAGTTCGCAATCAACTGAAAATCGACGGCGTAACTGTGGCTGGAAAACAATTCTCGACAATAGGGACCGCCGCCATGTTTCTCGTCTAGTAACTGCAAATCGTTTTCAAACCAGAGAACAATTGCTCCAAGAAACCAATGAGGTTCTCCAGCGACCAATTTCCGAACGGACATTGCGACGAGAACTGCATGCGATGGACATCTGGAGCAGGGTACCACGGAAGAGGCCGCTGTTAACAGCAGGTCACAAATTGGCACGTTATAAATGGGCTCAGAGGCACAAAAACTGGACTGCGGCAGATTGGAAACGTGTAATTTGGTCCGATGAGTCCCGTTTTTGTTTGTTCTCCAATGATGGAGGCGACGAGTACATCGCAGGTCCAATGAAGCATTTAATCCTGAATGCGTCGAAGGTGTTGTTCGGGCTGGAGGTGGTTCCGTGATGTTCTGGGGATGTTTTTCGTACCACGAAATGGGCCCTCTCGTTCCAGTGACGATGAATTTGAACCAGCAGGCGTACCTCCGCATACTAAATGATGAATTGGTACCCTTTGCCCTACATCTCCAGGAGCAGCATCACATTGCCACTCCTGTCTTCCAAGACGACAATTGCCGTGTGCACAAGGCGAGAAGTGTGCCTGAGTGGCACGACGAACATTCTGCAACACTGTCTCACCTCGAATGGCCCGCCAAATCTCCTGATTTAAATCCTATTGAAAATCTGTGGGATTATTTGGAACAGAATGTGAAGCGCAGGAATAGACACCCACGGACTCTGGCGGAACTTCGGGACCGGTTGATGAACGAGTGGCAGCAAATCGATGTTCAGTACATGCACAACCTCGTAGAGTCTCTGCCTCGCCGGATTCGTGCGGTTATCAAGGCCAGAGGCGCCGTCACACGTTATTAGGTACATTCTGAGAGGGGTGACTAATTTTTTGTCCGGTGTGCTTATATATATATATATATATATATATATATATATATATATATATATATATATATATATATATATATATTATATATATATATTATATATATGGGTGCATCAAAATACACATTTCCAGCATATTGATCTGTCTGAGTGCTAAAAGTGTTCAATTTCATGTTGTTACAACACATGCAAAATATGGTTGCAATTCGTGGTGATCTAGAGGTGCAATGGCACATCAGCTTTTCAGCATGTCAACTGGGGTCTTAGACTCTTAGTGTTGATTGGTAATATCATGTTTTTTGTTGGCTGGAGTTCATATCTTTCCATTTTGCTGTAGTCCTAACCCTTAACTCTTGTTGATTTGCAGATCTATAGACGACGACGAAATTAGCGCTATGTCATCTGCACAAGTTGGAGCCGAGCGCTCTATTTCCTCAACGCTATCGCCCGCCGCAGGATCCAGCTCTCACAAGACGTCGCCCTTGGACTTCCGCACGAGCAGCCGCAGGCTGGTCTTTGGTCTGGGCACCAGCATCACAAACGACGATGGCATCATTACTGGCGCCAAGCTGCCAAGTGGTTGCCAGATCTTGCGGTGCATGCTGTACAACTGCGACGCGCAACTGCATGCCAAGCGACCCGGTTCGATCTGAGCCTTGTCTCTGTTCGAGGCGGCCAAGGTCGTCCTGGAGCAGGTGTGGCCATTTTACGCCAAGGCCAACATCCTAATGGTGAGCGATCGGCGCGCATGCGACAAGATGGTGGCGCTTGTCGACGACAAGAAGCTGCGGCGCATTCCGCAGGCCAGGCGCTCCAGTGAGGCTACAGCTCGACAGGCGGATGCTATGGAGCGCAGGCTGGATGCCACATTTCCACTGTGGTCTCCAAACGCCGAGGAGCTGATCCGCGATCCAGAGGACGTCGCTTTCCTGGCCAGCATGAAGGGCGACAGACTGGCCACATTTGGCGCGTTCGATGCCAAGCTGCAAGCCAAGGTGAAGCAGCGACAGGAGCATGAAGCTGCGGCAACAACCCGGCAGGCACGCGCTACCAAGGAGCAGCAGGAGATGACCGCAACGTCCAGCACGGCCGTGTTGGAGAGCGAAAGCGATGAGGATAGCGACGCACCGGTTGAGAACACACCACGCACCCGCGAGCGCAAGAAGACTGGCACCACAACCTTCATTCCACCCGACATCCTCAGGCGGCCGTCTCGTGTCACTGGCTACGCGGTTGAAGATCACGCCGATGCAGCAGGCTGCCTTCACGCGCGGGCCTGATCGCGGAGTCAGGTGGCAATTGATCAAAGGTCTCCACATCCTACGCGACGGCGGACCGATCGCGCCGCCAAGTACTGGAGGTTATCAGCGAGGAACGCCACGAGCAGTGGACACCGCCTCCCATGTGCACCCTGCACTGGGACAGCAAGTTGACGTCGACGCTCAGCAATGTGCGCCAGTTGGAGGAGCGTCTGACGGTGGTGGTCGGAGATACGGCGCGGCTCAAGCTGCTCGGCGTGCCAGCATACACGAAGGGGACTGACGAGGCGTGCGGAACGATCATCGCCCGGCTGTCGTGCAAGCTGCTGCAGGAGTGGCGCTGCGCCGACCAGGTTGTCAACATGGCATTTGACACCACCGCGTCAAACACTGGCCATCTCACGGCAGCCTGCATTGCCATCCAGCTCTCACTGGGTCGACCACTGCTCTGGTGCGGGTGCCGGCACCACATCGGCGAGGTACTCCTCAGCCACATTTTCACCGACCTCAAAGTGGAGACGTCGCGCTCGCCAGAGATTGACTTGTTCGCGCGTCAGCGGGATAACTGGAACCTGGTGCCGCACGACGACAGCGGCCCACTGTCCCGCTACATTCCTGGCGACGCCGAACCACCGTTCCTGGGCAAGTTGCGTGCTGAACTCACCGCGTGCGCTGCGAGAGTGCTCGACTACAAGCGAGGCGACTACCGCGAGTTTGTGCAGCTCTGTCTTGTGTATCTAGGTGCACCCAATGCAGCGCAGACTCCAATGACCTTCCAACGGCCGGGAGCGCTGCACAAAGCGCGATGGATGGCCAAGCTGCTCTACACTCTCAAGCTGGCCTTGATGGAGAAGCACATCGCGTTTCTTCCCCAGGGCACCATCACCACGCGGCAGCAGATGCTGAAGATTCGGGCGTTTGCCGACTTCATCACGCACATCTACGTGAAGATTCGGGCGTTTGCCGACTTCATCACGCACATCTACGCGATGTGGTGGCTGACCTGCGACACAGCTATAGATGCCGCCTGGAATGACCTCACACTCTACCACCACCTGTACGCGTACAAGTCCGTTGACGCGGGCATCGCAGCATCAGCGATCAAGGTGCTGGAGCGGCACCTCTGGTACCTGACGGGCGAGATGCTGCCCCTGGCACTCTTTAGTACCAAGGTGCCAGTTGGCGAGCGGCGCGCACTTGCGGATGCCATCTTGGAGCACAAGCCGGCTGATCTCCCCATGCGAGCCCCACAGCTGCGCTTTGGCACTGGCTTCGGCAAGCCGAAGTTTCCAGCCCTCTCGCCGACCTCGCCAACACAGACTGCTGGTTCGGTATGCACCAGCTGCACGTCGATCCAGCGTTTCTTTCGCTCAACGTAGAGGATTGGGCTACCAGTGCAGCATTCCAGGCTGGGCGGCGAACGTACATGCCATCAACGTCGTCAATGACTGCGCCGAGTGCGGTGTGAAACTTAAGTCAGACTTCGTGGCAGCAGCCAGGAGCAAGCAGCACCTGCAGAATGTGCTGCAGGCAGTTGAGCATGACCGCTCTCAGCAGCCGAATCTTCGCTGCTGCAAGCGCAAGCTGGACACATACCAGGACTGGGCCTCTATGAGGTCGAGAATAATAATAAAATGTTCTCAAAAACAATTTCTAAAAAAAATTTCAATGTTCTCAAAAACGTTGTTCTTAAATACAGTTTCTTGAAATTCTTGTTTTTTTTTTCTCAAAAGTGTGTCATCCTTGTCAAGTTGTCAAGGAATATGAGTTCTGAAAACACCCAAAAATGCAAATTTTTAAAATTTCACCTACCTTGTTGCACCTCTAAATCTCAATGAATTTTCCCAAAACTTTGCACAAGTAATTTCTATGTGCATTCGAACGAAATGCAACCCAGACAGTTTGATCTGTTGATATTAAAATTTTGCCTTGCATTTTGATGCACCCTAATATATATATATATATATATATATATATATATATATATATATATATATATATATATATACAGAGCGTCCCAAAAAATGTATACACACTTTAACAGCTGATAGCTCAAATGATGTTTCTTTCTTTCCAAGTTAAACCCATTAGAATTAATAATGGCAGTCAGACTAAGCTTTGAACAAAGGAAATTCATTCTAAAATGCTACTGGAAGTGTGAAAACGCAGTTGAAGTGCAAAGACAGTTTAGGAGGGAGTTTCAAACAGATCCACCAACGCGACTTACCATCACTCGAATTAGAGATAAGTTTGAAGCCGATGGAACTGTTCAGAATGTCCACAAGAAGCGTTCCGGAAGACCACGGACATCGACAAGCCCCACAAAGCAAGAAAGAGTACTGGAAACGTATCACCAAAGTCCAAGAAAATCTGTGCGGCAAGCGAGTCGTGAGGTAGGAATTTCAGAATCGTCTGTCCAACGCATTTTGAAGCGCTGTCAATGGAAAAGTTACATTCCAAGATTAGTCCATGCTATTAATGAAGATGATCTGGACCGAAGAGTGGAGTATTGCGAGTGGTACTTGGCACGATGTGGATGTGGATTGGATGAAGGGGTTTCGTAGAATACCCTCCGCGTTCACCAGACCTCACACCACTAGACTTTTTTTATGGGGATACTTAAAAGACAAAGTCTATGCTATAAAACCTGCAACAGTCGCTGAATTGAGAGCAGCCATTGAACGAGAATGCACACAAATACCAAACGAAATGTTTCGTGATGTTTGCGATTCCATTGCTTCGCGTTATCAGCAGTGCCTGGACCAGAACGGACGTCAGTTTGAAAACAGGCATTGACAAAACAATTAAATAATGTCTGTAGATTCTATTACATTTTGAAAATGAAATGTATTTTAATAAACACTGCCTTTATAATTATTTAAAGTGTGTATACATTTTTTTGGGATGCCCTGTATATATATATAGGCCCGGATTTAGCTATAGGCGAACTAGGCGATCGCCTAGGGCCTCGCGCCAAAGGGGGCCTCACTGAAGCCGTTTTGCGCGTTCTGTTCAAGTGATATTAATGATTTAGAACTCTATGAAGAACTTAAAGTACTTTGCAGGTTTACACCTGAGAAAACAGATCTCGGAAATGCCCTTGTTTATATAGTACAAAAACAACTAAGTGAGATTTATCCTAATGTTTATGTTGCACTTCGAATAGTATTAACCATCCCAGTTACTGTTGCTTCGGCTGAAAGAAGTTTCTCACGTCTCAAACTTATTAAAACATATTTGCGTTCCACCATGTCTCAAGCGAGATTGCAATTATTAGCTATGTTATCAATAGAAAACGATATAACAAATTCATTAGATTATTCTCAATTAATTGAAGAGTTTAGCTCGAAGAAAAGTAGAAAAGCATTGCTGTAATATTCAAGGAGCATCTGAACCAAATATTAAAGCATTAATATTTAGCCTGATAAGTCGATCGCTCACTATTATAAAAATGAAATGTCAATATCTCTTATACATCACATATGAAAAACGTTTGTATACAGGGTGTCCCGTTAAGTCTGGACCCATAGGGATTTATAATATATTTTTTTATTATGTTGCAGGTAAACCATGTCACTGACTAGAGAGGAGAGAGTTCAAGTTATTTTGCTGGTCGGGACCCGCAGTCACCAGGAAGTGGCCGAAGAATTCAACAATATGCATCCAGACCGCGCACCAATCACACACAGATGTGTTGGCAAGTTGATAGCCAAATTTAAGGAAACTGGATCCGTAGCTGACAAGCCTCGCAGAGGACCTTCAAGGACTGTTACGGAAGACGAAACCAGTACCAATGTGTTGGCTAGCTTCGCTGTCAGTCCCAAGAAGTCACTTCGACGCATGTCCAGCGAAACTGGGACTATTTTGTAATTTTATTAATTTTGCCCTATGGGTCCAGACTTACGGGACACCCTGTACTATGGAAAGTCATTACCTATAATATTATATAAATCTTAGAAATCATTCTCTTATATTTTCGATACAAATCTTTTCATATTATAATTTATACTTATTTGTATGGTTTATTTATAATTCTTATACAATTTCCATGCGTGATTATTTTGGTTTGGTTTAATTTTTAAGTGCTGGCATAGTTCTGTCTATGCGGGATTCTAATATTGCTGGTATAGTACCAATAATTAAGTCCATATTTTCATATATATATAGGCCTAGGGCCTCGCAATTTCTAGATCTGCCTAGGGCCTCGCAACTTCTAGATCCGGCCCTGCACATGTTCAACGGGAGAGAAAAATAAAAAGATTAGCACATGATTAACGAGAGTTGATTAAAAGCAAAAGTAATTTAACAGGATATTGTCAATTTTATACATTCCCGCACTGTTACTGAAATTATTTTTAAAATGGATAAATGCACATTCTGGAATATTCCTTTCGATTATATCTGTGTTTTTAACGAGCACTTTAGAACTATCCCACTTGATACTATGATTACATCTATACTGTATGGTTAAACAATGCATTAGAATTATTTGTTCTTCTACACGCATATTTATGCCGTTTTTAAGTTGTCAGTCCTGAATTTTTAGATTCCGAGTTATGCAATATCATGAATATTGGTAATACATTATGTTATCCTATTTCATTTCTAGATGAAAGGAAAGCTAAGAATGGGTATTATAATTATGTAACTGTAAAGGAATTTGAGCGTAAAAATATCCTTAGCCTACCTTACCATGTTACTTTTAAATATCTTCAGATTTTATTTAAAGCAATCGCTATCAACGTAGTCTTTAAGTATAATAATAATAATACTGTTAAATCACGCCTAATAAAGAATAGCCTGCATGATGCAGTTGGCTGTGTGTATTCGATCGGATGTACACAATGTAACTCAGTATACATAGGCCAAATGGGAAAAACGTTAGATATTTGGGTAAAACAGCATAAATATGCGTGTAGAACAGCAAATAATTCTAATGCATTGTTTAACCATATGTATACATGTAATCATAATACCAAGTGGGATAGTTCTAAAGCGCTCGTTAAAAAAACAAATATAATTGAAAGGAATATTCCAGAATGTGCATGTATCCATTTTAAAAATAATTTCAACAACATTGCGGGAATGTATAAAATTGACAATATCCTGTTAAAATACCTTTTGCCTCTAATCAACTCTTGTTGATCATATGCTAATCTTTTTATTTTTCTGTCCCATTATACAAATTGATATATTTTCATCATCTCGCCTTCTCCCTTCATTCCCTGAAGAGGTGTACTTTTGAATACACGAAAGGCCTTGGAATCTTTTTTCTTTATCCTTGTGGATTTGTATCATATATATATATATATATATATATATCTTGGTCTGCATGCTTTTGCATCACTGGTAGAAGAAAAAGTCTACCACAAATAAAGTAAGTAAATAAGTAAATAAAATAAATAAAATAAATAAAATAAATAAAATAAATAGAATCCTGCCATCTGCAATGCTGATGAGCGAAAAGAGCAACCAGAGAAGGACTGATAATGAGTGTTCCTCATACTGACATTGGCATACCCGTTTTCATTGACTAGGAACTTATTTAAATACTTCAAACACCAGAACCCTTTCAAATTCACTCAACACTGAAAACAAAGTTGTTCATTGTGTTTTGAAACTTTATTTACATAGATTTACTTACGTGCGTATCATAAATAATGAAGAACGAAAAAAGAATTGCCGCAATTCCAGCTACAATGAGGTCCACTCCTTTGCTCGCCACAAACAAGTTCATGATTCCCAATACAAAGACGACAGTCAAACACGTAAGTAGACTGAAATAATAAAATATAATTTTGAATAGAAGCATCACAAGTAAACTGCGTGGTTAAACATATTTAAAACTCCAATTTGTCATTCTCAGTGGAGTGGGAAGGACACGAACTTAGAACAGGAAACACTAATTACATATACAAAATTATCATTGATAATAATTAATAATGTAATGTACCACCCTAATAGAGATTCAGCATTACCTTCGATTTGAAAAAAAAATGGTTTAGTACCTCCAGTGATAAGATGGGTGGACGCAAGGTTTCATTCACACGAACCTTAGAAACCAATTGCATCCACAATTTACCAAAATCATTCTCAAGAGAAGAGACAGTTTGTGGTCCACACTAAACTCTGCTTGCTCGTGTGCCACAGTTGGTCCCAATCCTTTACAGCATTCAAAACTAATAAATCATATAACCTAACGGAACCTAACCTAACCTAACCACCAAACCGTCAGGCATTGAGATTTTAGACTTCACTCTTATGAGCAATCCTTCCTTTGTCATATTGAGTAAAACAACTGGAAAAACTTTTCAGATACCCAGTGTCTCATCTACTCTGTGAGCAGTCCAGCATGCTCTCAAACACATACACACACCTCTCCCTATTCCTCATCCTCACTATGTATACATGCATCTTACATACTACATAATCTTTTCAAAATTTAAAAAAAAAAAAAAAATGGCACCTTCACGAGTCACGGAGTCCCTTGGGGAGGGGACCATAAATGTCCCCACTTCTGGCTCCCCGGCTGCCTATACCAGGAACGCAGACCTGGGTAGCGGGGCTGGATCTGCTACCGCCCATTCAAAATGTTCTGGGCCTCTGCCTGATTCACTTTTCTTAAACTTCTGCAACAATCATGGCCTTTTCTCAAATCTGTTGACCACCACTTCTCTAAACCTCTTTTCCTTACTGAAACTCAGGCGTCTGGGACGACTGACAGCAACCCCTTTTCTGTACCCTCTTACATTCTCTATACCAGACATGGGGTAATAGTAATAGACTATTACAGGATTTTTCAAGTAATAGTAATAGATCATAATTTTTTGGCTGTAATAGTAACAGTAGGCAAAGTAATAAATAATAATCTATTACTTTTCTATTACAGTGGCACTTCATTAACGGTGGATTGTCGAAAATTCTCTCATAGTTGCTGCTGTCATTCAACAGTTTTCTTTGACAAGGGAATAACAAAAAATACCCATATCATGCTTGTTTATTACACACCAAAAACTAATAGTGGCAAATTTTTCCTTCAATAAAGTAAAATTATCAAGACCTGCAGTCTCTGAAATTGTAATGATTTGATTGAAACAAATATTTGTTATAACACACTGCTTCTAATCGCATTTAAATAGACAAAGATCCTTTTCAAATGAGTGAAGTACGCACATACAAAAGTAATAGTAATAAATGACCAAATAATAGTAACAGATGAAAAATAAAGTAATAGAAGAAATTAAAAGTAATAGAAATAGAAACCCAGTAATAAACCCCATGTCTGCTCTATACTCAATTTCACTCCAAAGGTGGATGTTGCGTATCTGTACGCAAAACCGAACTTGTTCTCGTATTCCCGAACTCGAATCTTTCTTTGGCTTACATACCAATCTCAAACTAAATACATGTGAGCTGCTTACCTTTCTCATAATTCTACTGACTATCCAAAATCCTTTGACTACCTCACTGTAATGATGAAAATTTATTCTTCAACATTTTGTATTATGTTGGGTGAATTTTCATGTCATGTATCATTTGTAATGAACTTTAGATGATTGTGTAACTAGGGTTGAAATATTTGCCAACAGAGGTCGCTGGTGTTATTACTCTTATCATTCTTATAATTACTGGCAGCGCTTTTCGCGCTTCTCTTGCTGACATCACTTTACCTCGTCGCCTTGACAGCTGTTGACCATCACTCTGAACTTGAAGTCGGCAGACGCGGATGTTTTGATTTTGCTGTTAGTCGATAGTGGGTGTCAACGGGAAACAGTTTATAATATTCTGTGTACATTCGAGCTTCAGCCGGTAATCAGTGGCCCAATGGTGTAAGTTATATTTGATTATTATTTCACGAATCGAGAAGTTATTAATCTAATTGCAAATATTCGAAGTAATAGAGTGATTACAGAATTTATTGCATTTAATGGATTTGTCAAATTGCGTAACAATAATCATTCCATGCACGAAACTCCCCTTTTTCTTTCCTTATCGATATACTGTTTGTAGGTCTCTCTACTTATCGATGTACTGTTTGTAGGTCACAGTCTATCAATGAAGGCTTAATGGCATGAAGCATTTGAGATCACCTGACACTACATTCGCTTCCAAAGTGGAAGACATTCTTTCCCGCTCTCCCTTCACTGAAATCTCCATTTTATGACATTTCAATGTTCACCACCACCTTTGGCTTTCCTCCCATTTCACTGACATCTCTGGTGAACTAGCTTACAACTTTTCAATCCTAAATGACCTGGAGCATATTGTACAGCACCCTACTCTTATCCCCGATCGCTTTGGATATAGGCCCAACATTGTGAATTTATTTCTTACCTCTCATCCTTCTTCTTACTGTCAAACGTTTTTCTCCGACCACAATTTTACATCTGTTTCCTGTACTATCGCTCCAATTCGGCCTTTGGATACTCCAAAGAGGCACCGCCTTTGGCACTTCGGCGCCACTGAATCAGGAAGCCTTTAGGCAGTACTTCTGTGATTTCCCATGGAATGATTACTGCTTCTGTGGCCAAGGCCCTTCCGAGCGTGCTATGCACATCACGAAGTGATTCTCTCAGGCATGGAGGCATATATTCCATATTCTATTCCTACTATTAATGCAAAAAAAACTTTGCTTTAACTTTTCTTGTTCTAATGCTATCCGCAACAGAGGCTTTCAGAAGATACCATCGCTATCCAACTCCTCACTCTCGCTCAGCTTATATTTCTGCCCAGAATTGTGCAAAATCTGTTCTTCGACTCGCCAAAAATTCCTTCATCCGATAAAAATGTGAAAACCTATCTACTTCTAATTCTTCTCGCTCTTTCTGGCATCTAGCTAAGAAACTCAACAACTTTACTTCCTCTTCTTTCCCTCCTTTTTTCCATTCAGACGGCTCAATTGCCGTCTCTTCTTCTGACAAGGGTGAACTCTTCTCTCAAACTTTCTCTTAAAATTCAACCATAGACGATTCTGGTGCTGTTCCTCCATCGCCATCAACCTCTAACTTTATTATGTCAGAAATTAGAATCTCTTCCAAACGTTTTTTCTGCCCTATCTGGGCTCAACTCTAGGAAGGCATATGGTCCTGATGGTGTTCCTCCTGATGTTCTTAAGAACTGTGCTGGCACCTGCCGAGGCACTCTTTCATCTTTCTCTCTCATGTAGTACTTTTCCTTCCTGCTGGAAGTTCGCTTTCATTCAGCCTGTCCCAAAGAAGGGTGACTGCTCTCAACCCTCCAACTATCATCCAATTGTTTTCATTTCTCGTCTCTCTAAAGTTTTTGAATTTATCCTTAATAGGAAGATTCTTAAACAGCTCTTCTCTCAATCTTCTTTCAGATCATCAGTATGGGTTCCGCAAGGGACGCTTTACTGGTGATCTTTTTGCATATATCTCTGACTCTTGGTCATCCTCCTTTCATGATTTCTGTGAAACTTTTGTTATTGCGCTAGACATATCAAAAGCTTTTAATAGAGTCTGGCACAGATCTTTAATTTCGAAACTATCCTCCTTCGGTTTCTTTCCTTCTATCTGTGCCTTCATCTCTAATTTCCTTTCTGGCCGATCTATAGCTGCAGTTGTAGAATAATTTAGGCCGGGCTGAAACTCAAGATAGAATTAATCAGAGTCATTAACAGTTGGCTTTTGATATGAAAATAAGATTCCTGAAAAAAATAATTGGTGGCCACCAACGTGTGTCCGGCCACCCCCGTTTTTGTAAAAACATCTAATGCCGCACTAGCAAAATCAGGAAAATGGCAATATCTCTTCTTCTGAACATGCTAGAGAGATGGTTCACATACCAAAAGATGCAGAATTTGATTTAGAACAAATTGTTAAGAGTGGTATTTTTTCATAAAACCTTTAGTTTTTGAGTTATTTTAGAAAAACTAATTTTGGGGGCCATAGACCCCCTTTCGACGGACCTTAGTGACAAAAGAAATTCTAAAATAAGCATGATTTGGCTTTTTGATTACTAACATTGCCCTAAAAGGATGTTGACATGGACATGGTGATCACATGATATGACTTTTCCTTGTTATCTTGCATCCATTATGCTTGATTAAAGAATAGAGGGTGGGGCTGCTTCATGAACTTTTTTTAAACTTTTTTTTCAGGTGCCTTTACTATAAGTTTCCAACTGCAATTTGTCATTGAATTCAACATTTGCAATATAAAGTATGACTTCTATAAGGAAAACAGTTGCTAAAGTACTTGGTGATGTACGTTTTATGCCAGCAGAACAGTTTCCTTTAGGGAAATTGCCTACGTTGAAGCAAGTTATTGAAAGGTGTTTGTGTTTCAGAGACTATAAAACAGATGCTGTACTGAGAGCTACTTCTGAGGAATTGCATAAATTGTGGGTCACATATAATGTTTATCCAATATCAGTAAATGCCATACAGAGCCGACTGAAAACCCAAATAAAGGAATTCAACCGCCTTCTGAAGTATGACAAAAAGAAAAGGGGACCTAAATATCATCAAGATCTGGATGATTTTCTGAAAACTGTAAACGTTTTATTTGACATATATCAACATGATCACAAACTGTTGGCAGATACAGAGAAAAAGCACTTACTAAAAATGACTGAATCTGATTACCAGTTTTATGAGGTAGGTCTGTTGATTGAATTTCAAGTTGTAAATTATTAATTAATATTAATTAATTATCAATTATTAATATTATCAATTATTATTAATAATTTGCTACAATTTTTAAAGTGCATTTAATAAGTTAGTAATATCAATAATACACATTAATGATGTTAATGATAAGTAATATTTAGTATTTTCTCATTTTTGTAAGAATTTCAATTTATATATATAGACCCATAGATAAAAGATACATTATAGTGTAATGAAATATACAGATAGTCCCCGACTTACGATTGCTCGAAACGATATTTCGAAGTTACGATCATATTTTTTTTCATTAAAATTGCAAATAACACTCAATAAACAGCATACTTTAATAGTACTCTACTGCCATACGACAACTTAAAAAACGAGACGGCAACACGCCGATCTTAGCGATCTACATCCTGATGTTAAAGTAGCTTTTATGCCACCAAACACAACTGCTATCATCCAACCGATGGATCAAGGTGCTGTGGCCACCTTCAAGGCATACTATTTACGCAGAATCTTCGCCCAGGCTATCGAAGCAGTTGAATAAGGAATGTCACTTACAAAGTTTTGGAAAAATTACAATATCTTGCAGGCAATAAGAAACATTGGAACATCATGGGACGAAATTACAGAGAAATGTATGAATGGAATTTGGAAGAACCTATTACCAGAGCATGTGAACTCTTTTGTAGGCTTTGACATAGATGGCAATGTTAGTGAAATAAGAAATAATATTGTGGAGCTTGGAAGAGATCTCGAGCTGGAAGTCAACGATGATGATGTTGCAGACTTGCTTAATATTGAGGCTCAGGAGCTTTCAAATGATGACTTGCTCCTGCTTGCAAAAGAACAACAAGAAGGACAAGAAGAAAATGAAGAAGAGGATAAAGAAGAAACAAGAAAATTTACAAAGAACGGATTGGCAGAAGCATTTTCTACGCTTAATAAAGCAATGCAAATGTTCGATGCAATGGACCCAAATGTAGAAAGATTCGCAAAAGTTGAGAGGATGGTAAATGAATCCACTTCATGCTACAAGGAAATCTACAACGAAAAAAAAGAGAGAACTGTTCAGATGACATTGGATATTTTTCTAAAGAAGACGCCTTCTTCCGCTTCTTCAACAAGTGGCATCCAATCTTTTAGTACATGCGAGGGAGACGTTGATGACCCTGTGGAAATGCGTGTTTCATCTGAGAGCGATTAGTGATTTGTTTATGCCATTATATGAATGGTAATTAACTAATTTCATTTAATGAAACTATGTTTTTCTTTCAATTAATAAAACAATTGTGGTAATTTAGTGTTTATTTTAACCTTATTTTAAGAATGAAAATGTTCAAGAACGGGAACTTAAGTCCCTATCTCTATAGAATACATTTAAAAGTGCATTCGACTTACGATTTTTCAACTTACGATCTCATTTTCAGTCCCTAACCCTATCGTAAGTCGGGGACTATCTGTAATCACTTTGTAGGACCAGAAAACAACTAGGCATGGTTACTGTACCCTGAAAGAACGCTCATTAGCTGAAGCATGTGACAGGTATAGTACTGAAAGATAAATCTTTTAATACAGCTTAAAGTGAAATCATTGTGACTAAGAGATTAAGATTACTAATAAATTACACTGGTGAACACTCATTTTATTGCCAATCATATTAGAGTGATTTTGGGGTAACTTTGTGGTGCTGATTCCGAATATGACATCGGTTTTGCTAGATTGGCTCTAATTTATGAGATAATTGGTACCCCATTGAAACACGTAAAAATGCAAAAAATTTAATGTTCAGGCGGAGCCTACTTACAAATCGCATTGAAATTGTCTCAAATCATACAAAAGTAAACACATGAAATACATAATGGCATTTTATTCGGTCTCACCATCTAGAATGTTCCGGTAGTTTCCCATATGCACGCGTTATGGTTACGTTTCCTATTAATTGAGGGTATTCATTATCTCAAGAACTAGAGCCAAATCGGAAAAACTACTTTCATTTTGGAATTCAGCAACCCCAAAATACCCTAAATTCGTACGAATTTCCTTGGCAACGAAAAAAAAAATTTTTTTTGTTGACCTGTGTTATTCATTGACAATAGATATGTAAATCTACTTCAAATATCCTAACAGATATCAAGTAAGTGATAGAGCAGGAGCAGCTATTGGTTCTGCTACATTGGTGGACTTTGGAGTAATCACCCCAGATAACATACAAAATATTATTGATAAGTATGTTTTTAATCACTCTAGATATTACATTTCTTAGCTTCTGCTATAAGTTCTAAATCACCAGATTTACTATTATTTTTAATTAGTGTCAAAATTTCTATTTTGTATTTATATTAATTAGTTTCAAACAGGACACTGACATTTGTATTTTGTATATTTGTATAATGCTAATGCAGTAATGCATGGCCAATATTTTTGAAATACTTTTCAGAAACAAGTTGAGAAGGGAGAGAGCTAAATTGAGAGCTGAAAGGAAGAAGGAAGAAGAAGTGATATTTGAAAAAGTGACTGGCATTGGCTTTGATGGTAGAAAGGATGCTACAGTTGCTGTTAACAAAGTAAATGAAAAGTATTATACATCCACAATCCTAGAGGAACATTATGTCATTACTGGAGAGCCAGGTAAATGGAAATGATTGTCATACAGTTAAGGCGTTATGCTGTTATATTAACTGTACTATAAAGTAATATTTCAATTACTTAAAAAAATTTCTTTTTAAGTGACAACTGTCCAGTTAACTTTATTCCTTCCTTTTTCATTTTTATTTAATTGTAAAATTAATTACATTTATTTTCAGATGATTTCTACCTCGACCATTTTACCCCGGAGAGTGGCAAAGGCATTGACATTGCTCATGGCATTTATAAGATCATTAAAGGGACAGACTTGAGGCCAAATTAAACTTAGTTAAAGCAGATGGGACAAATACTAACACAGGACATATGCATGGGTCAATCAGATATTTGGAAATGTTTTTAGGGCAACCTCTTCAGTGGGATATTTGTCTTCTGCATCTAAATGAATTGCCACTTAGACACATCTTCATGACTTTAGATGGGACAACAAAAAGTCCAGACAAATTTTCTGGCCCTATTGGTTCTCAGCTCAATGGGGATGTGTCAGAATGGAATGCTGTGGACTTCAAATCTATACCTTATCCTGCATTTGTGCTTCTACCAAATGAGGTGGTCAATAATTTATCAACAGACCAATACTATGGATACTGCATCTGCTGGGCAATTATTACTGGTGAAGTGGATGAAGACCTTGCACTCTTAGAAGTTGGCCTGCTAAATCACTCTCAATGGCTCACCTTAGCCTGTAGAATTCTTCGCTTTTATGTTTCACAGAAAAAGACCCAGTAAGAACCTCAAAATCATAGTAGAATTCATCATCAAAGTATACTTTCACAGTTGGTTCAATATCAAGGCTAATAAGAGGCTAAGTGATGGGTCAAGAAACCTATTCAATATGATCCAAAGAGTAAATAAATTCCCTGACAGAAAAATTAGAGAAATTTGTTATGACGTATTAAACAATAACAGCTATTTTGCTCATGGTGAAAATATTTTAGTTGGAATGCTGGCTGATGAAGATGAAGAGGTGAGGAGGTGTGCTGTCAATAAAGTTCTGTGTCTGAGGGGAGTTATAGAGGATTTTGATGATGAATCTGGTAGTAGCAATGATTTTGCAGGTGGAATAATTGAAAGTGATGATGAGAATGAAGAGGATCACGAAGGTGGTACTGATGAATATCCTGCTATAGATGAGAATGTTAGGGTCTTTAGAAAGCCAATCATCAATTTCAAAGCTTCTGCATACCACAAGCTGTCTGCTATGTCCCAATGGGAAACTGTTCCACCTGTATTAAAAGAATTCAGTAATGATGAACTGCGTGATATCATTAATACCGCATTGAAACTGGATCACGAGTGCCACAGTCAGAATGTTGAAAGGCACATCAAGCTTGTCACTGAAGCATCCTTGGCTGTTGTAGGTCATGAGCATAGAGATGGTCTTATTAGAAACAAAATTAGATCACGTAAATTAATGAAAGATTTTGTGTCTAAAAAATATTTTAAGTTCTAGATTATTATTTATCATGCTAAAATATGACAAAATGACAATTTGTTAATTGTATAATTTAATGTTTGGCGTTTTGGAATGTCAAAAAGCATTTTCAATGAATTTAAAATGGCTGATTTTGATTGCTGATTGAAAACCACTAATACATGTCAATTTGCAGCTTGAGAATGTTTTATTGTGTTGACATTCAGTTGAAAGGGGGTCTATGGGCCCAAAAAATTAGTTTTTCTAAAATAACTCAAAAACTAAAGGTTTTATGAAAAACTACCACTCTCAATAATTTGTTCTAAATTAAATTCTGCATCTTTTGGTATGCAAACCATCTCTCTAGCATGTTCAGAAGAAGAGATATTGCCATTTTCCTGATTTTGCTAGTGTGGCATTAGATGTTTTTACAAAAATGGGGTGGCCAGACACACGTTGGTGGGCACCAATTATTTTTTTCAGGAATCTTATTTTTATATCAAAAGCCAACTGTTAGTCACTCTGATAAATTAAAATCAAACAAAAATTATAGTTTCAGCCTGGCCTATAATATAATGTAGATGGCTACAGTGGTGTTCCTCAGGGTTCTGTCCTGTCACCCACTCTTTTCCTTTTATTTATTTATGATCTTTTAATTCGCACTTCCTATCCTACTCACTCCTATTCCAATGATTCCACTCCACTTCTCCACCCGCTTCCCAAAGCATCCTTCACAGCAGTCACTCCATGATTCGAGTGGGGCGGCACCTGACCTCTGATCTTTCTGCTATATCTGATTGGGGCAGAGAAAACCTTGTAGCTTTCAATGCCTCAAAAACTCAGTTCCTCCATCTGTCTACTCGTTACAGTCTTCCACACTACTATCTCCTTACCTTCAACACCACACAGATCAATCCTTCCTCTTGTCTTAACATTCTTGGCGTTTCCTTTACTCGTGATCTTTCCTGGAAAGATCGCATATTCTCTTTCAAAAACAGCTTCTAAGAGGTTATGTGTTTTGTACCGCCTCCGCAGTTTCTTCACCCCTACTCAGTTGCTGTTTCTGTACAGGGGTCTTTTCACCCCTGTATGGAGTATGCTTCTAACGTGTGGGGTGGCCCAAGCTACACAGCCGTACTTGACTGGATAGAATCAAAGGCTTTTCTTCTCATCAATTCCCCACCAATTACTGACTGTCTTCAATCTCTCTCTCTTCGCTGCAATGTTGCCTCTCTCTTTACTATCGCTATTATAACTGACATTGCTCTCCTGAACTCTCTAGCTGTATGCCTCCTCCTTTAAGGAGAGCACGCAGCACCAGACTTTCTATACTTTCTCATTCCTTTTCTATCCAACTCTGATGCAAGGGTTAATCGGTATTTCAATCTTTCATCTACTCAACTGGTTAACTCTGGGACAATCTTCCTCAATCCATCTCTCAAAACGGAGTGTCGAGGCATCTCAAAAACCCCAAACCTTGATTTGGGCTCTCTTCTTCTATTGGGGGGGGGGGGGGGGGGTCCACATTTGCGAGCATTCGCCCTTGGCCCCTCCTTCCTACATAAAAAAAGTTGCTTATCATTTATGAAAGCCACGATTGTTCTCGGTTAGTAGTAGTAAGAATTCATCACCACTTCAACTCGATGGAGTCCTATTGCAACAGAAGCAAGCTGAGATGATTATACTCGAGAAAGAGTCCCGCTTTTAGGAGGAAGTGCATTAAAGAATCTCTCTGGAATGCTGGAGAGAGAGAGAGAGAGAGTAATACTCCCACCGATGGTCAGGATGGACTGAAGTTGCACTCAAACATCTTCATATGATCCAAAACGCGTTCAAACAATGAACAATAGAACTATTACAAATAAACTTTCATTCTTTGTATTTAAGACAAGATACTTCACCCTTATTACTTTCCTTCCTGTTCCATTTCAGTCAGCACTGTTCCGAGGAGCTTCTATCTATATCACCCATTCATGCCTTTTCAAGATCAAGAACCTCGAAGAGCACTCATGAGTCACGATATATACGACCACCACAATGCGGATCTATCTTTCGGCATTCATTCATGCTTCAAACCAGTTTTCTGAAACTTACAAAGACATTTTCCCAACAAACTACAACCTGGTAAGAAAAGGTGAATGAAGTGGGAAAACTTAGTTTCAGTCAGCGACGCAGGTTCGAGCGGAACAATCTTCCTCAATCCATCTTTCCCCCTATCCATGACCTTCAACCTTTCAAACGCAGAGCGTCCAAGCATCTCGAAAACCCTGAACTTTGATTTTGGCTCTTCTTCTTCTATGGGGGGAGGGCTTTGCGGGCATTCGCCCTTGGCCCCTCCTTCCTGCATTAAAAAAACTGGCAGTCTGAGGATATAAGCCCATCACCTTTCACTCAGACTTCGTGCGGGGAAGTGGGTAATCACTTTTTAACTTCGTATTCCCAAACTGTCAAATCAAGAGAAATATTAGGGTAAATTTAAAGAAACGAAAAAATTAATATTTTACTCCTCACCATGTTCCCATCTTTGAGAAATCCCTTTTGGACTGTAGAGTATAGAGGGTAAGAGAGAGCGTGATGGCAGTAGTAAGACAAAGCACTTTTACTACAGACTCCACTTCATAAAGACCTACTACAACCCCGACAGTTATTGCTTCGGTGATCGTGAAAGCACCCAAAAGGAAAAAGTTGATAGGCACTTCGTGTCTGAAAATAATGTAATAATTTTAATAGCAAACACAATGTTTATATGTGTTATTTAAAAGAATCTACAATAGCACCTCAGTCATTATCATTTATAAAAAAAAAAGATTATCCAAAGAAATAAAAGTGCAAAGGTGATCTACAATAGGTTCATAACGATAATGTTAGTCATTTAACGGCAAATGTCACTTGACGGAGAGGACCTACAGCCTAACGTGGGATCACTACTATTTGGGGGAGAGGGGGGTAGACTGACTGCCGTTTCAAACCTAGAAAAGTTCATATCACGCGAAACTAGGTTAGAGGCGGGAAAAGAGCCGCGACAGTCAAGAAATTCAAATACCGGGGCAGCAGAAAAAGCAGCACTCTCTGCAAGAATGGATTAAAGACTCATCGAGACCGGATGGGGATGCAACTCCGGGAAGAACCGCAAACGAAAGGTCAAACAGAGGGCATAAAAACAAATACACGCTCAACTATTAAATGGACATGACAACGATGGCAAGGCTTGGGAAAGTCGCCAGACACAAGGTGGCCATGGGTCAAACGAGTATGACCGATTTTCAAACGAGCCAAGAGAACTTGCTTACGCCGAGATTTATAAGAAGATCAAGAGGCTTGAGACGGTGGAGTTTGGCCACACCAACGTCATCCTAATTCGTGCTGCCACAGCGACCTGAAATGGCAGCGAAGGGAAGGAATAAAGTCCAAAATGGACAGAGGCTCAGGAGTAATAGGAAGGGAGCAAGCCTGCCTGGCCTGGCCTCCTCATTACCGGCAATACCCACATGATGCGCCTCGGTGGTGTAGTGGTTAGCGTCGCTGACTAAGAATCCATCGGCCTCGGGATCGAGACCCGGTGACAGCAGGCGGCGTGCAGCAAACCCAGCTGTTCATCCTTCCACACAAAAAAAATTGTTTTGTAGATAAATGATACCCTGGGTAGCCTAATGGTTAAGATGCTGGACTACTGGTGGGGAGTGGTCCAGATCCCACATTAAACTGTAGGTCTAAGGTGGAGTGATAAGCTTGACCTTCGTCAGAATGAACAATTTGGGCGGAAGCTGAACCAAAGTTAACCAAGAAGGAACCCAACAAAAGGAAATACGCTGTGTGGAATACGCAGTAAAAAAATGAATCAGTTGCTGTACCCTTCTGACCAGAGGGTATTTAGGGTCATCACATTTTAAGGACGTAAGAGCACTACAAAAATTGGAAAAAAGCAGCTAATGCGCCCTTTGCTGGTCAGATATGAATAAATTTGCACAAAGGTTAAAAACCATAGATTCCATCATTTCTTAACAGGTATTATTAGTTTTGTGAAGTAAACCAATTTTATTAAGAAATATTTGAAGTTCATCCAAAATTAATTAAATTACTCTTCTTAACCTTCATAACTGAAATGGAAAGTCAAATTTGCATAAATACCATACTATGCTGAATAAGGTTTGAATGCTAGAGTTCCTCTCTAAAACATCTACTATTCAAAATAAATAGTACCATCACTCCAAAGAACTTATGAACAAATTCCCTACACATTCTCCAAACTTTAACATTCTCCTTTAGAACTTAAATGTCTTTCATCTAAGTTGCAGTAGAATACCAACTACCACTATGCTAAAATTCCTCACATATTTAACTTACCAATAGTTATCTCTTTAAAAGTAATAATCCCTTACTGTACATAGGTTGATAAATACATACAATGCTTATCAGACAATATTAAAAAATAAGATCTTTACATTCAATTTTTTACCAATCTGAAGTAGTTGTTTTATTAGTTTGTACTTTAAAAAGTTAATTTACTTAAAACTTTGATTTTCTACCTTTTGATATGAAGAGCAATGATGAGACCAATGGAAAGAGGAAGACAAGCTATAAATATCCAAGGATTATCATGAAGGGTGGTACGAATGAGAGGCGTGTAGGCGCAGGTTCCTGCTATTACAGTTGTTATTAAGAGCTGTACCGACAGTAAGCCATAAACTTTCCTCAAAAAACCTGCAAATGAAGGCATGAAGGTTCAACCAAGCCAAAAAAAGAATACTTAATACTGACACATCTTCATTCCCCTCACCCCAAGTTTTCTTCTTGTATACTTATTAATTTATTAAACCCTATTTAATATAGAAGAAGATTAAATCACTGAGTTCATACTCTGCTATATGCACATTTAGAAGTTTTCATACCAAAAAATAAATTACATACTATCTTTTCAAGGTCTAATTATAATCATGAGTGAAATAAGTAAAAAAGTTACAAATGAGAGAGCTACTCTTTAAAGTCTGTAACCTTTATAATTACAGAACCTATATTTAAGTGGCCTTAAAGCCCACTCTATAAAAAATAAAAACTCCTGGTTATGAAACTGGGCCTGTCCTAATTCTAACACTTGTCATATTTTGTACTGTTTGAATATTTACAATATTGGGTCAATCCTATCTTATTACGTGTAACTCATGCATTAAAATGTTTGTAGTTCATTCTTACAACTTTCAAATTAAATGTAAATGGTAATAACCAGCAGTACCAGTGCTGCCGAATAAGGATGTATCGGTGGTATCGGCCTATTTTTGGAGTATCAGTATTTCCACCGATACTGCCGATACTTTTTTTTTAGTAGTGGAAAGTTACCAAACATTTAGCCTACCCAAGTCTTTTTCATGCTATTATACCATTATATCTTCAACAGTATTGCATTTCACTATTACCTCGTGTGTGTGTTACTGTACTTCCATCTGATTTAGCTATTTGGTTCATGAATAAAGTCAAATAAATGAATTCTATAATTATACTAGTATCATTTCTACCTTTTAATATATCTTCATGTTATATAGTTTCAATTCTTAAACATGAGGTTCTTAAATATATTTAATTATTGCCTGACATCTGTGTCAACTGTCTCAAGGTGACAGAGGTTAAACATGAACAGCTCACTTCGAGAATCAGACTTTATCATGAGTAATTTTCTAATTTCAAAGTATTTTGAAGCAGGGTTGGCAAAAAACTGGGTTTTATTGAAGAAAACCCAACCCACCTGGGTTTTATATATTTTCAGGTTTTATTAGGTTTTTCAAATTTTCTACAGCTAATATAAGAAAAGTGTATAATAAAATTAAAAAACTGGCCTTTAAAATTTTTTGTGCTTATATACAGTATTTATTCATTGTTCTTGATAATGGTTGTTGCTATTTTGTTACAGATACATATACAGTCGAACCTCGTTTAACATCATGCTCGGTTTATGTCTTTTCGTTTAGCGTCAAAGCCTCCATTGGCGTACATGCATTCGTTCTACGTCACTTACCCCGTTTACTGGCTGTTAGAATTGTTGTAAAGGCATGGAAAGAGGTAACCACAACCACTATGAACTCTGCATGGAAGAAACTGTGGCCCTCTGTGATCTATCATTTTGTGGGCTTTGAGGAACAAAGCAATCCTGAAGCTGAAATTCTCTACCTTGGGCAGGCAATGGGACTGAAAGTTGATGCTGATGATGTGCCAGAACTTCTTCAAGAGCATGAGAGGGAGTTAAATGCAACAGACCTCCAAGAGACGGCAAAGGAATCTGAATCTGAATCTCTGGAGCGGATTACCTAAAACCCCATTGAACATGTACTTCGTTTAATGTCACTTTCGGTTAACGTCACTTTTCCCAGAATGAATCAATGACGTTAAATGAGGGTCGACTGTATATGATTTTTTTTTAAATATAGGTAACTTAGATATAATAGCTAAAGCTTAGTATTACCAGTATCTATACTAAATTATTTTTATTTAACACTAAGAATTTAAGAAACCATGCCATTTGTTGCTGGAAGTGGTAGGAAATCTTCTCATGACTGGGCCAATGTCATACGAGTTGAAAGAAGCTCAAAAGTGAAATGCAAACATTGTGGAATGGAATTAAGTTCTAAAATTGAGAGAATCAAAACACACTTACAAAAATGTATAAAGAGAAATTAAAATCCTCCAACTCATGATCAAGTTACATTAAATATTTTGTCTGAATCATCAGTTTCTGAACTATCATTTGATTCATTTCTATCACCACCTTCATCAGCTTCTAGTGTCTCTGTCAACAGACCTGACAGTTGTTCTACTTCTCAACCTTCAAAGAAGAAACCTAAATCTTTGTATTTCTCCCCCATCAAGCAGTATTTGTAGTACTCCATTAAAGTCAAGACTGACCCAACCTCAAATGACCAATTTTGTCATGAAGACAATAGAAAAACAAAAGAAACTGCTTGATCTACAAGTTGCCAAGTTTTTCTACAGCAATGCAATAGCTTTTAATGCTGCTAGCAGCAAAGAATATAAACAAATGATGAATCTGTTAAGACCTGGGTATTGCACACCAACAAGAAAAGACCTAGCAGGACATCATCTTACTGAAGTACATGATGAAATAGAACAGAATCTGAGTAATGACTTAACAAATGCTACAATAGCTCTGCTAGAAGATGGATGGTCATCAGTGCAGAATGATCCCATCATTGCCACCTCAATCTACACTGGATGCTAAACATTCCTGCTATCAATGACTGATTGTGGATCAGAGAAGAAAACAGCAGAATATTGCTGTGAACTTGCTATAGCTGCAATAAATGAGGTCCAACAGAAATATAACAAGGATGTGAGTAATTTGAGTTCATTAAAATTTTAGAGAGATTATTAATTAAAATAGCTTGAGTAAATAAAGTAACTATAAAATCCTTACAAGACTATGTCAGTACAATACTATAATACTATGTATAAAATCATTACAATACTATGATTATTTCTCTATCATATTTTCAAGGTATTTGCAATCTGTACTGATAAATAGAGCAAAATGAAGCGCATGAAAGAACTACTTCAGGAGAAATGTCCTAACATTCTAACCTATAGGTGTTCACATTCACATGTAACTACCAGTGTGTGTGTGTGTGTGTGTGTGTGTGTGTGTGTGTGTGTGTGTGTGTGTGTGTGCAAAGAATGTTTTGAGAAATATTTATAAAAATGATAATCTTTATAAAGTTTATATCCAGATAGATTGGTAGAGAGAAAGATAGAGGACTAATGCCACAAATACCAAATGATACTCGGTGGAACTCACAGGAAGCTTGTGTAGACACATTTATAAAAAATTTTCATAAATACATGGAAATCAATACTAAGCAAGAAATTTATGGAAATATTGCCACTGCCCTGAACAATGCAGGCTTATACAGAGAGGCCCTTCACCTTCAGAAGCAGCTAAAGGAAGTTGCTATTGCACTTGATAAGGTATACTTAGCTACCTATGAAAATTTGGTTACATTTTTAAGTATGGTACATCTGCTACTTAATTTTAATACCTATTCTAGTTTTATTTTAATTAATTAATGCTTTGAGTAAAAATTTTATTTATACTTCATTCTGGGATTTATAATTATATCAGTGTAATCAAATTTTTGCAGCTTCAAAGTGATTCAGCAACTTTGTCAACTGCTGTTGAAACATGGATACAGCTCTTGCAAAGTGAAGACCTCAAGCCATACAGAGTAGGGTGACACTTATTTTCGAAAGTTTGAATTTTTATCGGGACGGGCGCGTTTCTGGTTCCATTTTGTCAAAAAATATCGTGTGTAAAATATTTTTGAAATAAAACAATATTTAGAACTGCCTCAATACGGTCAAAGTTTGTATATTTTCTCGAAAAGTAGAAATTTTAGATCATGATGTTCTATGCCTCTAGCAAATAAAATATCACTTCTAGTTTGTTCAAGCTACTAATCTTGACCTAAAACATATAACTGGACTTCATACTTTCAACTCTAGGTCCCCCTCAACTCGAGTATTAGCCCTCAAGGGGGGGGGTATCATGGGCGCCCATCTCCCTCTCATTGTTGCCTACTTTGCAGAGGTCACGGTGGACTGCGGGCGGTTGGGAAGTCACAGCGGTGCTTCTCGACCACTTGTAAGAGGAACTGCCTTTGGTCTTCACTCTTGGTAAGGGCCAGGTTGAAAGACTGCATCAACGCCACCCCGCGCTCCGCGAAGTCATTGACAACTTGAAGGGCCTGGACTCGGCGGGATGCGGCGATGAAGGCTGGGTCCGTCCGCCACTCCTCCGGATCCTTGAGCAGGAAGGCGGAGCTGATGTCCAGAACCTTGAAGAACTCCTTTGATGTAGTCGTTGTGAACTTGGCCAATGTATTGTTGCCGATTGAGGCGGTGGACAGGTCCACATTGATACGCCGCGGGGGATCCTCCGATCCTTCCTCTTCTTCCATCGCTTTAATCATCTCCTGCTTTGTCGCCAAGTCGATACCCTCGTCGAAGATGGCCAGGGTGACGAGGCGCTCGCTCAAGTACCATAGGTGCCTGGCGAAGACTGTCGCCGTCGCCTTGGCCACCGCTGAGTCCGGATAATAGACGAGGGCCTTGAGCAGCGCGAGGTCCGCGGCTGGGGCCATTGCCGGGAGCGGCGCTTTGTACCAGGCCGTCACGTAGATGGACACGGCGAAGATGGTGAATCGCCGGATTCCAGCCGCTTCGCCTGACGACATCTGAAAACTGTTCCCGGAACAGGAACAGTTTGATGGCATAGATGACTTTTGCCATCCAGCGCGCGCGATGGAAGGCGCCGGGACGAGCGAACCGGGCACCCCGCTTGTTCGGACCGCCCAGCACAATTACAGAGAGCTCCAGAAGTTCCCTGTAGTCATCACGTGGATGTTGACCATCGAGGAGGCGGCTGAATTCGATCAGCAGGTCGTCGTGGGCGTCCTTCAGGTGCTGCGGCATGGTTCCATCCTCGAAGGGCTTCGCTTTGGTTTGATCGATGAAGTCCCACTGGGCGGCGAATCGTTTGAACAGGAGGATGTCAGGACCAGTAGAGGGACCGAGGCACGCCGTGAATGCCTTCTCGCACACCAGTTCGTGGATGTGTGGCGGCAAGCCAAATGAAGCACTGTCTTCTCGAGTTTCTGCTCAATGATATAGCAAGCTCCTCCTGAGAGTCCTGTGTTTGAGGCGGTGGTGTCAAAAGAGAGGCACAGATCCGTCCCTTGATGTCCCAATCCTCGAGGGCGAGCGAGGACGGGCTTCCGCCATGCGCGGCCGGTGCCGTCGGGGAGGCTGGGCACAGCCAGAAGCTTGTCGACGTTCTCCCCCAGACACCAGAACGGAAGGCGATCTTCAGCAGGGCCTCCGTCAGCCGCTGGTACGATTTTCCCGTCCCAGTGAACGGTCAGCGGCACAGTAGGATGGAAGGCTGCCTTCATTCCGCTGCTGCCATAGCACGGAACTTTGCTCGGTCGCGGCGGGAGGATTCGCGGTTCAAGACCAGCTCCTCAGGGTCGTGGACCAAGCTCTCGCAGCCGCGACAGCAAAAAAACACTTCTCGGTCGGTAAGTTTCGTCCGATCCATCGCTGCGGAGAGATCAGGGGTGATCATCTTTTTCGACGTGCGGAATCGCTTGGGTGGTAAAGGGGTCGTAGATGCTTCTGCATTCGACGTGGACGGGCCCGGGGGAGAGAGAGCTTTCCTCTTCTTCTCGGCGACGACGCCGTGTCGGTGACCGAGTCGGGCTGCTTGCACCTGAGCTGGAGCTCGATGCCAGTTCGACGAGTTCTTCTCGGCTCTCTCTGTTCGCCTTTCATCATCTTGCCGGCGGCTCCTTTCCGCTTCCTGTCTCCTCGCCACGCTCCTCCTCAGTGTGCAGCGTCATGTCACGTGTGGAGGAGATGCGGCCGCGCCGCACCTCGGCCCTTTGTCCCATCAGGAATCCCTGTCCTCTCGATTGTGATCATCGACATCGCCTGTTCGTGTGCGATGTCGAAGAGGCGGTCAAGGGATGAGAGGAACTCGGCCTCGTTCCTGATTTGGGTCACAGTGCGCCGTTTCGAGTTCTTGTTCAGAGCCCGCCATTCTCGTACATTCGGAGAACCTTGTCCCTTGCGCGTTGGTCTTTCTGCGTAGGAATATGGGACCGCTCCCAGAATTCCTTGACTGCGGTCACTGTCTCAGCGGCTGCTTCCTTGATCGGCTTCTTGACGTCAAGGTGAAGGTGGAAAAAGTACTGAAGCGCCTGCTTTCCCGTAGGCAGCATGCTTCCTGTGATGCTGTGGTCCACGGTCCCCAGGAGATAGACTGCTGTTTTAGATCTTGTTGCCGAAGCCATCACGTCGTTTCAGAACTCACTGAAAAAGAGAATGAAACACTGTTAGTGTTGGCAAAACTCGTCCCAACCCATTTTCTACTTAGAATAACATGTTCTTTCGCCTGTATCAATATTTGGATAAACTCGTGTTACACCCTGTATAATACCTCATTTTAGTCTTCTGTACACCAGTGTGGAAGACTAAACCAACGACTCTGACCGTCCGTCTGTCTGTCTGTTATCATTTTTCAACTCAGAAACTACAGCAGCTATCGAAATGAAAACTGACATGATAACAGAATGCCATGAGTACTTTTCGACAAAAAGTATAAACTTTGACCTCGTTGAGGCAGTTCTAATTATTATTTTATTTCAAAAATATTTTACACACAATGTTTTTAGACGGAATGACACCAGAAATGCGCCCGTCCTGATAGAAATTCCCAAAAAATGAAAAACACCCCAAATAAGTGGCACCCTAATACAGAGCTCAAATTAAAAAAGGAATGACTGATGTTGTGGAACCATTCTTTTATGTAGCATACTTCATGGACCCTCAATACACAAGTAAGTATCAATATTTATAATATATTTATAATAAATAAATAAATGATTACTATCTGAATTTAATTAGTTTATTACTTTTACAGGGCATTTCATTTAATAAAATGAAATATTTTGGAGTTGTTTTAATTAAAAATAATGTTGAAGTTGAGTGAGCTTTGTGCTTTTGTTATTTATTTAATAAAACAAAGTCCTACATGACTGCAATGACTTAAATACATGGTATTGACTTTTATATTATTTTTATTAGCTTATTACAGTAACTCAATGTTTTAAAATATCTGAAAAAACCTGCTTGAGTGGGTTTTAATTGGATTTTTTCAGGTGGGCTTCTGAAAAAACCTACTGGGGACAACTGGGTCAGGTCCCAATCAGGCTAACCCTCGTTTGTAGTGGTATTGGCTAAGTATCGGCCTATTCAGAGTATCAGAGTATCAGTATTGGTGCTAAAATGGGTATTTGGCACAGGAACCTCTTATGGGATGAAGAATGTCAACACAGGGTCAGTCAGCCTGTCTGTCTGTTTGTGAAATTTATCCCAGGCAATGCCAAAACTGTTTGACCTAGAGCTACCAAATTTGGCACAGGAACCTCTTATGGGATGAAGAATGTCAACACAGGGTCAGTCAGTCAGCCTGTCTGTTTGTGAAATTTATCCCGGGCAATGCCGGGCATCATACCTCACCTAGTAAAATATATAATGGGTGAACCAAAAGTAGGTGGACAGTAGGTTGAATAGGGTTTGTGTTATATTATATTATAACTATGGTGTTAATTGTGTTTACTGGTATAGTGAGAACATGCATTTAACATTAGAGCAGCAACTAAACCAGCCTGGTGTCACTGTTTGGGGTGGTATTTCAAGTTCTGGTGTTTTAGGACCAATTTTTGTTGATGGAACAGTCACAGGTGATAAGTATCTCGAAATTCTAATGAATGAAGTTGTTCCACACTTACAACAACAGCCTAATTCACATGACCTCTATTTTCAACAAGATGGGGCCCCTCCACATTATTCAAGAGCAGTCCGTGAGTATCTTGATGAAACATTTCCCGAGAAATGGATCGCCGAAGAGTCCAATTGAATGGCCTGCACGTTCACCTGACTTTACCCCAATGGATTTTTTCTTTTGAGGAGTACTCAAGGACAAAGTTTATAGTCGAAAACCACGAAGTGTTGGTGATTTGAAAAATTACATCAGAGATGCATTTCAAGAAATTAATGCACAAAGAAACTTGTGCAAAAATGTTTGTCGAAGTGTGAAAGGTAGACTTCAAAGCTGTGTAAATTGAGATGGACAGCAATCTGAGCACCTGCGTTGATAAAATTTTCAGTGCTTTTGTATTGTATTGGTATAAGTTAATTTTTTTTTTTTGTATTATAGTACCGTATACAAAAAAATTAAATATAATTGTATATGTATTCTCAAAATAAACGTTATCATTTACTGTCCACCTACTTTTGGTTCACCATATAGCTGTGCCTTGTTTAGCACAAAGGATGCATTCTGAAGAGTCTTTGCGCTGAACAAATAGTTTAGAACATGTACTTAATAGAATCAGTTCACAATAGCATATGGTTCACTATATTTTTAAATTAAATAAAATATGTATAAGTACACATGAATAATATTCATGCATACAAATACACATGAATATTATTGAAAATAATATTAATTAATATTTACTTTATATTAATTATTATTATTATTACTAATAAAAATAACAAATACAATGTAAAAGTAAAGCATCACTTACCATAAATTGTTTTGAAGGGATCTTGGTTGGTTTACTCATTTGCCCATCTCATCCACATTGAAAACAAGCTTAGGGGTGTACGGTACTCACCATTTTCAATAATTGCCTTAAATTCATCAAGAAACTTTACAGCTGCCTCTTTATCAGCACTTGCTGATTCACCAGTTGTACGAATGCTATGACTATTTGTGCAGTATTTAAAATTTACTGCCTTCACAATTCTCCCTTTTCTGCCATGATTTATTGAAATTATTTCTCCATTATTTACTGTTAAATATTAATTTTGCACTAGAAGTGAAGTGAAAATAACTTTAACCATGGTGCCTGACAATTGAACAGAAGATGTCAGATGGTGACTGGCTAGTGCAAATATAAAAAAAACATAAAACAAAAGCCTGCAGGCGGAAATGCGCATGGTGTACTGTCATCAATCACAATGTATGCTTATATAAAACTTAAATAATTTGAACCTATTCAGTTCTACTCACCTTAACCCATAATATCATAGGCTCTCACTTCTGACCATTTCTGCACAGCCGCATATATACACAGGTTTAAACTTTAAACTGAGATCTCTCTTTGCATAGCCCATTTTTTGGCTTGACTCATAACTGAGTGCTTATGCAGTTAACAGGTTAATAGTTAATGAGTTAAGCTGCAAAATCCAATCACACACTATGTACAGTAATTTTTTTTTTTTTTTTTTTCAAAAAATAAAAATTTATGTCCTGAGATGCCAATTGATATCAAAATTGCACTAACAAACATGCACTAAATGAGGCACAACTGTGTGTATATATATAATTTTTTTTTTTCCAGATCATAAGAATTAAGTGTTTTCCTAAATATTTAATCTAACCTTTGAGTTAATTCAATCAAAGCAATAACCAAAATATAACTACTACATGTATGGTACCATCCAGTAAATAAGTAATCTACTTACCCATTCGTACATAAATATGACTTGAGGCAACATTGTTGTTGTACCTAAAATCTTCAGTAATTCCACCCTTTTCTGCATGGTTTCCATCAGGAATAAGCACTTCTGAAGACATTTCAAGTCAGCACCTTATTTAACTACAGTGCTGAGTTCTGTACAGTATTTTAAATTCTGAAACTTTAAAAGAAAAATTAAAATAAGAAGTTAATAGGTAGTGACTCAGTGAGACAAGTTTTACAACTCTTTCTTACATATATATATATATATACAGGCAGTCCCCAACTTATGACTGAAAATCAAACACACACATGCCACTTTTTTAATGTCTTTTGGCAAAGGGACCAGCAGTGTAAAATATTAAAATCTTACAATACTAAGGATTGCCTCAAGGTGCCTACTGTTTACCCTAGTATATAATATACATCTAGTGCCCCCGAGACAAGAGTATAATGTGTAATCGCACTTCACTCTCTTATGTACTGTAACTTTTCTTGCACAGGTGAAACAGCTGAAATGCAATCTACAGTATATATTGAAAGCTGAATCACATTGAGGCAGTCCTAAATGTATTTAGATTTTCTTGATATTCCTTTCTTTGTGATGTTTTCTCACCAAAAGTAATCCAATGAAGCATGTGTACTAACAGAAAATGAGGCAATTTTTTTTAATCACCCTATATATATATATATATATATATGAAAAGAAGGATCAACACAACGGCAAACATTTTCATTTATTTGTACATCAGACGTTTCGACAAATCTTTTGTCATCATCAGTGAGTTAAGTCTTAAAACCTTAAAACAAAATTGAAAAGTGAAAGTTACATCAATACAATATTAAAACCATTAAAATTAAAACCTTAAAGCAAAATGAAAATTGCATCAATACAAAATTAAAATCATTTAAATTTCATCACTATAAAAACTAAAATTAAATTAAATTTCATCACTATAAAAACTAAAATTAAATTACCTCAATAGGTAAATACACAATGTTTACATCCACCTCCATACTTGGCAAAGTCTAACGGAACACTAGATGGTCAGAGGATTAGAAAGGGTATGTCTGTGAAAACGGTTGGTTAGTCAAAAGAGTCGTAATTTGTAGGATGAGCTATTATTATTAAGGGAGGGTTTGTTTCTATAGATGTACAAAGATTCTAAAATTCGGAGTTCTGTAAGGTTATTGGATCTAGTTAAAATTTCAAACTGAGTTTTGTGAAGGGGATGGTCGTTTTCATTACTGTGGTTTCTAATTGCGGATTGTGGAGGGCTACTGAGGGGACGGTTGGTTGGTACAAATAAATGAAAATGTTTGCCGTTGTGTTGATCCTTCTTTTCATCTGTAAGCTCCGGTTCCCTAAGGAGAAGTCAATAGCTTTGATAATATATATATATATATATATATATATATATATATATATATAATATATATAATATATATATAGGGATGAATTTCACAATAAAACAAATGAAATGAGTAAATGCTGCAAACCCACAAGGAAAAGAAAAACGATTCCAAGGCCTTTCGTGTATTCAAAGCTACACCTCATCAGGGAATGAAGATAAACGGCGAGATACCCATAAATATATACAATGTACAGGAAAAACAAAACAATTAGCACATACTTAACAAGGGTTAATGAGAGGCAAAAGAAATTTTAACATGATATCATCAATTTTATATGTCCCTGCACTGTTATTGAAATTGCTTTTAAAATGAATAAATGCACATTCTAGAATATTTCGTTCTATTATATCTCTGTTTTTAACAAGCGCTTTAGAACTACCCCACTTGATGCTATGGTTACATCTATACATATGGTTAAATAAAGCATTGGAAGTATTAGCTGTTCTACAAGCATATTTATGCTGTTTTACCCTAATATCTAACGTTTTACCGGTTTGGCCTATATATACTGAGTTACATTGTGTACATCCGATCGAATACACACAACCAACAACATTATCAGGGCTATTCTTTATTAGGCGTGATTTAACAGTATTATTATACTTGAAGATTACATTAATGCCAATTGCTTTAAGTACAGTTGGAAGGTAGTGAAAATTAACATGGTAAGGTAGGCTAAGGATATTTTTACGCTGAAATTCCTTTACAATTACATTATTATAATACCTATTCTTGGCTTTCTTAAGACAGTTATCTAAAAATGAAATAGGATAACATAATTTAGTACCAATATTCATGATATTGCATAACTCGGAATCTAAAAATTCAGGACTGACAACTCTCAATGCTTGAAGAAACATAGCAGAGAAAATAGAGGATTTAATCGAAGGATGATGGTCAGAATAAAAATGCACGTAAGAGTTATTATTAGTAGGCTTACGGTAGACTTCATATTTGAACTGATTAGAGCATCTCCAAATTTTTAGATCAAGAAAAGATAGGCTTCCATCATTTTCTTTTTCAACTGTAAACTTAATAGATGGGACTAAATTGTTGAGCCTACCAAGAAATAAGTCCACATCCAAATTATTAGGCCAAAGGCATAAAATATCATCTATATACCTGTACCAAACCAGGTTAAAATTAACAATCGAAGGCAAAATTCTACTTTCAAAAAATTCCATATATAAATTAGCTAGTACAGGTGAAAGGGAATTTCCCATAGCCAATCCAAATGACATAACATAAAACTTATTTTCAAACTGAAATTTACAATCTTTGACACACAGCTTAATTAACTCCATAAGAGTGTTGTGTTGAACAGGGAAAGAATATTCAGAAATCTTATCTTTTAAAAAATCAAGTAGGTCATCAACAGGGACTTTTGTGAATAGCGAGCATACATCGAAGCTTAACAATTTGAAATTAGGGTCATTAGGGAACTTCAGTTTGTCAATAAGATCCATGCTATTTACAATATGTGACTCAGAAATAGAGCCAACTAACGGTGTTAATAAACTAACTAACCATGGGCTTTCACAGCAGTTTCTTAGTATCAATTCGTCACTACCATTTCTGTACGGCTTAGTAAAAACACACAAAGTTAATAATCCCATGAGGCCTATTGTTAGCTCAGTGGGCTCCGTAACCTATAAGCTATCAAAATGGTTAGTTAGTTTATGCCTGCAGACTAAAATAGAGAACTACAAATGATATATTCACATGAATGAAAATAAACAGCAAAAATACAAATTGAACCCACATATTACATCAAGTTGATTCATAATTACGTGAGTTTTTTCAACTCATTTTCTAGGAAAACATATTGAATACGCATTGTTCCTGGCTTTAAAGTTGGTGTGCTTAATAAACCTAAAATTTTATCTCTTGATACGTGGCATGTATCTCTAATGTGTGGAAAGTAATAGTAAACACTATATCCTGATGGGTGCAAAAAACTAACCTCAGTCATCAAATTCCTCATTATAGGAATGTACAAATCCCAACCATTTCTGATCATTGCAAGTACAAACTATGTACCCTCCTATTTTTGGATTAACTTCAACATTATCTTCACCCAGAAAAGCTTTGCTTATAATCCTCACCTCACCAACTTCATCAGAAGATAATTCAAATGTCTTTATTTGTATTAATAGGTACAAATCTGTGGAATTTTTATGTTCCTGTTAGCCGCATACTTTTTTCATATCTGTCACTTAAAAATTTTCCCATAGCTTCAATTTCTTCAGAATTTATTAAAAAAAAAATTTATGCTGTCACTTATATTGTTTGAACAAAATTCAAACATGTCTTCTGGTATTAATATTTGATTTGTGAATGTTCTCTGCATACTCGCTCTGCCTACAGATCTTTTCACCATACCCGCAATCCCATCACAAGCGCTCTTACCATGGCTTGTGGCAAAGAAATGCCACTCACATTCCAGCCCAAAATCTTCATGTTTACAAATGTTAACAAAATTGAAATGATTTTTATATTGTCCTGCACATCCATCAGTAAAATAATGTACCGTATTTTTCAGTGTATAAGACACACTTTTTCCCCCCAAAAAAGGGGTCTCAAAATCACCCTGCGTCCTATACACCAAAGGTCATAATATTACCTTTATATGGGCTAGAAGAACTGATGGATTTTTACAAAAATTCATCATCTCTTAGTCCCTCCTGACTGTGTATTGGTTTGGCCAATTTTACACTAAGTTTCTACTCTTCCCAACCCACTGATAACAAAAAAAACAGTACGTATTGCATAATGATTTACTTTTGTTTCATAACATATAGTTTAGTCTCCTGTATACTTAATACTATTTTCTTATAATGAGTATGGGTGAAAGAAAATGTATCACCATACTTTTGATGGAGGGCTTTAACCCTTTGACGACCGGTATACGTTTCTTTGAACTTAAAAGTTTAGGTGTTATTGGTATTCACAATTAGATATGTTAGTAACTATAGTCACTTAAATGACCCATTTTGGGGTTAATTTTCCAACAACTAAACGATACCTATATAAACATTTAGATGTATTTGTAGAAATGTTGCATCATTGTACAATTTATATTATTATTTCGCTGGGACACACATGTCCCATGGTCCTCAAAAGGTTAACAAAAGTCAGCCTCGCTGGTAGAAAATTACGGACATTTTCTGACAACTAGGCAGTTGGTCATAATTTTTTTTCCTGAAAAAAGGTCTTGAAAATAGGGGTGCATCTTATACACCAAAAAATATGGTAATTTTTTTATATGATGGTGGGATTTTCTAATAATAGGTATGAGTGTATTTAAAAAAGTGTAAACCATTGTAGTGTTATGTTTTGTATTTGGAGATAAAAAACAATACCTAACTTGAATGTTTTGTTTCATTACTTTCTGGTTCCTTATAATATAACATAAAGGGATGCACTGTGCATTGGGTATTTTCCCAATGAAAACCTTGGGCTGCATCCTGTACTACAAATGAGTAGTTTTCTGAAAAGTCACCAAGAACTACAGCTGTATGGCTATTTAAATTATTCTTCAAATTTTTTAGAAATGCACTCTGATTCTTTGCTATAAAGTGATGATGTGTCAATTTGACAATTTTTGTGCTTAATGAATTTATAAAATCATCCACAGATTCTGTTTTTTCAACCATATTGCATCGATCTGTAGTAACCCATTGTTTATATTTTATTTCCTCACATTCAGGATCGTTAACACTTTGAAAAGCAAGCAAAAAATTCTTAATACCTTGTTCTTTTGGACAGAGATTACATATTTGCATCATGCAATTCCTGTTGTTGACATCACACACTGCTTTCTCCATAAAAGTTGTGTATTCCAACCCTTTGACACCCAAAGCTGAGAATGGTATTTTGGCATTCTGGTGGTATGTACATACACACACAGAATGGGTACCAGCAGCTCCAGCTAAAACACAATGTCTGGGGCAAAGGCTGGCAAAACTAGAGAAGCCAATTTGGGGACTATCTGGATTATTTTTATAGAGACTAAAAGCTTCTTTCAGATTCATTAACACCAGTCTTTTCTGCACAGATTCTTTATACCCACCTTCATTTCTGATACTCAGGCAGTCTTTTGTACCTGGGCACAAATGACTAATTTCATCCAATTCAAAAAATTTCTGAACAGAATCTTTAGTACCTTTAGTTACTTCTTTTTCTTTTGACATGGGTTCAATTTCAGGAATAATTCCAAGTCTTTGTTTTATGTTTCTGCTTTTCTTAACTAAATATTCAGTTGTCTGAAATAGATTTATAGTTTTTGATATGGTAAATGGAGATAATGTCAATATTTTGAGTTTCCTCGCATAACTGTCAGTAGAATGGAAAACTTCAACCAGTTCATTCATGAGATGAATCATTGACCTGAAACAAATTCATGAATGTATAATAGCTATAAACAAAACATTACAGGTGCATATTAAATTTTTTGGATTATAATATTGATTTCAAGTGTAACAAAATGAGCATTCTTTGAGATAGTCAAATTAAACCAAAAATTATTTTGTGACCAAATGAATTCCAAATGATTTAATGAGCCCATTGATCTCCAATCTTTAGGGAGTTGTGCTTCTAGTTTCTACTATCAAAGGTGAATACCTACATTTTGTTTTTATGCTTCAGTTTTAGTTTAAGTATACAGATACTCCCCGAGTTACGACCACCTGACTTACGTCCATCCAGACTTACGACGATGACTGTCGTATTAAATAAATTAGATAAAATAATAGACAACGAAAAATTTGAATTCCGATCAGTTTATTTACTACTATTATTTACTATTATTTGTATAATTTGTGTGTTTTGTTATTTTACTTTGATTGAACTACGTATATGTTAACGCACATCACTACCATTGTGGTTATTTTCGACTTACGACCATTTCGACTTACGACAGGTTTGTCAGAATGTAACCCTGTCGTAAGTCAGGGAAGTACCTGTAGTCCTACTTAATAATAGCGTATCATTTTAAAATTCCTACCTTTGAGTTTCATGATCCAACTTTGTAGCTTTTGATGGGCTTGGGATCTCAATTTCTAAACTTGTTCCTAGCTTTCATTTTAAAGAACAACATGCTTTTTCTATTGTTTGAATAGCTTTTGCTTCTTTTCTTGAGGGACCCAAACCATCTGAAATTTTTGAATTAATAAATATTTGACTCCATTTGATATATATGGACAATAATAATTAATATGGCAACACATTAATTTCATAAGTTTAATAAATTTAATGTCAACATATTAATTTCATTAAGTTTTTCAGCAACTGCTGAAAAACTGTCTTGAAAGTAAATGCATTATAAATAAATATAAATAAAAAATTATAAATATAAAAAGTACCTATCATTAAATACTTACGCTTCTTCAGTGGAGTCACAGCAAGACTTTCTAGAACTTGAGAAACCTCTTCTTTGGCATTACTTGATATACTTGGATCATATTCATTGCTTTCTGAAATAACATTCTCAGAAGACTGATTGTGATCACTCTCTTCACTTTGTGATGTTGATAGCAACTCTGGTCTCTGGGTCAATAATTTTCTACAGTTGCTACATAGTACAGTATTCCTTTGTAGTTTCCATTTACATCGATCATAAAGTGATTGGCTGATGGTTCTTATATCCTTGTGTATCTTTTTCTTATGTTTTTGTAAAGGATCATCACAGTATCTAACTGTTTTTCATTACTAAAAATACACAATTGTAAATCTCAAAAATAAGATATGATTTGACTCAAAATAAGCACATCTGTAATAAAAATAAGCATAATTAACGAACATTTGAGAGACTGTGTGAATATGAGTTATACATAGGATGTAAATATATCATTTGTAGTTCTCTATTCTAGTCTGCGTAAAAATGTCAAAATTTCAATGTACAATGGAAGTACAAATGTCAATGTACAATGTAAGTACAAATGTCAATGTACATATTTTTTCAATAATTTTTAAAATATCTTGCAACTTGATACCTACATTTTTTATTGTTTGTATCTTTTAACAATTAATGGAAGTTTAAGAAATGAAAAACTTTTTTTTGGATTTCACTGTCTAGGGGTGGTGGGGAGTCAAAAAAAAAAAAAAAAAAAAAAAAAAAAAAAAAAAAAAAAAAAGGGGGGGGGGGGGGGGGGGGGGGGGTTTTCATTATTGTTCTACACATTTGAATGTGGTATCATTTAATAGATCTCTTCATGCTGATTCTAAAAATGTATAGTTTTATAGGTCTACAACAAGATGTTATGTTTGGGAGTTATTGCCCATTAAAGTTAGGTGGTAAAGTGGGGGCCCATATCTCAAAAACTATGGGTCATAGAACTTTTTTATTTGAACCAGTGAAATCAGCACCCGGAAGAACCCCATATGTCAATTTTCATTAAAATCCGGGTCGGAGTGGACAAATCTTTTAATTTTTGGGTGATTTGTCCTGGAATGCCCCCATTATATGAAAGAGTGAAATTGTTTGTGAACTACTGTACTGATAAAAGGGCATCCAGTAATAAAGACTTTCATATTATGTCCTGATATAAATCATTTCATTTCATAAACAAAAAAATTCTATATCCATTACGAAGTACAGGTTGGCCTCGTTTAACACCTTTTCACTTTTTTTTATGTAGTAGGGAGGGGAGCTATTTAAGGCAAGTGCACACAAAAGTGACCCCTCCATAGAAGACAGCCAAAAACAAGGTCTCCAGGACTCAATGATGCCATTTTTTTAATACAAATTTTTAAAAGGCTGCGTAGTGTGTAAGATGCATGTATGTGCAGTAGGGTGGATCGATTTTACATTTTTTTCGCTTTCCATATTCTAATAGAGACAAAAACTTGCGCATGCATGAGAAAATAGCCTCTGCAAAATCTTAGCTTAATAGGTAATCATCTTCTGCCCCTGGCAGAGCGATGAAAATCATATTTTAGTAGTCAAAAACGTATTTTTAAACCCTAGCCTAGAGTCATAAAATTTTGCGTGTGTGTTATTTCATGCCTAAGCAACGATATAAATGCTATGGGAAATATATAAATGCATTATTTAAGACAAAGAGCCAATCTGAAAATATGTATATTATACATATTTTCAGATCGGCTCTTTGTCTTAAATAATGCATTTATATATTTCCCATAGCATTTATATCGTTGCTTAGGCCTGAAATAACACACACGCAAAATTTTATGACTCTAGGCTAGGGTTTAAAAATACGTTTTTGACTACTAAAATATGATTTTCATCGCTCTGCCGGGGGCAGAAGATGATTACCTATTAAGCTAAGATTTTGCAGAGGCTATTTTCTCATGCATGCGCAAGTTTTTGCCTCTATTAGAATATGGAAATCGAAAAAAATGTAAAATCGATCCACCCTAATGTGCAGTGAGGAAAAGGGGGAGAAGTGTGTTTAGCATGCTGGACTGCTCACAGAGTAGATGGGACATGGAAAAAGATCAGCTAAGGAGGACAGTGACAGGAGAAGTGGGAGTTCCAGCACTCCCATCTTCTGCCTAATATCCATCCTGGAGTACTTCCCTGGGTGATTAGTGTCTACAATCTCCTCCTAAAAACTACTGATGAATTTACACCTAAATTCATTAACATCCCTCACTTTTCACTTATACACCCTTTTATGTTGGTTTTAGATGTCTGGAAAACAAACCAAGCAACTTCAGCAGCAGTGAAGAAGTCAAGGAAGAGTACAGTCTCTCTCTCTCTCTCTCAAGGTGAAGATGGAAATTATTCAATGCTGTGAGGCTAGAGCATCCAAAAATTCCTGAAGTACATCACCCTTCCCATAGAAGAGAACCAAAATCAGGGTCCAAGCTTTTCAAGATGCCTGAACACACTGTATTCAAAAGACTGAAGGTCACAGACAAGGAGAAAGATGGAGTGATGAAGACTTCCAGAATTGACTAGTTGTTGACCCACTGCAGAATTCAAATTTCATGGTTCTCCAGGATGTGTGCACAGCAGAAGCACAATGCTCTAGGTACAGTTCCCTGCAACAATTCTGCTCCACCCTCTCAGAGATGTAACAGTGCAGTCCCTCTTAAATCCCAGTCCCCCACCCTCACTCCCTCACTCTCCTCCTCCTCCCAGGTATTGTCATAGTAATACTTTTATTTTTTCAAAACCAATGACAGAATAAATATATAGTTCACCGTAGTTTTGGTGGTAATGCGACAGTGACTACGTATTTTATTCATGCATTATTCCTAAATTTAGGGAAAAGAGTAGTTAGGTTATTTCACAAATGTGGGATACTTTAAAAACTTTCAATCATAGGATTTTAATGAGGTCATGTTATAGTTAAAGTGAAAGATAAGTTGCAGTATTGACTTTTCCTCCAAGCAATAACATTACTGTTAAAAGTCCATGCATCATCAAGTACTTATCCACAAAAAGGTCTATCCATGGAAAGAGAATGATAACATAGTTCAATTTTTTATTACAAAAATAAACATGAATCAAGTAAATTTAGAGATTTTCTAAAGAAAGCATACAAAACAATGTTCAAATTATAAGGAACTGATAATTGTTCAAATAAATAAATATATATTTACTACATCATAACCATAACATTATTATACACAATTACTCAATACTTGATCCATCCTTTATTATTATTATTATTATTTGATTGATTGAAGAGGACTTGTGGGTTCCTGCAGAAAAGTTCCCACTCTGCCATTGTGTGTTTCAGCAGGTGCCGAGATGTCCACTCCTGCCCAGGCTCCCAAGTGTTAACCGCACTTGCCACACATTTTCAATGGGGTTCAGGTCACACCCCTTGGAGGGCCAGTTCAGCAGCTCAACATCTCATTGTTCCTGAAACCACCATCTGATGATCCTAGCAGTATGAACAGGGCAGTTATCCTGTAATATATATGTTAACCCTCCATCTATGGCCTTGGGTGTTTCAAGGTTGATCGGGGATTCTGGTTAGGTGGCAGCAATAGATTTTCTCACTCTGTGATAGCTGGTACCATGGAGTGAATCATGGTAGTTTCTTTTACACTAACTCCAATTTCTTCTTGTAGTGGATCAGAGGATTCTGTGAAAACTTACTAAATTATCTGATGGTTCCCCGACTCTTCTTGTAGCATATCAAGAAATTACTTATTCTACTTTAAAACTAAGTTCTCTGGAGAAAGCAACGCTCAAAGGACAAGACAAATAGATCCTCTGACTGAATTTTACTACTACTAAAATATTACAGCCTCTAAGTCAGATCAGAATAATAAGAATGATAATTTGAAAAATGACATGAATTTATATACAGTGAACCCTCACTAATCCAAATTAATTGTGTGTGTGTGTGTGTGTGTGTGTGTGTGTGTGTGTGTGTGTGTGTGTGTGTGTGTGTGTGTGTGTGTGGCCACTTATAACTTCTTAGGAACATGTTCCACATTGGTAAGTGAACATTTGTAAAAAAAAATTGAAAAAATTGAGGATGGTATATTTTTTTATTTAAGGTCAAAGGTCAAGGTCAAGGTCAAGGATATTTTTTTTAATTTTAATTTTAGAGGCTTATGACAGAGATAATATAAGCTGTTTAAGAGCTTCAAAATGACACTAGAATCAGAACTCTAGCTTTATTAGTTATGTGGCTACAGCAATTTGAAATTTGACAGTAAGTAAAAAATCAGGTCAAAGGTCCAAATTTTGTGACCCCATATCTCAGCAACCAAAGGTCAGCCAGCTCTAAAATTTGGGGAATTTCAGTTTATCACACATACCTACTAATGTACCAAATATCATGAAAATCTGAGATGGTCATGTTCAAATTCACCTTTTTTTGGCTGAATACAGTCCCAAAAAATGAATGGAAGAAGGTCCCCAAAACTTCTGCTTTGTCAAGTACATCACTTACTATGGAACCATTTACAACAATAGGGTAAGTGAAGTGTGAATCCATACCCTTAATGATTTTCCTAATTTGAGTCCAAACCTCAGTGGAAGGTATAGTGAAACTGAGGTTTGAACAAAACCAACTCCATGAAATTCTCTTTCCCTGATGAATAGTACAACAAGCTATATAGCAGTTGCCTTATTTAGGAGGATCTTATTATATAGAGTTGGGTGATGAGAATAAAAACGTCAAACACGATGGTGAGAGCCCACTGCCACATTGCAATCCTCTGTCCACCAGCATTTGTGGTATTTAGGAACAAAATTTCCTGTTGTCTTCTTCAGTGTGGAGGTACTTGTTTCCACTAATAAGGCTGTAAAGTGTTGGATTTTCTCATCTAAGGATCCTTCTATAGAGGGGGCATCCGGAAGTGCTCTAAACCAAATTCTCCAATCTATGTCACGTAGTTTCCAAGTTGGACATTGTTTATGAGGGGTGGATACTGGTGAAATTTGCAGAGCAGTGAGGACAGGAATGTGGTCACTACACAGACTTCCACCAACAGCCACAGTACAGTTAGGAGCAAACCTACCTCTATATAACAAGAGATCCAACGTTTAATAACGTCCATTATTAACATTAAATCTTGTAGGGAGATCTACTGGAGTCAATAGCACAAAATCTGAAGAAAATAAAATTAAATAAACTTAAGGCAGTTAGTGTTGGAGAACCTGACATACCTTTATCCCAAGCCCTGTCTACCATTAAAATCACCACAAATAAAAGCTTGTTGACCGAGTTGACCAGCATAGTGTTCGATCTCTAAAGTGGTTAAAGAAAGGTGTGGATTATAAACTGAGTATATCTAAAGAACCACTGCTTACTTTTAAAGATAAAGCAAGGACCTCAAGAACTCCCGCAGGAAAGGGACAGAGGTAATGGTCTAAAGCACAAATCTGAACAAATCAGAAATAGTAAACCCCCACCCACTCAGCCAACCCTGTCTGCTCTGATCCGAGTATAATTAATAAAAGTAGGCTGGAGTCTTGAGGTCAACCAGGTCTCACAAACTGCCACTAAATGGGGTTTTTTGGTGTAAATAAAAAGTTTAAATTCTGACAAGTTAGACTGGAGACTGCAGGCATTCCACTGAGCAAACAAATGGTTAGAAACCTTTGGATACAAAATATTAAGTGGGTTTACGAATTTGGACATGACATTTGTTTGGGTGTAGGCTTAGGTTTCAGTTTATCAAGGAACTTTGTCAGCTGGTCAGTTTTGAGGTCAGTGTGAAAAGCATCATTAAATAAAGAAACAAAATTGGATAAAGTACTCAAAGTCTTCTTGGAGAGACTACCACCACTCTGAAGGGTGAAGCTGAATAAACTTAAACATAGAACTTTAATGATGTCTGATGACAGAGCCATAGGTCCAAAAGGGGTAGAGGGTTCAGAGACCGCAGCCCCACCATCCATCCCCGCACCAGGTGGCCCCTGGGACATTGCCATAGTTGAGCCAGGTTTTCCCCTCACAACCCCACTTCAAGAATTCTGAAGGGAGGTTGAGGGATTCACCACATCCAAGCCTTGAGTCTCCTCTCTCGAAACTAAGTTTTGGTAGAACAGGAAAGTCATTACTTTTAAATGTTCTTTCTGAGGCTACATTTGGGTCTTTACTTTGAAGAACAGATCTAGCTTCACTATGAGAGAGATTAGATGCAAGTTTGAGTCTCTCTATTTCCTGTGCAGTTCTAAAGTAGGAGCAGCCACAGAAACTAGCTGTATGGGGACCTGAACAATTGGCACAGATTTTGGTAGTCTTTGGACAAGAGGAGACAACATGACTTCCAGAGCAATAAACACATTTGTTTTTGACCTACAAGACAGCCATATGACCAAATACCTGGCACTTAAAACATTGAATTGGATGTGGACTAAACTGATGAACTCTATATGGTATATAAGCTATAAAGATCTGGTGCTTTCCTGTTAATGGAAATACCCAACCACCCGCCATCATCTGGACTCGTATCTTGTGGAATTCATATGGCAACAATGTACTGAAAGCAGCGACGTTTTTTTTAGATGACAGAGACATTTTGGCCCCCTACTAACTGATTATCGTTTACATATTAACTAATTTCATTTAAATGATTAATAAATTCGGTACTTATGTATTATCAGGACAACCAAACTGTTTGTTATGTATTTTTGCTTGTCATTTTCGTTTAAACTAACGAAAATATCACAACTTAACCTAACCAATTACACTAGGCAACAAAGATTTTGTTACAGAAGACCAAATAGGTGCTCCTAGCTAATTTCGGTATGCTGATTTCAAATCTATAATTAGATTTTTTCTATCACGTCTAGATTTTGTGTAAAATGCAAATCACTTTTAGTAAAATTTTCTACCACATCCAGATTTTGGTTTTAATCGGCTTAATGCCAGTAATATGAAACTTGCTTTTCAAGGTTAAAGCAATTTTTTTTGCCAGCTATATACAAATTCGAACAATTTTGATAAATAAAATTTATCCCGAGTTGGCAACACTGAGTCAAGAGCATAGTAACGGGCAACGGCCCAACGGTCAGTCGCTACGTGACAGTCAAGCAGAATGGTTGTTGAAGCTCTCTGCTGATGAGCAAGTGACAGGTTGTGGTGACTTGTGTGTTTTTATAGCATTTGTTTTGTACTACGGTGTGTATTTCTTTTTATTTTGCACATCGTAATAATTACTTTCTACGTTTTTTCAGATATTGTATGGTAATTCAAAATGGCATCAAATAGACGTGCTTGTGTAAATCACCCAGACAACTTCTGCTTTGTCTGTGGACAATATACACCTAAGCCACAACGTAGAAACATAACAACAAAGATTAAACTTGCCTACAAGTGTTATTTTGACTGTAAGTTAGGAGACCAACAGAGGGACTGGGCACCACATATTTGCTATGCACAGTGCAATGCAATGTTAATAGCTTGGATGAATGGTAAAAGAAAAGCTATGCCGTTCTCAGTCCCCATGGTTTGGCGTGAGCCGAAAAATCACTTCAATGATTGTTATTTTTGTTTGACAAAGATTGCTGGTTTCACAAAGAAAAACAAATCAAAGATCACGTACCCAAACTGCGAATCAGCAATGAAACCAGTACCACATGATGAAACAAATCCACCACCAGTTCCACCAGCAACGATAACAGACAGCAGTTCATCTGAAGACTCTGCTAGTGATATAGAAACAGGGAAAGATGGCATATATGTTCCAGATGCAAATATTTCCCCACATTTGTTAAGTCAAACGGAGTTAAATGACTTAGTGCGCGATTTGGAATTACCAAAAGAAAAGGCAGAGTTGCTTGGTTCAAGACTTCAAGAATTTAATCTTCTCCAACCAAACACCAAAGTTTCCCATTTCCGCCATCGCCATTTGCAGTTTTCATCATTTTACTTACAGGAAGAAAACGTTTGTTTCTGCCACGATATCAGTGGTCTGATGCAAGGGATTGACTGTCGCTATGATTCAAAAGAATGGAGACTGTTCATTGACTATAGTAAAGCTAGCCTTAAAGCTGTATTACTGCACAACGGCAATGAAAAACCTTCAATACCTGGAGCACATGCCACTGGCCTTAATGAGACTTATGAATCGATGAAACTGCTGCTAAGACTCATCAAATATAAGGACCACACATGGAATATTTGTGGCGACCTTAAAGTTGTATCATTACTTCTTGGGTTACAGTTGGGCTACACAAAGCATATGTGCTTTTTGTGTCTATGGAACAGCAGAGATGACAAGAACCACTACAAAAAACATGATTGGCCATCTAGAACTGAACATGTTGTTGGTAAATACAATGTGAAACACCCAGCACTTATTGACCCTCAGAAAGTACATCTTCCACCACTTCACATTAAACTTGGCCTTATGAAAAATTTCGTGAAGGGTATGGATCATCAAGGTAGTGGTTTCCAATATTTAAAGGATAAATTCAAAGGAATATTGACAGATGCTAAGCTAGAAGCTGGAGTTTTCACTGGACCACAGATCCGCAGTGTCATCCACGACTCATCATTTCCATCTAACCTAAATGAGAATGAACTAGGAGCATGGACATCTTTCGTTGAAGTTGTCAAAAACTTTCTTGGAAACCACAAAGCTGAAAACCACCGTAAACTCGTAGAAAACATGCTTAAATCTTATGAAATAATGGGATGCAGAATGTCTTTGAAAATTCATTTTTTACATTCTCATCTTGACTTCTTCCCGGCCAACCTTGGGGCTGTAAGTGACGAGCATGGTGAGCGCTTCCACCAACAGATCTCAGTTATGGAAAACAGATACCAAGGTAATTTCAACCCAAATATGATGGGAGATTATTGTTGGTTCCTGCAGAAGGAGAGCTCGTCATCCTACAAGCGACAAAGGAAGAGGACACACCAAAGTTTCACTTAAGAACAGGAATTTGCCTTTCAGTAGTAACAACAAAATACTAACGCACTTTGGGTGGATGGTTGGGCGCAGGGGTGGTAACTCCGCCAGCGGAATTCCGCTGTCTATCTTAAGCCAGAATAAAGGAGGAAAGACATCCCTGTTCACTAATTATTTAAGTATGCTTAACATAAAACGTGGCACGGAAAAGTAGCTTAGACGGCTTTCGTAATAGAAGCAGGTGAGAAAAAAAATGAAAAATAGGGGTTTTCGGTTACACAAAATCTGGACGTGATAGAGAAATTTTGATATCAGATCTGAAATCAGCATCAGCGCTTTAGTAGGAATCAGTAGTTCACGTGTCTGTAACAAAAAAAAAGTTGAAATTTGTTGCCTAGTGTTATCAAAGGTGTACAGTTGACCTAACCAGACATTCAATTAACCTAACCAGGCATTTTTAGTTATATTAACCTGTTAGGTTAATTCAATGCCTGATTAGGTCAATTGTACCCCCTTCAAGATTGGTCAGGTTAAGTTGTGATATTTTCGTTAGTTTAAACAAAAATGACAAGAGCAAAAATGCATAAACAGTTTGGTGGCGGGTGGTTGGGTATTCCTGTGAACAGGAAAGCACCCTCTTTTGTTTGATTTTTAAAAATAAATAATTTAATGTGGGAGGATTGGATGGCTATAAGGGGTGATAAGGCCATTATAAAAAAAAATAAAATTAAAATATTGTATAATAAACACACTTGTTAGATTTGTGCATATATTCATGACCTTTGTTGAAAGATCTAGTGTGTGTTCATACGTTCATTTGGTGTGCGTGCGCGGCTGACCATTACATGTCTGCCCAATCACTGCACTCCATCCATTTCAAATTTGAATTACTTTGCTACTGGAATGGCTTCATGTGACACATGCTCGTTAGGGTGTGACAGTTGCCCCAACTTTGTCCTACAATGCTGTTCAAAAGTTTGGTGTTGCATATTGACATAAAAAATACCCACGTGCAATTTTTTGAAGATTCATGCATATTCGAGTGAGCACCAGCAATTTGAAAAATAGCGATTTTGCTTATACAGCATACGCGCCCATATATGAGATTACACAACCATCATAAGGGATATTAACACAAATCATTTGCCTGTCTTAATTAAAAGCTGTTATCACTAACACAAAAGAGTTTATCATTCTTATTCTCTCATGGTACATTAAGGGGTTTTATCATATATTCACAAGGTATTATTTCTCTAGAGCAAGAAACCATGATTTCTGTTCGGAAACAGATGATCGTTTGCGCTGATTAGGAACGCGGAGTCTGTCATTTTCAACTACTTGAAGGACTTCTTGAAAGCACTCCTCATCCCTGGCAACATTAAGAAAGTCATGGCAAAGTTTTACACCACGCTCTGCAGCCTCATTGACGACCTGAAGCTTGTCCACAACCCGTTTCATGTTCAGGTAGTCATCATGATCCGCCCATTCACTGGCTGGACTGTGGAGAAACTGATAGGGCATGCCTAAAATAGTGAAGAACCGGCTTGAATCAGGCCCAATTAGGTCCACCAGGGCAGTGCCACTTTCTGGGACAGGGGGAAGATATGGCTTTCCATAGCCCCCATGATTGAGCCCCACTCTCTTAGTAACTTCAGTGCCTTCATGGCAAAGAAGGGCCTTCCTCATCTCCTCTTTTGTCCTTTCTTGTACTTGGGATGAGAACAAAGCCAGTGGGGCCAACTCCTCAGTTAGGCACCAAGTGTGTCTACCGAGTGCCACACGTGCTTTGTCAACTATTGTGGCGTCATATGGGGCAAATTCAGCCAAGGTTTCGACCAAATTCAAGTCATTCAGTGGCGCACTTGCTGGAATGGGGCAAACAATCCACCATGGGACATAAACAGCGACTGTGAACACAGCAAACCGTTCTAACTTGCTGATTTGACTTTTAGTCACAACCTTGGCTTTGGGAAACTGCTCTTTGATCTGGCCTGACAAAAGAACAAAGCACATTGTCAATGGTGGCAGATAAAGCCTGGTCCCAATGCATATCCCGAAGGTTTGCTAACAGACATAGTAAGACCTGCCTATTAGTTGGCAGTTTGCAGCCCTTTATTTCCTTTTCTTCTTCTCTGGGTACGGTGCCCAATAACATTGACATACTCATCATCTTGCTGTGTATCCATGATTAAATTCTCTATTCACAACATCAAATCACTGTCAAGGGAAAAGAAAAGAGCATCATTAAAATTAAATGCAATAAAATAATACGTGGAAAATTTGTGGGTCAGCATTCCAGACCCGGAAATGAAAATCTGATAAAATGTGCTATTTTCACACTTATTTATGAAGTTCATAAGCTGAAATAGCAATACTTGCTGGTACGACGGTGCTAGCTCAAACATGCACCGATCTCCAAGAAAATTTACATGGGTGTTTCCTAGATAAATACACAACACTAAAACTTTGAACAGCATTGTAGGACCATTTTTTGATTTTTGGAGGGCAACATCACACCCTAATGCTTGTCCGATTATTACCACTGCATTGTCGCTTTCTACGAAAATTTAGAAAAAAAGTGTTGTGTTTCTGCATGCTCACAATGTTCTACTGACAGTAGTGAAGTGTCCACATTGTAAAATGGAGTGTACATAGCATCAAGACCAGAAACTGTGGCATTGTAGAAAAAGTTACGTTGTGCCTAAAATGAAGAAAAGACGGTACTGTGATTATTCTATCTCAGATTTTAAAGGTTCTTTTCTAGACAATACTAATATTCATCCGCGGAAAATTGTTCACTTTGTGAATCATTTCCTCAGCCATTTATGGGACCACAGAACTGTGGTGGAGTGGTTGAACCCATCTCCAAATTAGTCAGTAGGCTGGCAATCATTCTGTAGTGAAATTACAGACGATTGGTTTTCTAACCAGGAACTGATTGGTGGTGAAGGGATTGAGGTGGAAATAGACGAAACTTTGATTGTTCACCGCAAGTACAAGAGAGGTCGGGTTCTGAGCCAGGTTTGGTTGTTTGGTGGTATTGAATGACTCAGTAAACGTCAGTTTGTTGCCGTTAATGGGCTATATTGGTGTGAAAAGCGACAAAGGAATACTCATTCCACTCATTCAGAAGTACATTAGGCCTGGCTCTGTGATTTATAGTGATTCCTGGGCTACCTACAAGACTAAGTGATTTATGTTACAAGCATTTTATTATTAATCATTCTAAAAATTTTGTGGATAATGAGAATATTGAAATTCATACACAGAATATCGAAAGATTTTGGCAGGATTTAAAGGAGGGTCTTTTCATGTAACTGTCATCCTGAAGCCAAAATGTTAAAATTGACCAAAAAGCAACATATTATACAACATTGGAACCAGGAAAGTGTTTAGTTTTCAAATCTTTTTACAGATTTGAGCTACCTTTATTGGTTTTGGAGATCTGATGTTTTATGCAAAGAAAAGTTATACAGTAAGCGTTAAGTGCTAAAATTTAAACCTTTAAGTTCCCCAAATTACTAGAAACCAAAATGTGCTGACTAAATTTTGTTATGGGATTATATAGGTACATACATGTAGTGTGTCATGCACTATCACTATTGTCTTCATGTACCCAATGAAAATATTTATAGGTAGCTTCTCAAAATATTATACTGTAACGTTACGAGCGACACTTTTTTGGTTGTTTTTCTTCTCAGGTCATCTGATTTGTAGGAATAAATGAAACCTATTACAATTCCTCTTTTAGTTAGTTGCCAGGTATGTGTAACTGGCAGCACTTCTGAAAACATGTTCTATTTATTTAGGTTAGACCACATTTACAGTGCAGTTACGAGCGACACATTTGGTGTCACTTGTAACTATCGTAGATCATGTTACGAGCAACACCACAATTGTGGTGCCATTATACATGAGTGTACATAATTATAACAGATGTTTTATCTATTTTCAGAGTTTGTGATTCAAGAATTGACTAATTACTAATTGTTAAATTAGAAATGGCACCCAAAACCAATGCAGAAAAGTGTAAAACTTAGAGATAAAAAAAGAAAAGACATGTAGCTTATAGGAAGAGTTTAACTGGAAATATATCGTTAATGCAAAATGAAACTACAGAACATAGAATGAGAAAATACCATGAAAGACTGAAAAGTGCAAGAGCAATCACTGAAGTAGCAATCGGTGCAGATAATGAACCTGAAGGAGGTGACCTAAACATCTACAAACCAGGCCCCAGCAGCGGCTATTCAACATGACAGGCATTAGGTAAGTTGCAGTATCAAATTACTGTACATATATTATATATTATTGAAATTTAAAGGGACAGCTTTTTCTTATCATTAAGGTAGCTAGGTACATTTAATTTATTACTCAATATGTCTCAAGTTTAATTGATTGTAACAAATTTTCTTTCTTTTTCTTATGTTGGCAGGCAAAGCTTTGAAACGTGTCAAGTCAGTTCTGTCACATTCGCCTTCTAAGAAGAGGCACGTAATCTCAGCTGTGTGAAAGTGTTGGTCTTACCACAACCTCACCGCAAGCCAGGCGTACTTCCCAAATAACACACGCCACGATGACGAAAGTAAAACAATTTTACTTAACAGATGCCATCTCCCTGCAGCTCCCTTCCAGGAAAGATGTGATATCCATTTATGTTACTGGAAAGAAGGAGAAGGTAGTGAAGCAGCTGATGATGTACAATCTGAAGGAGGCGTACCAGCTCTTCATACGAGAGCATCCAGAATGCAAGGTGGGGATTTCAAAGTTCTGTACCCTTAGGCCAAAGCAAGTTTTTCTTGTGTCATCTAAATCCCAACAAGTGTGCTGTTGTCCTTACTGCAAGAACTCATTGCTGAGGCAGTCACTTAAATGGAAGTCAAGCAAGGGGATCAAGCCTACAAGCAATGCTGAACTATTTTCACTCTTTATTTGTGACCCAGAGAATGTCGACTGCATGAAGAGCACATGCAAGGAATGCAGATTGGCTACAGATGCGTCTGCATATATAATGGAAGACCTTATTGATGAGGATGATGAAATGTACTCACTCGAGACGGTTGTGCACATGTTACAAGATCAATTAAGATGCTACAAAAAACACATATACAACCTTAAGACACAAACACATGCTATCACACAAGCAAAAAATGACCTGAAGGAGGGCAACATCATTCTGCAAACTGATTTTGCAGAAAATTATGCCATAAAACATCAAAATGAGGTAATGGCAGCATATTGGCAACCGAGCACTGGTGAAAGTGCTACTATATATACAGCAGTTGCATATTACATTCACCCTGAAACAAAAACATTTACAGATGTATCTTTCGCTATCATTAGCAACACAACAACACACAAGAGCCTCGAAGTCCAGGTATTTAACAGCACTATTTTTAAGTACCTACAAAAACTGAAGGAATAACAATCACTTATGTACATCTCTGGACCGACGGAGCAGCAGCCCACTTCAAAAAATAGGTATTCAATGGTTGCGCTGTCTCATCACACTGCTTTACATGGATGTTCCGCTGACTGGAACTTCATGGAAAGTTACCACGGGAAGGGTGCACATGATGGTATTGGTGCAGTTGTGAAGTACAATGCTTATCGTCGAGTTCTGCATGGACGTGAGATCATCAAAACTGCAAATGATTTATACCAGGTTGCCAAGAAAATTACCAACAAGACCATCTGTTTATATGTGGACTTGGAAGAAATTGAGTCTTCCAAGGCTACATACAGTGAGCTGTGGGACAACTGCAGAACTGCCAAACAAATTTTGAAATGCTGTTGTGTGAAGTCCCTGGCACCCTACCATGTTACTCTTTTTGAAAAGACGAATGACCCATCGCCAATAAAGGAGTGCAACCTCGAACCTCTTGAAACCGATCCTGGCACAGTGGAAGAAGCTCAAAGTTCAGAGGCATCCAAAATAGATAGTTTTCAATATCAGATGTTGAGCCCTCACCAAGTGATAATAGTGACAGTGAAGAGGACAGTGCTAATGCTAATGTTGGTAGGTCATCCACAGATTTTCCTCCAGTGACACACGAGCCTTCAATTACTGACTTCGTTATAGTGAAATACACTGAAAAAACATCTTATGTCACTCAAATTGTAAACAAAGAAATATAGAGGCTACAAAACTGAATTTTGCATTTCATACATGAGGAAATATGAGTGTGACGGAAAATTTACTGGTGGATTTAAATTCCCAACAAATGAAGATAGACACTATTTACAGCTGCAAAATCCTGCACCTACTTCCAAAACCTGCTGAGGATTAACGATCATGTTTCACATGGGAGTGGAAGCAGTGTTATCCTAAGAACATGTACTAACTGCATCTCCATACTACCAGTATGTATTGTAAATATTGTATTGTATTGCACTATGTATTGTAAATATTATGTTCTAGTGCACTATGCAGGTAAAGGGCATGGCAAATACTTTTATTACGTTGGTATGTTACTTAACCTGGTTGAGCCAGAAGGCATCGAATGGGATATAAGATTTTTATTTTATATATATATATATATAATACACACAGGCCATGCATGGAACAAGGAACTCTTCTAGGAAAATTAAATCCATTATAGTCCAAATAAGTAATGGTAAATGACAAATACTAGTTTTTTTCTTTTTCATGATGCTACTAGCCTGACGTGGGCAATGGGTCACTCGCAAAGCAGTCCCAAAAATATAGCTTCTCTCACCAGCTATCTGCAAAGCAGATAGGATCCAGCTTTGGGACAGGATCTAGGGTTTAAAGCAGCCTAGCCCAGCTACATTTAGAACCTCAATATAAGCAAAGACTCACTGCCTTCACATCAGATTGAATACATCAAAGAAAAAGGGTAACTATTATATTTTTAGCCAAAAACCAAAACTTAAACCTCAACTGGCAGAATTGAGCATCCACTTTCAATCTGATGTGAAGGCAGCAAGTCTTTTGCTTATATTGAGGTTCTAAATTTATGTAGCTAGGCTAGGCTGCTTTAAACCCTAGATCCTGTCCCAAAGCTGGATCGTATCTGCTTTGCAGATAGCTGGTGAGAGAAGCTATATTTTTGGGACCACTTTGCGAGTGACCCGTTGCCCATGTCGGGCTAGCATCATGAAAAAGAAAAAACTATAGTATTTGTCATTTACCATTACTTATTCGGACTAGAGTGGATTTAATTTTCCTAGAAGAGTTCCTTGTTCCATGCACAGTCTGTGTGTATCATAAAATACCTCAGGGAACCATTCAGAGTTCATTCCCATATATATATATATATATAAAATATATTTCAATAATATTTGTGTATTGTGTCCAGTATGCTATTCATTATTTATGTACAAGTGCATTTAATGTGCAAATATTGTATTCTTGGTCCACAGAATCGCATGGTTACGAGTGACACTACACATTTCCCCCTTGGGGGGTGGGGGACCTAAAATTGTAGAGCTAATTGCTAGGTCTCAATTTGCAGCAAATTTTATTGTCTTTCAACGAGGAATAATTTGTTTTTCCCGTATATGTCCACAATTCACAGGAATTCAGACAAATGTAAGTACAAGTGTAAGTGCCAGCTGCATTTCAGTTACGAGTGACACCGTAACTTTGGACGTTTGCTGTAAACAATGTATCTGCCTGATTTAGCTGAAACACACATCATTGTGTTCATTGACCATCCCTCAATACCCAATAGTAAGAAAAGTTCAATTGCTCTATAATTAACAGAACTATGATGAGAAATGTAACAATAAGTTACTCCAAAATGTTACGAGTGACACTATGGAATGACCCAGGAGTGGGTTAAGAGGCTAGGTATTTGGTCAAAATATCTATACCAATACCTGGCAAGATATTTGTTCATTTCTTCAGTTAAAGACAAGCAAAATCTACTCTTCCAATTCTTTCAGGCAGCCAAGTTATACCCACCTCTCTCAGACTGGCAGCAACCCCTTACAACCCAGCAACTATCTTCTGATGAGTCAGAAGACAAGGAAGAGCCTCAGCCTGCCCCTGCATGTGAATAAAGTAATTCCTGTTTTTCTTTTGGGACAGGTTAAGTCGGGACAGGTTAAGTCGGGACAGGTTAAGTCGGGACAGGTTAAGTCGGGACAGGTTAAGTCGGGACAGGTTAAGTCGGGACAGGTTAAGTCGGGACAGGTTAAGTCGGGACAGGTTAAGTCGGGACAGGTTAAGTCGGGACAGGTTAAGTCGGGACAGGTTAAGTCGGGACAGGTTAAGTCGGGACAGGTTAAGTCAATTTTGAAGGTGAAATTTAAGTTTTTCCTATGGTTTTTGATGCATTTTGAACAAATCTGACCTTCAAAACTGTCAGAAATGACTCATTTTCTGTGATTTCCCCCACCCGAGAACTCCCCGTTCCCATCAGGGTCCCCCCCAGATTGCCGGCTAAGGGGAGGGGAGTTATCTCAAAAATGAGTCATTTCCAACAGTTTTGAAGGTCAGATTCATTCAAAACATCAAAAACCATAGGAAAAACATAAATTTCACCTCCAAAGGGTGACTGGTATAATACTATAAATTTACCAAAGATAGCTAGGGGGTACCTACTGTATTATTGCACCACACATAAAATTATTATTTTCACCTTTCTCTATGAAAAGGTGAAAAATGAGAAAATGAAACAGACGTCATAAATTAGTTGTAATGAAGGTTTTATGTAAAAACAATTTTCTTTGAGTAAAATGGGCAAATAACTGAATTAATCAGAACTTCAGTAGGCCTATTAGGTGTTCCCTGTTCCTCTATTTTTTATTCAAAGTTTTGAAACAAAATTCCAGTTAAAACAAAAAATTCAGATCAAAATCAGGTTACAGCTATTATACATCATTACTGCATTATAATTAATTTATTAATCTACTATATACTAGGTACTGCAGATGGTAAGCTGGCTAGAGAAGGATATATAAAAAATTAATAATTTGATACCAATATAAGAAATCTTCAAAAATTTTAAGTTTTTGTTTATTAAATAATCAGTATCGGCACCAGCCAATTTGCTACAGTAGTCATTGACATCAGCTAAAATTTGCCATCGGTGCATCACTACTGTATACCCAACCCATGGAAAGGCGAATCCCTTAGTGCTATGCTAAAAACCAAAGGTCTTGATGCAAAATTGATATCTTGATTCTTAGGAGTAATTCTATATAAAAAGGAAGCCTTCACTGGGTCCGAGAGCTCAATCTATATGGGCCATAGGCCCAGTAGGAGGAGCCTAGCTAGGCCCAACATTGCCCAGTCCCTGGAGACCAGATTGGAAAGAAACATCTCCCCAGCTACACCAGCATCACCAGGCCCATCCACCTCTCTACTCCTAACCTTAAGTTGGGGCGAACGTAAAGAAGGAAAAAGAGCCCAAATAACCAATAGAGCAAGAGAGACATCCTCTGAATCATTCATGCAACCTTTTACTTCACAACCTCTCAAGATCCGAACTGGTAGCCATATCGGAACTAGGCGAATCGCCAGAACTCAGCCTGCTAAAGCCTGAGCCAAGCCAAGGACCCATAACACAACAGACCTATCCTATTTAGAAACTAGAAGGATACAATTAGAAAGTGATAAAGTCTAAATCATAATTAACAATCGAAAAAAAGGGGTTAATAGTCGTCTTTTAACCCACTCACACGTGGTTAAAAGAGTAGAATATATTGAATTGCCATTCAAAACTGACTAAGAAAATATATATCTTACATTGTGCAAATTTGTTCAAATATACTTTTTTTAATAAAATATATTTCGTTTTGCCTATAATTTACTTTTTTCATAAAATACAGGGTGTCCCAGAATTAACTATTTCAATGAAATCAGACAAATTTTTTAAAAACACTTTTATTTATGTTTATCATGTTTAATATGTGTTAAAAATGTATAAATTTCTAAATTTTTTTCATAATTTTATTTTCATAATTTTATTTTCATTCTCTTTCAGAACCCTATTAATAATGAATACACAAGAACGCATCTTTGTTGTAACATCCTGTATCAAAGGAATGCAATGTAATGAAATCAGAGAAAAATTTACAAGAAGATTCCATAGAACCGGTCCTACAGACAAAGCGATTCGTGAACTTGTGAACAAATTTAAAAGAACTGGATCCATACACGACGAGGTGGGAAGAGGATGCCCAAGGACAGCACGTAACAGTACCGAACAGGTACAACAATTGTTTGAGGATGAACCAACAACTTCGGTTAGGGAGGCTGGTCGAAGACTCAACATATCCAAGACAACAGTTCATAGAATCTTGGGTTCGACACTGATGAAAAAGGCTTATCACATTCAAGTAAATAAAGTTTCGACTTACGATTTATAAATCTATTTGTTTTTGTATCATAATTTAGTAATAAACACAAAATTATGTCAGTTTTTATTAAATTTGTCGAATTTCATTGAAATAGATAGTTAATTCTGGGACACCCTGTATTTGGTTAATATTCGTTTTAATGCTTTGTTCGTTTTCGATAGAAGGAGACATTCTATGACAATTTAACATATAAATTCATATTCAGGACACCTTGAAACCTCAGGGAAACTGATAAAAATCAAGGAAATGTAATAATTATTTTTTACAGAAAAAAAAAATTGACGTAAAAATCAGCCATTACAGGCCATTGACTGTGTGTTTACCTCTTTCCGCTGTTAAAATTTTGCCAGTCCTCATTCTCTCCAGTTTTATGGGGCGACATCTCGTGGCAAAATTAGGAAACATAGGTCAAATCAGCCAATTAAATCTGGTTTTTGTTTCATGTTACCTTATCCAACCAATCAGAGACGTGCATTTTGAATCTCCAATAATGCATACTCATTCCAAAATCCTTATTCAGTTCGGTTTTCACTATGGTTTGTCTGGGGTGTGATTTGGATTACTTATAAAAAAGAAGATGGTGCTGAAGTTTTCTTTACCAGTCACGATGTTTTACCTACTCGTGTTATTTGTCTGCAGTGTGGTCATGAGTGTAATTATAGAGAAGTTGCTGACCAATATTATTGCAGAAGATTGACTAGGGACGAGTGCAGCAGAAAAAAAAAAGTGTTCCTTCTCTGTTTCCCGTTGAAAGGGCACATGGGTTGAAAAATCCCAACTCAAACTGTGGCAAAACTTATTGTACGTTGGGTTATTCTTGACAAAGCGTTTGACACAGCTAGATGCACAGCTCTATTTAGCATTGGCTTCCGAGAGTGTGGTTAACTGGAAGAGTTTTTGCTTTGATGTCTGTGAGCATTGGCTAGGCCAATAAGTTCAAATTGGTGGGCCTGGCAAAATCATCTATTTATTCCTGTTGATTGCCACTGATTTGTACAAACATCCCAATGCTGCTATTTAAGGTAAGAAATTGCGAAAAAACACAGGTTAGGTTAAGTCTGAACCAAAACACATTTTTCTGGTGTTTTTTGGTGTGATTTGTTTAAATCTTAACTTCGTTTCTTTGGGAAATGAGCGATTTTTTAGAAATTTTCAATTTTAAAATTTCTCAAAAATGGCTCATTTCCCAAAGAAACAAAGTTCAGATTTGAACAAATCACCAAAAAACACCAGAAAAATGTGTTTTGGTTCAGAAAGGAGAAAAAGCACTAAAATGAATAATTACGGTACCAAATATTTTTCCTGATTAGGCTATTTTTTCGATACTCTGCGACTTAATTAGTTGGTTGGGTTTTGTTCTGGCTATTTTTTTTTTCTAATTGGATTCAGTTCAGTGGTGTTTGTGATAGAATTATGACATGCCATTCATGCGATTTTGACTTTGAGAACTTGATTCATCATGTGCCCTCAAAGAAGACAAAGGATTGGATGTTTTTATCAATTATGGCGTTATTCTCTCATCCTTAACTTGCCCAAAATGTGACAGTGAGTGCCTAATACGAAAAGATCAGAAGATATTTAGGTCAAATAACCAATATTAACCTGTTAGGTTAATTGAAGGCCCGGTTAGGTTAATTGAAGGCCCTTGATGATTGGTTAGGTTGTCACGATATTTTCATTAGTTTAAATGAAAATGATGAGAGCAAACTTTTCTGGTTAATTTTGAGGTGTTTTGTATGAAACTGCCATCTGTTTCCTGTGCAAATGCGTAGTTTTCGAGATATCGTTATCTCGAAAACTACGCATTTGCACAGGAAACAGATGGCAGTTTCGTACAAAACACCTCAAAATTAACCAGAAAAGTTTGCTCTCATCATTTTCATTTAAACTAACGAAAATATCGTGACAACCTAACCAATCATCAAGGGCCTTCAATTAATCTAACAGGTTAATATTGGTTATTTGACCTAAATATCTTCTGATCTTTTCGTATTAGGCACTCACTGTCACATTTCGGGCAAGTTAAGGATGAGAGAATAACGCCATAATTGATAAAAACATCCAATCCTTTGTCTTCTTTGAGGGCACATGATGAATCAAGTTCTCAAAGTCAAAATCGCATGAATGGCACGTCATAATTCTATCACAAACACCACTGAACTGAATCCAATTAGAAAAAAAAATAGCCAGAACAAAACCCAACCAACTAATTAAGTCGCAGAGTATCGAAAAAATAGCCCAATCAGGAAAAATATTTGGTACTACCGTAATTATTCGTTTTAGTGCTTTTTCTCCTTTCTGAACCAAAACACATTTTTCTGGTATTTTTTGGTGATTTGTTCAAATCTGAACTTTGTTTCTTTGGGAAATGAGCCATTTTTGAGAAATTTTAAAATTGAAAATTTCTCAAAAATTGCTCATTTCCCAAAGAAACGAAGTTAAGATTTAAACAAATCACACCAAAAAACACCAGAAAAATGTGTTTTGGTTCAGACCTAACCTAACCTGTGTTTTTTCGCAATTTCTTACCTTAAATAGCAGCATTGGGATGTTTGTACAAATCAGTGGCAATCAACAGGAATAAATAGATGATTTTGCCAGGCCCACCAATTTGAACTTATTGGCCTAGCCAATGCTCACAGACATCAAAGCAAAAACTCTTCCAGTTAACCACACTCTCGGAAGCCAATGCTAAATAGAGCTGTGCATCTAGCTGTGTCAAACGCTTTGTCAAGAATAACCCAACGTACAATAAGTTTTGCCACAGTTTGAGTTGGGATTTTTCAACCCATGTGCCCTTTCAACGGGAAACAGAGAAGGAACACTTTTTTTTTTCTGCTGCACTCATCCCTAGTCAATCTTCTGCAATAATATTGGTCAGCAACTTCTCTATAATTACACTCATGACCACACTGCAGACAAATAACATGAGTAGGTAAAACACCATGACTGGTAAAGAAAACTTCAGCACCGTCTTCTTTTTTATAAGTAATCCAAATCACACCCCAGACAAACCATAGTGAAAACCGAACTGAATAAGGATTTTGGAATGAGTATGCATTATTGGAGATTCAAAATGCACGTCTCTGATTGGTTGGATAAGGTAACATGAAACAAAAACCAGATTTAATTGGCTGATTTGACCTATGTTCCCTAATTTTGCCACGAGATGTCGCCCCATAAAACTGGAGAGGACGAGGACTGGCAAAATTTTAATAGTGGAAAGAGGTAAACACTCAGTCAATGGCCTGTAATGGCTGCTTTTTACATCTAAATTTTTTTTTCTGTAAAAAATAATTATTACATTTCCTTGATTTTTATCAGTTTCCCTGAGGTTTCAAGGTGTCCTGAATATGAATTTATATGTTAAATTGTCATAGAAAGTGTCCTATCGAAAATGAACAAAGCATTAAAACGAATATTACCAAATATTTTATGAAAAAAGTAAATTATAGGCAAAACTGGAAATATATTTTATTAAAAAAAGTATATTTGAACAAATTTGCACAATGTAAGATATATATTTTCTTAGTCAGTTTTGAATGGCAATTCAATATATTCTACTCTTTTAACCACGTGTGAGTGGGTTAAAAGACGACTATTAACCTTTGTTTCAATTGTTAATTATGATTTAGACTTTATCACTTTCTAATTGTATCCTTCTAGTTTCTGAATAGGATAGGTCTGTTGTGTTATGGGTCCTCGGCTCGGCTCAGGCTTTTGCCTAGGCTGAGTTCTGGCGATTCGCCTAGTTCCGATATGGCTACCAGTTCGGATCTTGAGAGGTTGTGAAGTAAAAGGTTGCATGAATGATTCGGAGGATGTCTCTCTTGCTCTATTGGTTATTTGCGCTCTTTTTCCTTCTTTACATTCACCCCCACTTAAGGTTAGGAGTAGAGAGGTGGATGGGCCTGGTGATGCTGGTGTAGCTGGGGAGATGTTTCTTTCCAATTTGGTCTCCAGGGACTGGGCAATGTTGGGCCTAGCTAGGCTCCTCCTACTGGGCCTATGGCCCATATAGATTGAGCTCTCGGACCCAGTGAAGGCTTCCTTTTTATATAGAATTACTCCTAAGAATCAAGATATCAATTTTGCATCAAGACCTTTGGTTTTTAGCATAGCACTAAGGGATTCGCCTTTCCATGGGTTGGGTATGCAGTAGTGATGCACCGATGGTAAATTTTAGCTGATGTCAATGACTACTGTAGCAAATTGGCTGGTGCCGATGCTGATTATTTAATAAACAAAAACTTAAAATTTTTGAAGATTTCTTATATTGGTATCAAATTATTAATTTTTTATATATCCTTCTCTAGCCAGCTTACCATCTGCAGTACCTAGTGTATAGTAGATTAATAAATTAATTATAATGGAGTAATAACATATAATAGCTGTAACCTGATTTTGAGTCTGAATTTTTTGTTTTAACTGGAATTTTGTTTCAAAACTTTGAATAAAAAATAGAGGAACAGGGAACACCTAATAGGCCTACTGAAGTTCTGATTAATTCAGTCATTTGCCCATTTTACTCAAAGAAAATTGTTTTTACATAAAACCTTCATTACAACTAATTTATGACGTCTTTGTTTCGTTTTCTCATTTTTCACCTTTTCATAGAGAAAGGTGAAAATAATAATTTTATATGTGGTGCAATAATACAGTAGGTACCCCCTAGCTATCTTTGGTAAATTTATAGTATTATACCAGTCACCGTTTGGAGGTGAAATTTATGTTTTTCCTATGGTTTTTGATGTTTTGAATGAATCTGACCTTCAAAACTGTCAGAAATGACTCGTTTTTGAGATAACTCCCCTCCCCTTAGCCGGCAATCTGGGGGGACCCTGATGGGAATGGGGAGTTCTCGGGTGGGGGAAATCACAGAAAATTAGTCATTTCTAACGGTTTTGAAGGTCAGATTTGTTCAAAATGCATCAAAAACCATAGGAAAAACTTAAATTTCACCTTCAAAATTGACTTAACCTGTCCCGACTTAACCTGTCCCAAAAGAAAAACAGGAATTACTTTATTCACATGCAGGGGCAGGCTGAGGCTCTTCCTTGTCTTCCGACTCATCAGAAGATAGTTGCTGGGTTGTAAGGGGTCGCTGCCAGTCTGAGAGGGGTGGGTATAACTTGGCTGCCTGAGTAAAGAATTGGAGGAGTAGATTTTGCTTGTCTTTAACTGAAGAAATGAACAAATATCTTGCCAGGTATTGGTATAGATATTTTGACCAAATACCTAGCCTCTTAACCCACTCCTGGGTCATTCCATAGTGTCACTCGTAACATTTTGGAGCAACTTATTGTTACATTTCTCATCATAGTTCTATTAATTATAGAGCAATTGAACTTTTCTTACTATTGGGTATTGAGGAATGGTCAATGAACACAATGATGTGTGTTTCAGCTAAATCAGGCAAATACATTGTTTACAGCAAACGTCCAAAGTTACGGTGTCGCTCGTAACTGAAATGCAGCTGGCACTTACACTCTTACTTACATTTGTCTGAATTCCTGTGAATTGTTGACATATACAGAAAAACAAATTATTCCTTGTTGAAACAATAAAATTTGCTGCAAATTGAGACCTAGCAATTAGCTCTACAATTTTAGGTCCCCCCCCCCCCCCCCCAGGGGGGAAATGTGTAGTGTCACTCGTAACCATGCGATTCTGTGGACCAAGAATACAATATTTGCACATTAAATGCACTCATACATAAATAATGAATAGCATAGTGGACACAATACACAAATATTATTGAAATATATTTATATTTAATATATATATATATATATATATATATATATATATATATATATATGCATATAACTGCAATGACCATGCAGTATATAAATGAATAGAAACGACATAAGTATTAAGGAACATTTCTGCACACAAGGAGGAGAGATAACGAATAAATGAAAAATGAGGTGAACCACCCGGGAATCGAACCCAGGGCCTTCCAATTGCCGGCAATTGGAAGGCCCTGGGTTCGATTCCCGGGCGGTTCGCCTCATTTTTCATTTATTCGTTATCTCTCCTCCTCGTGTGGAGAAACGTTCCTTAATACTTATGTCATTTCTATTCATATATATATATATATATATATATATATATATATTATATGGGAATGAACTCTGAATGGTTCCCTGAGGTTTTTTATGATACACAGACTGTGCATGGAACAAGGAACTCCTCTAGGAAAATTAAATCCACTCTAGTCCGAATAAGTAATGGTAATTGACAAATACTATAGTTTTTTCTTTTTCATGGTGCTAGCCCGACATGGGCAACAGGTTACTCGCAAAGTGGTCCCAAAAATATAGCTTCTCTCACCAGCTATCTGCAAAGCAGATACGATCCAGCTTTGGGACAGGATCTAGGGTTTAAAGCAGCCTAGCCCAGCTACATAAATTTAGAACCTCAATATAAGCAAAAGACTCACTGCCTTCACATCAGATTGAAAGTGGACGCTCAATTCTGCCAGTTGAGGTTTAAGTTTTGGTTTTTGGCTAAAAATATAATAGTTACCCTTTTTCTTTGATGTATTCAATCTGATGTGAAGGCAGTGAGTCTTCTGCTTATATTGAGGTTCTAAATGTAGCTGGGCTAGGCTGCTTTAAACCCTAGATCCTGTCCCAAAGCTGGATCGTATCTGCTTTGCAGATAGCTGGTGAGAGAAGCTATATTTTTGGGACTGCTTTGCGAGTGACCCATTGTCCACGTCAGGCTAGCATCATGAAAAAGAAAAAACTGTAGTATTTGTCATTTACCATTACTTATTTGGACTATAATGGATTTAATTTTCCTAGAAGAGTTCCTTGTTCCATGCACAGCCTGTGTGTATTATATATATATATAAATAAATAAAAATCTTATATCCCATTCGATGCCTTCTGGCTCAACCAGGTTAAGTAACATACCAACGTAATAAAAGTATTTGCCATGCCCTTTACCTGCATAGTGCACTAGAACATAATATCTACAATACATAGTGCAATACAGTACAATATTTACAATACATACTGGTAGTATGGAGATGCAGTTAGTACATGTTCTTAGGATAACACTGCTTCCACTCCCATGTGAAACATGATCATTGATCCTCAGCAGGTTTTGGAAGTAGGTGCAGGATTTTGCAGCTGTAAATAGTGTCTGTCTTCATTTGTTGGGAATTTAAATCCACCAGTAAATTTTCCGTCACACTCATATTTCCTCATGTATGAAATGCAAAATTCAGTTTCGTAGCCTCTATATTTCTTTGTTTACAATTTGAGCGACATAAGATGTTTTTTCAGTGTATTTCACTATAACAAAGTCAGTAATTGAAGGCTTGTGTGTCACTGGAGGAAAATCTGTGGATGACCTACCAACATTAGCATTAGCACTGTCCTCTTCACTGTCACTATTATCACTTGGTGAGGGCTCAACACCTGATATTGAAAAACTATCTATTTTGGATGCCTCTGAACTTTGGGCTTCTTCCACTGTGCCGGGATCGGTTTCAAGAGGTTCGAGGTTGCACTCCTTTATTGGCAATGGGTCATTCGTGTTTTCAAAAAGAGTAACATGGTAGGGTGCCAGGGACTTCACACAACAGCATTTCTGAATTTGTTTGGCAGTTCTGCAGTTGTCCCACAGCTCACTGTATGTAGCCTTGGAAGACTCAATTTCTTCCAAGTCCACATATAAACAGATGGTCTTGTTGGTAATTTTTTTGGCAACCTGGTATAAATCATTTGCAGTTTTGATGGTCTCACGTCCATGCAGAACTTGACGATAAGCATTGTACTTCACAACTGCACCAATACCATCATGTGCACCCTTCCCGTGGTAACTTTCCATGAAGTTCCAGTCAGCGGAACATCCATGTAAAGCAGTGTGATGAGACAGCGCAACCATTGAATATCTATTTTTTGAAGTGGGCTGCTGCTCCGTCAGTCCAGAGATGTACATGAGTGATTGTTATTCCTTCAGTTTTCATAGGTACTTAAAAATAGTGCTGTTAAATACATGGACTTCGAGGCTCTTGTGTGTTGTTGTGTTGCTAATGATAGCGAAAGATACATCTGTAAATGTTTTTGTTTCAGGGTGAATGTAATATGCAACTGCTGTATATATAGTAGCACTTTCACCAGTGCTCAGTTGCCAATGTGCTGCCATTATCTCATTTTGATGTTTTATGGCATAATTTTCTGCAAAATCAGTTTGCAGAATGATGTTGCCATCCTTCAGGTCATTTTTTGTTTGTGTCTTAAGGTTGTATATGTGTTTTGTGTAGCATCTTAACTGATCTTGTAACATGTGCACAACCGTCTCGAGTGAGTACTGGTTCCTAACTAGTTGCCCTCCATCCCACTGATTTACTTGAAACTCTAACATTTCATCATCCTCATCAATAAGGTCTTCCATTATATATGCAGACGCATCTGTAGCCAATCTGCATTCCTTGCATGTGCTCTTCATGCAGTCGACATTCTCTGGGTCACAAATAAAGAGTGAAAATAGTTCAGCATTGCTTGTAGGCTTGATCCCCTTGCTTGACTTCCATTTAAGTGACTGCCTCAGCAATAAGTTCTTGCAGTAAGGACAACAGCACACTTGTTGGGATTTAGATGACACAAGAAAAACTTGCTTTGGCCTAAGGGTACAGAACTTTGAAATCCCCACCTTGCATTCTGGATGCTCTCATATGAAGAGCTGGTACGCCTCCTTCAGATTGTACATCATCAGCTGCTTCGCTACCTTCTCCTTCTTTCCAGTAACATAAATGGATATCACATCTTTCCTGGAAGGGAGCTGCTGGGAGATGGCATCTGTTAAGTAAAATTGTTTTACTTTCATCATCGTGGCGTGTGTTATTTGGGAAGTACGCCTGGCTTGCGGTGAGGTTGTGGTAAGACCAACACTTTCACACAGCTCAGAGATTACGTGCCTCTTCTTAGAAGCCAAATGTGACAGAACTGACTTGACACGTTTCAAAGCTTTGCCTGCCAACATAAGAAAAAGAAAGAAAATTTGTTACAATCAATTAAACTTGAGACATATTGAGTAATAAATTAAATGTACCTAGCTACCTTAATGATAAGAAAAAGCTGTCCCTTTAAATTTCAATAATATATAATATATGTACAGTAATTTGATACTGCAACTTACCTAATGCCTGTCGTGTTGAATAGCCGCTGCTGGGGCCTGGTTTGTAGATGTTTAGGTCACCTCCTTCTGGTTCATTATCTGCACCGATTGCTACTTCAGTGATTGGTCTTGCACTTTTCAGTCTTTCATGGTATTTTCTCATTCTAAGTTCTGTAGTTTCATTTTGCATTAACAATATATTTCCAGTTAAACTCTTCCTATAAGCTACATGTCTTTTCTTTTTTTATCTCTAAGTTTTACACTTTTCTGCATTGGTTTTGGGTGCCATTTCTAATTTAACAATTAGTAATTAGTCAATTCTTGAATCACAAACTCTGAAAATAGATAAGACATCTGTTATAATTATGTACACTCGTGTATAATGGCACCACAATTGTGGTGTTGCTCGTAACATGATCTACGATAGTTACGAGTGACACCAAATGTGTCGCTCGTAACTGCACTGTAAATGTGGTCTAACCTAAATAAATAGAACATGTTTTCAGAAGTGCTGCCAGTTACACATACCTGGCAACTAACTAAAAGAGGAATTGTAATAGGTTTCATTTATTCCTACAAATCAGATGACCTGAGAAGAAAAACAACCAAAAAAGTGTCACTCGTAACGTAACAGTATAATATTTTGAGAAGCTACCTATAAATATTTTCATTGGGTACATGAAGACAATAGTGATAGTGCATGACACACTACATGTATGTACCTATATAATCCCATAACAAAATTTAGTCAGCACATTTTGGTTTCTAGTAATTTGGGGAACTTAAAGGTTTAAATTTTAGCACTTAACGCTTACTGTATAACTTGTCTTTGCATAAAACATCAGATCTCCAAAACCAATAAAGGTAGCTCAAATCTGTGAAAAGATTTGAAAACTAAACACTTTCCTGGTTCCAATGATGTATAATATGTTGCTTTTTGGTAAATTTTAACATTTTGGCTTCAGGATGACAGTTACATGAAAAGACCCTCCTTTAAATCCTGCCAAAATCTTTCGATATTCTGTGTGTGAATTTCAATATTCTCATTATCCACAAATTTTTTAGAATGATTAATAATAAAATGCTTGTAACATAAATCACTTAGTCTTGTAGGCAGCCCAGGAATCACTATAAATCACAGAGCCAGGCCTAATGTAAGATTCGTGCAAAATATATCAAAATTGACCAGAAAAGTTTGTTCTCATCATAAAAACAGACTGTGTAAAAAAAGAATAATTAGCAAAAAAAGTTTTAGGTATAAATCTTAGTATATGGACCTAGGCCTAATTGGCCAAGCCTTAGCCTGGCAAAGCCTGGCCCTTTGATGTAACACTTAGACCCTGCACTTACTGTAAGAAAAATGGACTATTAAATTTGTTGATTACGGGTCATTCTCTGTCAGATCAACCAGTGCCTAACACCCTCATCTCTCAGATTTTGCTAAAATTTGGTTTATAGGGAGTTTGTGGGCCCTGAATCCATTTCTGAAATTATAAGGTCAATCCGACCAACGGTTCAAGAGATATGACCTCGGGAAATTTGAGGTCACTTGCGAGGTCACTAACATTTGGCGACCCATAACTTGGGTAATAATGGTCACAAGTATATAAAAGTATATATATTTAGAATCAGAAAACGACAAGGAATCCAAATATGCAAGTTTTAGAACTCTAGGTTGAAAAATAAAAAGTTACACTGTAACCAAAATTTGAGGTCACGATTTGACCTCTGGGGTATCAAATGAGAATTTTTTTTTTAAATGTAAAAAATGAAGGCATAGGCATTGGCTATTAGAATCAGCAAAAAAAAGTTTGTTTATGTTAGTATTTTTCATGTAACTAACATATAAGTGAACACCATATTCATAAGTTGTGGGTCAATTCTACCTATTTTTTCACACAAGCTCATAATTTGACCTATAGAAATTAAAATTACATTTTTTTTATAGATATAAAAACAAAGGCAAAAAATGTAAAATTGTATTTCACTGCTAATCTACACTGGCAATAATAATAACTATTATTGCCAGTGTAGATTAGCAGTGAAATACAATTTTACATTTTTTGCCTTTGTTTTTATATCTATAAAAAAATAGTGAAAGGGGAAGACCTACTTAGAGGATTCATGTGCTAGCCTAATACAATTTTTGCATGCTCGATGCTCTCATCAATTTCTTTTTGTGGAAAAATGTATTGAATTCTGCTGCCTCCTCTTAGGGTAGGACAACTCATTACAGTTAATATATGATGTCCTGGCACTGCACATGAATCCTTGTTTGATGGATAATAATATGCACTTGATCCTGATGACCCAGAGGGATGTAGAAAGTTCACAGTGAAATCATCAAACTCTTCACAATATTCCTCCACAATTCCATACCAAACTTGCATATCATAAATGCAGCCAACATACTCTCTGGTTTGACACATTTTAGGTTACCAAGCATTGCAGGTTCATTAGTAAAATGACTTTTCCTTATTCTTTTCTTTTCTCCAATGCCACTTGAAATGGGATACACCATCAGTTCTTCCTTGTTTAGGGGAACAAATCTATGATATTTCTGAGTTCCAGGAATAGCCCTACTATCCTTGAATCGATGTTCCAACCGTTCTTCTGCATCTTTCAAATCAGCTGTAGTTACAAAGAAAAAATTTATCTTCTTGCTCAAGTTTTCTTCACAAAACTGAAACACGTGTTCTGGTGTAAGAATTTGCCTCTCTGTAGTTCTCTGCAAACTGGCACGAGCAGTAGCTCTTTTCACTGTTCCTCCAATCCCATCACATGCATTTTTGCCATGGGATGTAGCAAAGAAGTGCCATTCACAAGACAGACCAAAATCCTCTTCATGGTAACAGAGATTTGTGAAGTTGTATCTGTTCTTATATTGGCCAGCACATCCATCTGAGAAATAGTGCACCTTCTTCAATTGTGGGCATCTGAATTTAACATATGTCATAAGCTTCAATATGAATGAGTAAACCATTATAGTGTTGTGTTTTAGTGATGCAGATAAGAAACAGACACTAAAATGGCTAAGTTCCTGGTCTGCAGATGATCTATAATAGATGACAAAAGGGTGAACTGTACACTGTGAATTGTCCCAGTGAAACCCTTGGGCAGCATCCTGGACAATGAAAGAATAATTCTCAGAGAAATCACCTACTATAACTACCTCGCTCTGAGGTGGTAGTGTTTCTTTCAACTGCTTGAAGTACTGTGATTGTTGCTGAGCAACAAAGTGATGACGAACCATGCGGGATATTTTCATGCTTGGGGATGATAAGTATTCATGAAGTGGCTCCACCTTATCAACCATTGTACAACGGTCAACAGTCACCCATTGCTTGTAAGATATTTCATTTGGAGCTGATTTCACACTGTCAAGTAACTCAAGAAAATCCAGGACACCCTCTTCTCTTGGGCAATCATTGCAAAGTTGCATCATGCAAGTCTCTCTTTCTGTACTGCAGACACTGTAATCCATAAGATCCTTGTATGAAAGACCTCTTTCTCCCAATGCAGCCAGCTGCAATTTTGGATTTTGATGGTATGTGCAGACACAGACAGAATGAGTCCCACCACTACCGGCAAGCACACAATATGATGGCCGTAATTTTGCAAATGTGGAAAATCCTATTTTGGGATTCTTTTCATCATTTTTATATAGTTCAAACATCTCTCTTAAATTCCCGAGGACCAATCGTTTTTGCACCTTCATTGCACCTTCAGCACTGATAACTTTCACGCAATCCTTTTGGCCAGGACACATACGACTAACCTCTTCTGACTCATAGAATCTTCTAACTATATCTTTGTGTTCTTCAGATATCACTTTTCCTTTGCTCATTAGTGGAATCTTCGGAAGGATTCCATGTTCTGATTTAAGTGAACGGCTTCTTTTCACCATGTATGTTGTAGTTTGAAAGAAACTAGCTGTTTTTTCAATTGTGTATGGTGAGAGTGTCAATATTTGTAGTTTGTGATGGTGACATTTGCTCTCCAGGAATGACTGTTTCAATTCATTCATTAATTTGTCTAGATGTTTTTCAGATTTAGTTTCAGGTTTTGAAGTATCACTTACCTCCTCGGTAATTTGAACACCATAACTGAGTTCTAGCCTCTCCTTCAGGTGTTTCTGAGCAGATGATAGCTTACCACGAGCCTTGCGCTTTTTCTGGCTTAATGACAGCCCTTCTGAAAAGAACAGAAAAAAAGGTTTCACACACCTGAATATTAGTAATTAAATATTAATTATAGTACCTTAAATGCTATATAATTGGCTATATAGTAGATCAAACAGACCTTGTAGTAAAGTATAAGTTATTATATTAATTTATTACTTACTTTTTTTAACTGGTGTTTGGTCCAGAAATGCTAGAACTGGTTCAACTGAAGTTGAAGGATTTTCCTTTATCAAGCAATCACTGTCATTGTCCAGATCTTGAATTGAAGAGATGTTACTCAAGCCACTGATAGTAGATGATTCATTTGAATCCTGCTCAGACTCGTTGTTTTCAGTGGTACTAAGTATACACGTAGTGGGGTTTTTCATTATCAGTGTCCAGCAGTTCACACACAACAATGAGTCTTTTTTCACTCTTCCAGCACATTTTTCAACAAGTACATCAGTCACTTTTCTAAGATTGATTGTTATGCGTTTCTTGTGTTTTTGAATAGGGTCCTGGCAGTATTTCAAGTGCCGAACCATTGTATTTTGATCTGTAAAGATATAGGATTTACAATTAGGTAATATATATTTTTTAGAAAATATATAGCTATACACACTTAATATTTTAGGCCTTGATAGTCTCTGAGGCTCATTAAAACACCATACCCACCAGCCACCCACAGTGCTGGCTGGAACTGTACTAACCCGTAGACAAGGAATTTTGCAACTATCTGTGTTGATTCTGCACTTAGACAAGTAGCAACATGTTTCAACAGGTTTGTTTAGGCTACATGTGAGCTTAGTCTTCCCCTTTCACTATTATAACTATTATTGCCAGTGTAGATTAGCAGTGAAATACAATTTTTATTAAATTCTTGGAGCTTGAGGTCAAATTGATAGCTAAGATATAAAAATTCCTTGAAATGACAAGCAATTTATAAATATGGTGTTCACTTATAAGTTAGTTACATGAAAAGTACCAACATAAACAAACTTTTTATGATTGTTTCTATTAGTCAAGAACTCTGACTTTGTTTTTTATATCTATAAAAAATGTAATTTTAATTTCTATAGGTCAAATTATGAGCTTAAGTGTGAAAAAATAGGTAGAATTGACGCACAACTTATGAATATGGTGTTCACTTATGTTAGTTACATGAAAAATACTAACATAAACAAACTTTTTTTTGCTGATTCTAATAGCCAATGCCTATGCCTTCATTTTTTACATTTAAAAAAAAAATTCTCATTTGATACCCCAGAGGTCAAATCGTGACCTCAAATTTTGGTTACAGTGTAACTTTTTTATTTTTCAACCTAGAGTTCTAAAACTTGCATATTTGGATTCCTTGTCGTTTTCTGATTCTAAATATATATACTTTTATATAATTATGACAATTATTACCCAAGTTATGGCTCGCCAAATGTTAGTAACCTCGCGAGTGACCTCAAATTGCCCGAGGTCATATCTCTTGAACCATTGGTCGGATTGACCTTATAATTTCAGAAATGGATTCAGGGCTCACAAACTCCCTATAAACCAAATTTCAGCAAAATATGAGAGATGAGGGTGTTAATTTCAATTTTTTTTGGTTGATCTGACAGAGAATGACCCTTACACAATCAGGGTGTAAATTGTATAACCAAGCCTTAAACTGGTTTCAGTAATCTAAGTTAAAATTTTGTTTTCAAGCAATTCTAGGTGTCCAACCACCACAAAAGTTCACCGAAAAGTCCAGACAAACTTCTAGGTACAGCTGATGCTCTAAGTACTGTAAGTTGCCTTTAGAAAATCCAAATGAATGCGTACCTATACCTACAGAATGGGTTCAGTTGGTGGAGTTTCTGAACTCCACCCCAGCAACTGCAGTACAGACAGAATAGTGGACAAAATCAGACCCTATACGATACAATCAGTGTGACCATTTTTTTCAGAAGGAAAATACTAAAGAAACCGCCATATATTATTAGAATTTACTAAATCATTACATAAAAATACTAAAAAGATACTGTGTGTATATATATATACATGATACACACAGACCGTGCATGGAACAATGAACTCTTCTGGGATAATTAAATCCACTATAGTCCGAATAAGTAATGGTAAATGACAAATACCATAGTTTTTCTTTTTCATGATGCAAGCCCGATGTGGGCAACGGGTCTCTCGCAAAGAGGTCCCATAAATATAGCTTCTCTCACCAGCTATCTGCAAAGCAGACAGGATCCAGCTTTGGGACATGGATCTAGGGTTTAAAGCAGCCTAGCCCCACTACATTTAGAACCTCAATATAAGTAAAAGACTGTCTGCTTTGCAGATAGCTGGTGAGGGAAGCTATATTTATGGGACCTCTTTGCGAGAGACCCATTGCCCACGTCGGGCTTGCATCATGAAAAAGAAAAACTATGGTATTTGTCATTTACCATTACTTATTCGGACTATAGTGGATTTAATTATCCCAGAAGAGTTCATTGTTCCATGCACGGTCTGTGTGTATCATAAAAAACTCGGGGAACCATTCTGAGTTCATTCCCATATATATATATATATATATATATATATATATATATATATATATATATATATATATATATACCGGTGTGTGTGTATATATATATATATATATATGTGCCTCGGTGGTATAGTGGTTAGCATCACTGACTACGAATCCATCAGCCCTGGGTTCGAGACCCGACAGCAGCCAGCACGCAGCAAAACCCAGCTGTTCATCCTTCCACACAATAAAGAAAGTGGTTGGTAGATAAATGGGTACCCTAGGTGGCCTAGTGGTTAAGACGCTGGACTGCTGATGGGGTGTGGTTCGGATTCCACGTTAAACTGTAGGTCTAAGGCGGAATGAAAAGCTTGACCTTCGTCAGAAGCTAACCAAAGGTTATATATATATATATATACAGAAAGTTTATTCCGTTTCAAAGTCAACATTTTTATACATTTCATTATTACATAATTTGGATCTTTTCCGTTTAACTGCCGCCATTGAAACATAAGAGGTGAGTGCCCCCAGCCTTCTTTACTTAGCCTTATAAGGCTAACTAACAAAAATATCACGACCTAACCTAACCAATCGTTAGATCAACTGTACGACCTTGATGATTGGTTAGGTTGTCGTGATATTTTTGTTAGTTAGCCTTATAAAGCTAACTAAAGAAGGCTGGAGGCCCTGATCTTCAGGTGATCCCCTTATTTTTCTGAGTACACGATTAAAACTTAAAAATTAAGCATGGATCTTTAAAGCAATTAAAATTGTTTATAAGAAACAAAATTTGAAGGGGAAATTAAGAAAAGCTTTTTTATAAAGTAACTTATTTTGTATCATCAAGACATTTCAGTTAAAATACAAAAAGTTTAGTTATGTTTCAATGGCAGCAGTCAAACGGAAAAGATCCCATAATTTTACCATTTCTTCTGTAGGATTGAAGTTAGTGCAATCCATCTCGTCTTTCAGTCCTTCTTTCACAAATATCATGGATACTACACCATTCACTGTGAATCTGTTTCTATGACTTGTTTTTGGGTAATTCTACGAGAAATAGACAAATGAAGTACACAGTAACCTCTTCAAAATTCATGAAACTTGGTGTGAGGGTTGGTTTAGGTCCATATTAAAAATTTCTGAATTTTTTTGAAAATTGGTCAAGTTGGTCAAATTTTATGGCTTGACCAAATTTTCGTCAAATGAAAAAACCAATAATTTTCAAACATAAATATCTCAGCTCCTAATTGTGGTAGTGTAGTGTCTTAAATGATAAAATATGTAAAATTAACTGTAGTTTCTAAATATGTATCATTTTTTTAGGGTAACAAAAATAAAATTATGATTTTTTGGAAGGTTTTTTTTTTTTTTTTTTTGCAATTTGGCAGCGAAGATATCATTTTTCGAAAAAAAGACCAGGAATAAAAAATGTTTATTTGATGTATGTACACCATAATAAGTAATAAAAAGTCAGCTTATCGACGATTATTATGAAAAAAAATGACAAAAAAAAAATCCTCCAAATTTTAACAATTTTTTGCTTTCTTTCCAGATTTTCAGTATAACCTAATTTTCTTGTATACGTAAATTTACCTAACCCTTAAAATGCCTCAAAACACAATTTTGTTGCGATCCTATGAAAAAACACTAAAGAAGAATTTTCTGTAACATCAAAAAAGTAAACTCTGCCATGGCAGCTGCAAGCTATGGAATTTTGGAAGAAAATCAATTACTATGCAGCAATTGCTGTGTCACAATTAAAAAGAAGCCAATTGTATTAGAACATGTTCAACATTCATCCAGAGAGCCGGAACCTGCACCAATACCTGAGCCAGACATACTTAACGAATGTATGGAGCGAAGCAGTAGCGATTCCACGAATCCACCACCATTGGAAGAATTTGTCGTTCAAGACAGGTAATTCAATAAAGATTTGCTCAGCGACAATATTTTACCTTTATTTGATGAAAGCCCTATTAAAACAGGTAATAAAACAATAGAGACTCCGTTCAGGACATTTGTTTCTTAATGCCAAATTCGTAGTTTTCTGTTTTTAAATATTAGCATCAGCACTTGAATACATATATACAAAATATTTGATATTTGATTATTTCACGCAACCTAAATTTATGAATTTGTTTTACAGCTGGATTGAAGCTGGGACAAAAACAGATAAAGGCTTCTACAAAATTCAGATCAACAACGGAAAAGGTTAAACGAAGTTTTGAAGCTGCTTATGGGGCTCCTATTGACTATTCTGAAGCTGGTCCATCCAAAAAAAGTTGTTTGGAAGATGATTTAGAGAGGCAAGACTACTTTTCGGACATAGTTATTGAAATTTGACATTTTAAATTAAATTTAATACAGTCATCGAAGTATATACTAAATTAAGTTTTATCTGTTTACATTTTTATAATCGGACAATATAATACATATACAGGTGTCCCCCGTTATACGATTGGGACGCGTCCCTAAAAACCCCATCGTATATCGAACGATCGTATATCAAACTGAAGGCCTTATGGGAAAAATAGGGATACGTTCCCAAACATTCTGGAAGACCCCCAAAATTTGCAGATTCCACTATTATTTTGCTATATATTTTACCGTTATGTACAAAAAGTGTCTGAAAGTAAGAAATTGTGTTTAATAAAAGACAATTTATACATGAACACTCACCTAATCGTATTCAAATCCGGTCCAAGTCGTCAACGATGCATCAGTCCGAGGTAACGATGCCTACTCATTGCCACCGGGTGGTGGTGATGGGGGAGGAGGGCCAGCTCCCGCATCGGTCAGCGATGGAGGAGGATCGATGGGCGATGCTGGACGATCGATGGGCGATGGAGGAGGATCGATGACTTCGGGAGAGTCCCTCGGAGATGGAGGAGTTTCTGAAGTTGCAGGAGAATCCATCCCCGAAGATGTTGGAGTTGGAGATCTAGCCTGCTGCCGACGTGCAGTTGTTGTGCTGCACTTGCTGTTGCTGCACTTGCTGTTGCTGCACTTGCTGATGACGCACTTCTCTCCTGCCTCGGCAGCTGTTGCAGGCTTGAAAAATCGGGAGATCGTAGTTTGCTTGGCGTTCCTCCTTTTCTGCAGGTAGATCTCCCGATAAACGCTCAGACCCTTTTCAATATGATTGACAGCAGCAGCACTACGTTCGTAGTTAGGGTCCTTGTCCTTCACCAACTCGATGTACGTGTCAAAACCAGTCAGAATCTCTCTCAAGGTTTTGAGATCAAGCATTCTGACTGGGTCCTCATCGTCCTCCTCATTTGGGCTGGACTCAACGTAGGCACGGTTTTGTTCCTTTCTGAGACATGCTTTCAAGTTGGAGATCGTTAACGCGAAATAAGGCAATCGTAAATCGAAAGATGGGGGTACTTTTTTAAAATCGTTAACGCGGGAAATCGTAAACCGAACGATCGTATAACGGGGGATGCCTGTACATATATTTTATGAAAAGTTTAATTAAAAATATACTAATTAAACTTAATGTCAAATACACTTTATTTCAGGTATCAAAAGGTTATGGAAGAATTAAAGGAGAAATTTCAAGCAAGTAACGATCGCAATCTTAGGTTACAAATACTATCATTGTATCCCTATCCCATTGAAAAAACTGCTGACTTCTTTGGAGCAACAAAGTATATGGTGCGTAAGAGCCGCAATCTTCAAAAACAGTTTGGGATTCTTCCTAACATTCCAAACATGACGAAAGGGAAGGTCGTCACAGCTGAAATGAAAAAAAAAATCATTCAGGAGTTTTATGAAAATGACGAATATACAGTGGAACCTCAATATACGAACTTAATCCATTCCTGAGGGTTGTTCTGATATCGAATTGTTCGTATATTGAATCAATTTTTCCCATAAGAAATAATGTAAACTGGATTAATCCGTTCCAGACCCCCAAAAGTTACCCCTTACGAAACATTTTTAAGTCAAAATATTGGTTAATTAAACCTGTAAAATAAGACTTACATGCATAAAATCATACATGAAACCTGTAACAACAATAAATAATGCAATATTATACAAATAAATGAAAATTTAACCTGAACTTTACCTTTGCTGAGGAGTGATGATGGCCTAAGTGGAAGCTGGAGAGGAAGGTGGGGTGGAGGAGGGAGATTATTGTTTGGAAGGGGAGTCACCTTCCATAAAAACATCAGGTAACTCCCCTCCCGAACGCTGGCTGGAGAGAAACTGACCGGCTTCTTTCGGTTCGGATATGAGGGAATGGTTCGTATACAAGGACAATTTTTTCTCAAAAAAGTTATTTGTATACCGATTTGTTCAAATAGAGATGCGTTCGTATATTGAGGTTCCACTGTAGTAGGATGTGCCCAGGAATCAAAGATTATAAGTTTGCAATAAATGAAGAGGGTGAAAAAATAAAAAACAAAAAAGACTGGTATTGTGTAACTTGAAAGAGTTATATGCTGAATATGCAAAAAATGATGAAAATCCCAAAATAGGCTTTAGTACCTTTGCTCATCTTTGACCATTGTGGTGCGTGCTTGCGGGACAAAGCAGAACTCACAGTGTCTGCGTATGTACGCATCACCAAAATCCGAAACTACAAATATCAGCGTTAGGCATTAAAGATTTAGACTATAAAAAATTAATGTCTTTATCCGTCTGCGGCATGGACAATGAAGATTGTATGATGCACCGATGCAAAAGGTGCCCGCGAGAGGTTGGAATAAAAAATTATTTGGAAAGTTTGGACTTCATGGCGATGGAAGAGAAAATATAAACAATGGGTGTCCGTCGATCACTGTATGTTAAAAGATCACCAAAACTCCAGAGGAATACGTGGAATCACTCACCAAAAAAATTGCACAACTGACAAGACACCACTTCACGAATAAATGTCAGTCAAGTTACTTCAAAAATCTAAAAGAAACTCTGCCCGAAAATGAAGGTGTTTTGGTGGGTGATTTCACGGAAAACTTCTCATTCATCGTACAAGATTGTGCCCAGGGGTTTCATTGGGAGAACTCGCAATGTACAGTGCACCCATTTGTTTATTATTCCAAAAACAATGCAGGAAAACTAATTTGCAAAAGTTACTGCTTCGTTTCAAACCGTCGCAGGCATGATACAATTCTGGTTCATAGTTTTCTCAAAAAATTAATCCTGTGCATCCAACAACAAAATTCAAACCTAACTAAAATTCATTATTTCACAGATGGATGCGCGGCTCAGTATAAGAATAAAACAAATTTTCTAAATATGCCATCATTTCGAAGACTTCAAAATTCATGCTGAGTGGAATTTTTTCGTGACATCCCACAGGAAGAATGCCTGCGACAGTATTGGCGGAACGGTAAAAAGAGCAGTCGCCAGAGAAAGCTTACGACGGCCTCTCGACCATCAAATCTTAACAGCTGAGGACTTCTACAATTTCTGCTCTCAAGAATTCCTAACCGCTATTGACTTTTTTTACATCTCTGAGGCAGAAGTTGTAGATGTAGAGCTTTCTTTGCAAAAACGTCTGAGTGAACCTATTACTTCTATCAAAGGTACTCAACAATTACATCGCTTCATCCCAATTTCCAAGAATTTGTTGAAGGTTTATCCTCTCTCTCAGAGTGCACAGTCAGTCGAAATAAGAGCTCATTAGAGTTTCTGCTTCGGATCAAGAACATAATACTGTCTCTCAAAGCGAAATTGAAACAGGCTCTTTTGTGGGTTGTATGTATGAAAATTAACTATGGCTCGGATTAGTCCAGTCCTTTGACTGTGAATATGATGATTTTCTGATAAAATTTCTCCATCCTTTGGGTGTATGTCCCTCATACATTTTTCCTGCGCAAGATGATGTTTGTCACGTTCCAACAGAAAATATATTTGGGAGTACTGAAGCATGTTTACGAGGAGGAACAAGAATACAATACATTTTTCCGCTTCAAGAATTAAATAACTTTTCAAAGATAAAATAAATTCTATCAAATGTATACTATTTAAGATTGTCTATATAATATTTCTAAAAATTTTATCTAAGATTTGTGTATCTACTTAATAGTTATAAAAATCTTTTCAAATTCTTTTTTCTTATTATTATATTATTAGTGTCTAAAATTTGGATTCACTGGATGAGAATACTGTCTCTTAATTCATTCTCAAAGACTTGTGTACGTGTAGTATTAGGAAGAGTATTTTATACTCTGATAAGCGCTTTATAAATTAAACATTATTATTGTCAATATATTCTGTCCCTAAATATAAGAGAGGTTATGTATGTACATTGTACATATATTTTAAAAGATTTTTTCTCCTTTGGTTTATCTACATGTATTTTTGATATGATTTGAAAATTGTCTTTTTTTGGACCAACAAGTCTGTAATAAATCTTCGTGTCTGAAAAAAAATGTTATTACTTAATTTCAAACTCAGTTTTGAGCCTTATAATAAACTATAAGCTGACTTTTTATTACTTATTATGGTGTACAATTTAGGGTGCATCAAAAATGGCAACTTTCAAAAATTGATTTGGCCCTACATTATTATGGTTACATTCCTTAAAAAAAATTCACATGCAAAATTTCAGGTCAATTGATTAATATCTACTGGGTCCACCTAGCTCCTAAACTTTTACAAAAATGACAATTTTTGGGATAAATTGCCTTAAATTATTTTTTTCACATATACCTTTATTTTATTGAATTGAATGATACTTAAGGTACTATAGGCCTAGTATGTTTAGTTTGCTTGTGTTTAAGCCATAGCTACTATTAATAAGCATCATTTGCCATCATGAAATACCTATAGCTATTTTTTCTTATTTTCAGGCATGTAGACTACTTTAATATTAATCTATGTTTCTATTACAGGTCAATTTTTGATATATGTTATAATGGATAATAGTGGTAAAGCCAGTGAAGCCACTTCTAGTGGTAAAACTTGTTCAAGTGGTGCAGATAAAGTTGATGTAAAAACACGAAAAAAAACCTGTACGGTATATTTGGATTAGGTCCTGGCATCACAAATAATGATGCAAAGATTGTAGGATGTCGCTTGCCAACAAGTGAACAAGTTCTTAGATGTTTCCTATTTCACCAGCAACAGGGTCTAAAAGAGAGAAGAACTAAGTGAGATATAGCTAAAATTGTTTTAACAGAAATTCAGCCATTCTACAATAAAGCCAACATACCAATGATTACTGAGAAAAAAGCATGAGAGAAAATAATTTCGTTGTCAGAAAAGAATGCGAAACTGAGAGAAATTCCATTGAAAAGAAGAGAGCTACAAAGTACAAAGACAAGACTAGAAGATATGGAAATGCAACTTAAAATGACTTTTCCACTGTGGATTAAAAATGCCGAAAAAATTATGAGTAATCCAGAAGATATACAATTTCTTCAATCTATGCAAGGGGATAGAATTGCTTCTTTTGGCGCTCATGATCAAACTTTAGCATCCAAAATGAAGCGCATTAATTTTCGAAAATGTGAAGAAAATGCGAGAAAAGAAAAGGAATTGAGAGACACTGAAGCTTCTTGCAGTTATGTTGAATTAGAAAGCAGTAGCACAAGCGATACAACTACCATTGAGAGTGAGTCAGAAGCTAATGATGGAGCTGAAAAAGATGGAAAATCCACACAGTCAACAGTCTGTTTAGGTACTCAAGCTATCATTCCTCATGACATTCTGAAAAGACTGAAACTTGTTTCTTTGGCATCAAGAATGAAAATGACTACGGCACAACAGGCTGCATTCACAAAAGCTTTTGTTGAAGAATGTGGTGGTAACACTAAGGCAGTGGCAACTTCATATGCTACAGCTGATAGAGCAAGACGCAAAGTAGCCCAAAAAATTTCAAGTTCCATTAAAAAATCCTGGAATCCTCCTAAATTGGCCTCTCTTCATTGGGATTCGAAAATAATTTCTACTCTGCAGGATAAATATGTTACAGAAGAACGATTAGCCGTATCAGTTGGAAATTCAATGGATCTCAAACTACTTGGTATTCCATCATATCATCCTAGTGCTGGTGGCAGTGGCCAATCTGGGAAAAACTTGACTGAAGAAGTTGGGTCATTCTCTGTCAGATCAACCAAAAAAAATTGAAATTAACACCCTCATCTCTCATATTTTGCTGAAATTTGGTTTATAGGGAGTTTGTGAGCCCTGAATCCATTTCTGAAATTATAAGGTCAATCTGACCAACAGTTCAAGAGATATGACCTCGGGCAATTTGAGGTCACTCGCGAGGTTACTAACATTTGGCGAGCCATAACTTGGGTAATAATTGTCATAATTATATAAAAGTATATATATTTAGAATCAGAAAACGACAAGGAATCCAAATATGCAAGTTTTAGAACTCTAGGTTGAAAAATAAAAAAGTTACACTGTAACCAAAATTTGAGGTCACGATTTGACCTCTGGGGTATCAAATGAGAATTTTTTTTTTAAATGTAAAAAATGAAGGCATAGGCATTGGCTATTAGAATCAGCAAAAAAAAGTTTGTTTATGTTAGTATTTTTCATGTAACTAACATATAAGTGAACACCATATTCATAAGTTGTGCGTCAATTCTACCTATTTTTTCACACTTAAGCTCATAATTTGACCTATAGAAATTAAAATTACATTTTTTATAGATATAAAAAACAAAGTCAGAGTTCTTGACTAATAGAAACAATCATAAAAAGTTTGTTTATGTTGGTACTTTTCATGTAACTAACTTATAAGTGAACACCATATTTATAAATTGCTTGTCATTTCAAGGAATTTTTATATCTTAGCTATCAATTTGACCTCAAGCTCCAAGAATTTAATAAAAATTGTATTTCACTGCTAATCTACAGTGGCAATAATAGTTATAATAGTGAAAGGGGAAGACTAAGCTCACATGTAGCCTAAACAAACCTGTTGAAACATGTTGCTACTTGTCTAAGTGCAGAATCAACACAGATAGTTGCAAAATTCCTTGTCTACAGGTTAGTACAGTTCCAGCCAGCACTGTGGGTGGCTGGTGGGTATGGTGTTTTAATGAGCCTCAGAGACTATCAAGGCCTAAAATATTAAGTGTGTATAGCTATATATTTTCTAAAAAATATATATTACCTAATTGTAAATCCTATATCTTTACAGATCAAAATACAATGGTTCGGCACTTGAAATACTGCCAGGACCCTATTCAAAAACACAAGAAACGCATAACAATCAATCTTAGAAAAGTGACTGATGTACTTGTTGAAAAATGTGCTGGAAGAGTGAAAAAAGACTCATTGTTGTGTGTGAACTGCTGGACACTGATAATGAAAAACCCCACTATACTTAGTACCACTGAAAACAACGAGTCTGAGCAGGATTCAAATGAATCATCTACTATCAGTGGCTTGAGTAACATCTCTTCAATTCAAGATCTGGACAATGACAGTGATTGCTTGATAAAGGAAAATCCTTCAACTTCAGTTGAACCAGTTCTAGCATTTCTGGACCAAACACCAGTTAAAAAAAGTAAGTAATAAATTAATATAATAACTTATACTTTACTACAAGGTCTGTTTGATCTACTATATAGCCAATTATATAGCATTTAAGGTACTATAATTAATATTTAATTACTAATATTCAGGTGTGTGAAACCTTTTTTTCTGTTCTTTTCAGAAGGGCTGTCATTAAGCCAGAAAAAGCGCAAGGCTCGTGGTAAGCTATCATCTGCTCAGAAACACCTGAAGGAGAGGCTAGAACTCAGTTATGGTGTTCAAATTACCGAGGAGGTAAGTGATACTTCAAAACCTGAAACTAAATCTGAAAAACATCTAGACAAATTAATGAATGAATTGAAACAGTCATTCCTGGAGAGCAAATGTCACCATCACAAACTACAAATATTGACACTCTCACCATACACAATTGAAAAAACAGCTAGTTTCTTTCAAACTACAACATACATGGTGAAAAGAAGCCATTCACTTAAATCAGAACATGGAATCCTTCCGAAGATTCCACTAATGAGCAAAGGAAAAGTGATATCTGAAGAACACAAAGATATAGTTAGAAGATTCTATGAGTCAGAAGAGGTTAGTCGTATGTGTCCTGGCCAAAAGGATTGCGTGAAAGTTATCAGTGCTGAAGGTGCAATGAAGGTGCAAAAACGATTGGTCCTCGGGAATTTAAGAGAGATGTTTGAACTATATAAAAATGATGAAAAGAATCCCAAAATAGGATTTTCCACATTTGCAAAATTACGGCCATCATATTGTGTGCTTGCCGGTAGTGGTGGGACTCATTCTGTGTGTCTGCACATACCATCAAAATCCAAAATTGCAGCTGGCTGCATTGGGAGAAAGAGGTCTTTCATACAAGGATCTTATGGATTACAGTGTCTGCAGTACAGAAAGAGAGACTTGCATGATGCAACTTTGCAATGATTGCCCAAGAGAAGAGGGTGTCCTGGATTTTCTTGAGTTACTTGACAGTGTGAAATCAGCTCCAAATGAAATATCTTACAAGCAATGGGTGACTGTTGACCGTTGTACAATGGTTGATAAGGTGGAGCCACTTCATGAATACTTATCATCCCCAAGCATGAAAATATCCCGCATGGTTCGTCATCACTTTGTTGCTCAGCAACAATCATAGTACTTCAAGCAGTTGAAAGAAACACTACCACCTCAGAGCGAGGTAGTTATAGTAGGTGATTTCTCTGAGAATTATTCTTTCATTGTCCAGGATGCTGCCCAAGGGTTTCACTGGGACAATTCACAGTGTACAGTTCACCCTTTTGTCATCTATTATAGATCATCTGCAGACCAGGAACTTAGCCATTTTAGTGTCTGTTTCTTATCTGCATCACTAAAACACAACACTATAATGGTTTACTCATTCATATTGAAGCTTATGACATATGTTAAATTCAGATGCCCACAATTGAAGAAGGTGCACTATTTCTCAGATGGATGTGCTGGCCAATATAAGAACAGATACAACTTCACAAATCTCTGTTACCATGAAGAGGATTTTGGTCTGTCTTGTGAATGGCACTTCTTTGCTACATCCCATGGCAAAAATGCATGTGATGGGATTGGAGGAACAGTGAAAAGAGCTACTGCTCGTGCCAGTTTGCAGAGAACTACAGAGAGGCAAATTCTTACACCAGAACACATGTTTCAGTTTTGTGAAGAAAACTTGAGCAAGAAGATAAATTTTTTCTTTGTAACTACAGCTGATTTGAAAGATGCAGAAGAACGGTTGGAACATCGATTCAAGGATAGTAGGGCTATTCCTGGAACTCAGAAATATCATAGATTTGTTCCCCTAAACAAGGAAGAACTGATGGTGTATCCCATTTCAAGTGGCATTGGAGAAAAGAAAAGAATAAGGAAAAGTCATTTTACTAATGAACCTGCAATGCTTGGTAACCTAAAATGTGTCAAACCAGGAGAGTATGTTGGCTGCATTTATGACATGCAAGTTTGGTATGGAATTGTGGAGGAATATTGTGAAGAGTTTGATGATTTCACTGTGAACTTTCTACATCCCCTGGGTCATCAGGATCAAGTGCATATTATTATCCATCAAACAAGGATTCATGTGCAGTGCCAGGACATCATATATTAACAACTGTAATGAGTTGTCCTACCCTAAGAGGAGGCAGCAGAATTCAATACATTTTTCCACAAAAAGAAATTGATGAGAGCATCGAGCATGCAAAAATTGTATTAGGCTAGCACATGAATCCTCTAAGTAGGTCTTCCCCTTTCACTATTATAACTATTATTGCCAGTGTAGGTAGATTAGCAGTGAAATACAATTTTACATTTTTTGCCTTTGTTTTTTATCTATAAAAAAATGTAATTTTAATTTCTATAGGTCAAATTATGAGCTTAAGTGTGAAAAAATAGGTAGAATTGACGCACAACTTATGAATATGGTGTTCACTTATGTTAGTTACATGAAAAATACTAACAAACAAACTTTTTTTTGCTGATTCTAATAGCCAATGCCTATGCCTTCATTTTTTACATTTAAAAAAAAATTCTCATTTGATACCCCAGAGGTCAAATCGTGACCTCAAATTTTGGTTACAGTGTAACTTTTTTATTTTTCAACCTAGAGTTCTAAAACTTGCATATTTGGATTCCTTGTCATTTTCTGATTCTAAATATATATACTTTATATAATTGTGACCATTATTACCCAAGTTATGGGTCACCAAATGTTAGTGACCTCGCAAGTGACCTCAAATTTCCCGAGGTCATATCTCTTGAGCCATTGGTCGGATTGACCTTATAATTTCAGAAATGGATTCAGGGCCCACAAACTCCCTATAAACCAAATTTCAGCAAAATCTGAGAGATGAGGGTGTTAGGCACTGGTTGATCTGACAGAGAATGACCCAGTTATGAAGCTACTGAAATTGTGGAACTGCTCTGATTCAATAGTGAACTTGGTTTTCGACACTACAGCAACCAACACGGGACATGTGAGCACTGCATGCATAACTCCAACAAGAGATTGGACGGCTTTTATTATGGTCTGCATTAGGGTGTGGAAACCGGTATTTAAGTACCGGTAAATAGCGGTTTTGAAAATTGGATATCAATACCGTTACCGAGACACCAATACCGGTTTTCTAAATTTTCCTGAGTTACCCTTAAAAGTTAATTTTCTTTTAAGCCATTTTCTAATTTTAAAAAAATTCAGTCGTAAAAGAGCACTACGCAACTAATTAAATTAATTAAAACCTATTAACAATGTTATGAGATAGAAAAATAATAGAAAAAGAGTTAGAAAGTTCTTGAAAATATAAGAAAAAACAAATTAAGAAGTTTCACAAAGGTGCTAGACTGTTTTGTTACCGAAGAGAATAAATGGAAGTTTGTAGAACGTAGTGGCAATTTCTAGAATGTTCATAAGGGTATATAAACGGTACTTCTGTGTAGAGTGAGTTATTTTTAATCCTGCGCATGGGCCTGCTCATCTCATTTATTATTTCGATTTTTTGTGCCAATTAGTGTCAAGTGTGAACAACATCAGCCCCTCATGATGTCTCATAAAAAGTCAAATGTGTGGCAGTACTTTTCAAGAAAAAGTAAAGACAAAGCTGAATGTTTAACTTGTCATAAGATTTTGAAAAGTGCTGGTGGCTCAATGTCAGGCTTGAAGACACATGCAATTAAAGTTCATGCCATTGATTTTGAAGATGAAACCAGTGCTTCTTTTTGCAAGAGACAACAAACTTTGGAGCAGTTCATTCCTAAAAAATCTGTTGATGAAGCTATTGCAAAAATGGCATGCAAGGATGGTTTTAGTTTTAGACAAATTGCTTTAAGTGAATTTATCCAAAGTAATTTGGCGAAAAATGTGTACGATAAGAGGCCACCAACTTCACTAAAGGGAGTGAAATTTTCGGTTCTGAATTATTATGAAGCCAAGAAAACAGAATTAACCGCATACTTTTCAGGCCAAATTAAAGCTGGATTTCGTTACTCAATTTCACTTGACGAGTATACATCTTCCCAGAATCGTCAGTTCATGAATATCAATGTACACGATGTGAAAAAATATTGGTCTCTAGGTTTAGTGAGCATTCAAGGATCATTAAATAGCAAGAGAATCACAGAAGTCGTAAAGAAGCGATTAAATGAATTTGGATTAAATTTGAACCGCGATATTGTCGGTGTTACATCAGATGGCGCTTCTGTTATGGTCAAATTTGGTAAAGAAAATGGATTCATTCATCAATTGTGTCTCGCTCCTGTAATTCATCTGAGTGTGTGCGATATTTTGTACAAAAAGGATCAACTTGAAGAGGATACTGAAGAAGAAACTGCTACGGAGGAGGAAGAAGAAAGTACTCAAGAAATCATTGAAGATTGGGACGATTATGATACACCTTTAGACACAGCCTTTGAGTCTGCTGAAACAGATGATGATCATATCAGTATTCCAGATATTCATAGGAGTTTTGGTGAGATAATTTCAAAAGTCAGAAAAATTTGCAAAATCTTTAGAAAATCGCCATTGAAAAATGATTATCTACAAGAAATTGTTAAGGCTGATTCGAAGGGAAAAGAGCTGAAACTTGTGCTAGATACCCCGACAAGATGGAACAGCATGATTGCAATGATTTTGAGATTCAGAGAACTGAAAAATTGTATTCCTCGTGCTCTGAGAGTTCGTGGAGTTCATGGAGTTGCTGAAGTGATAACCGATGATGAATGGAGATCTTTGGATACTCTCTTAGTTGTACTTCGTCCCTTCGAAATAGCTATCAAAGGACTTTCCTCAGAGGATGCTTCATTGTTGAAAGCAGGGCTGTGGAGCTGGAGCTGGAGCTGGAGCTGGAGCTGGAGCCGGAGCCGGAGCCAGGAGCTGGAGCTTGAAGCAATTTTAGTGAGTGGAGCTGGAGTTGGAGCTGGAGCCAGTTATTTTTGGGAAGCTGGAGCCAGTTATTTTTGGGAAGCTGGAGCCAGTTATTTTTGGGAAGCTGGAGCTGGAGCCAGTTATTTTTGGGAAGCTGGAGCTGGAGCTGGAGCCAGTTATTTTTGGGAAGCTGGAGCTGGAGCTGATAAAAAATGTGTCAGCTCCGGCTCCAGCCCAATACAAAGAGTTCATATTTAGATACAAACTTTTTTATGCTATTTTTTTTTTTATTTTTGAATGATTTCTAATTGGACTTAATTTTTTTCAGGAAATGTGTTAATTTTTAGAAACAAACTAGTAAGCTTAATTTTTAAAAATTGAAAATATTAAGTTTCATTCTTCTTTTTTTGAGCCCTTTCATAATGACAACTAGATCTCAAAGTCAAACAAAGTCCACATTATTTGAATACTTCACAGTTTCTACAGATGGAAAATATTTCATTTGTCACTGTAAGAAAGAAAATAATGATGAACAATTATGTGAAACTAAAATTAGTTCTTGTACAAGCTATGATACAAAAGTACCAACCCAGACTGGCAAGACATCAAATTTAAAAAGACATCTACAACGATTTCATCCCAAAATTTTAGAAATTGTTAATAAGACAGTGAAGCAAGTCAAGCATCCACCTCAACTAAAAGTAAAATTTGTCCTGGGGGACAATTGTAAATGTCACCTTTAACAAGTTTCTTTCCTAGTAATAAAGTTACTGTAAATATGACCTCAGATAAATTCAAGAAGTACATCATAGAAATGGTGGTAAAAAATAGTATACCTTTATCTTTTTTCTCAACACCAGCTTTTTTAGGTCTTAATGGAGAAATAGCCAGTAAACTCCAAGTTTCTTTGGATAGAAATAGCATTAGAAAGATTGTGATTGAAGATGCCACACACAAAAAGGAGGAACTTCAAAGAACTCTTAAGGAGCGCTTTGTGTTCCTCAAAATGGATGGATGCACTCACCATAGAGTTAATTATTTTGCCATTAATGTGAGATATATAGATGACAACAATAAAAAGGTGACTCGGACACTGGCAGTAAGGAATACACATGCACATCACACCAGTGAATATCTTTCTAAGTTAGTCAAAACTGTCTTACAAGACTTTAAAATAAAAAAAGAACAAGTTCCATGTATTGTCACTGACAATGCTTCGAATATGCTAAGCACTATTGAAAAACTAAATAGAGGGACAGTTACTAAGGAAATAATGGAAAATGAAGATGACATTTCTGAAATTGATTCCGCAAATGAAATGATAGTGACAGAACAAGATGATGAAGTTCTAGATGATATTGCTGAAGAAGCCACTATGCTATCTCATATTCAACACATGCGCTGTGTTGTGCATACATTGCAGTTAGCGATAAGGGATGGATTAAAAGAACAACATGTAGCAACTATGATCAGCAAGTTCAGACAGGTAGCCACTGCAGCCAGAACACCAAAAATAGACTCCATTGTGAAGAAACATTCAGGTATGGGAGCTATTTTAGATCAAGATACTCAGTGGGGCAGCACCTATTTGATGATTAAGCGTTTGCTTGATCTGAAACCACATCTTGAAGACCTGGCAAATCAAAATGTCTCATTAACTGAAAATGAATGGATGCAATTGACCCAATTAGAAGTTCTGCTTCGTTACCCTTTTGCTGTCACTAAAAAGTTTCAAACAGAAGAATTAACTTCTGGTGAATTCTTATTGGCATGGAAAGAATTAATATTTCGTCTCAATCAAACAGGAGGACTACTTGCTGAGGGAATTGTTTCTTCGATGAAGAAAAGAGGTATTACTATTAGAAAATGCAATTGTATTAGCTGCTGTTTACAAAGACCCAATGAACAGAGTTCTATTAAATGAAGATCAAAAAGCTAAAGGAAAAGAGGCCCTCTATGACATTGCATTGCGGATGGAAAAGCTGGTATCTGAAAAACCAGACGCCCAGAATGAAGAAGATAGCAGCATTACCAACCAATCATCCTCTTCAAATGATGAGGAAGATTTCACAAAATATTTGGACAGAATAGATAGATCAAATGCAAAATGTCTCAAAGTAGAATTAAAGAATCCTCCACAGATGAAAATAACCAAATTCAAGCAAGAATTCTATGCTGAATTAAAGGAAGTAGAAAAATACAACCGCTCCTCTAAACTGACAGTTGACGATGTCATACCCTTATATCCAAAGATTATAAGGAATGTAGCTAGTATTGTATCAGCTGTACCACCCACACAAGTCAGTGTAGAATAGGCCGGGCTGAAACTATAATTTTTGTTTGATTTTAATGTATCAGAGTGACTAACAATTGGCTTTTGATATAAAAATAAGATTCCTGAAAAAAATAATTGGTGGCCACCAACGTGTGTCTGGCCACCCCCATTTTTGTAAAAACATCTAATGCCACACTAGCAAAATCAGGAAAATGGCAATATCTCTACTTCTGAACATGCTAGAGAGATGGTTTGCATACCAAAAGATGCAGAATTTGATTTAGAACAAATTATTAAAAGTGGTATTTTTTCATAAAACCTTTAGTTTTTGAGTTATTTTAGAAAAACTAATTTTTGGGGCCCATAGACCCCCTTTCAACTGAATGTCAACACAATAAAACATTCTCAAGCTGCAAATTGACATGTATCAGTGGTTTTCAATCAGCAATCAAAATCAATCAAAATCAGCCATTTTAAATTCATTGAAAATGCTTTTTGACATTCGAAAACGCCAAACATTAAATTATACAATTAACAAATTGTCATTTTGTCATATTTTAGCATGATAAATAATAATCTAGAACTTAAAATATTTTTTAGACAAAATCTTTCATTAATTTACGTGATCTAATTTTGTTTCTAATAAGACCATCTCTACTAGGGTGCCACTTATTTGGGGTGTTTTTCATTTTTTGGGAATTTCTATCAGGACGGGCGCATTTCTGGTGTCATTCCGTCTAAAAACATTGTGTGTAAAATATTTTTGAAATAAAATAATAATTAGAACTGCCTCAACGAGGTCAAAGTTTATACTTTTTGTCGAAAAGTACTCATGGCGTTCTGTTATCATGTCAGTTTTCGTTTCGATAGCTGCTGTAGTTTCTGAGTTGAAAAATGATAACAGACAGACAGACGGATGGTCAGAGTCGTTGGTTTAGTCTTCCGCACTTGTGTACAGAAGACTAAAATGAGGTATTATACAGGGTGTAACACGAGTTTATCCAAATATTGATACAGGCGAAAGAACATGTTATTCTAAGTAGAAAATGGGTTGGGACGAGTTTTGCCAACACTAACAGTGTTTCATTCTCTTTTTCAGTGAGTTCTGAAACGACGTGATGGCTTCGGCAACAAGATCTAAAACAGCAGTCTATCTCCTGGGGACCGTGGACCACAGCATCACAGGAAGCATGCTGCCTACGGGAAAGCAGGCGCTTCAGTACTTTTTCCACCTTCACCTTGACGTCAAGAAGCCGATCAAGGAAGCAGCCGCTGAGACAGTGACCGCAGTCAAGGAATTCTGGGAGCGGTCCCGTATTCCTACGCAGAAAGACCAACGCGCAAGGGACAAGGTTCTCCGAATGTACGAGAAGTGGCGGGCTCTGAACAAGAACTCAAAACGGCGCACTGTGACCCAAATCAGGAACGAGGCCGAGTTCCTCTCATCCCTTGACCGCCTCTTCGACATCGCACACGAACAGGCGATGTCGATGATCACAATCGAAGAGGACAGGGAGTTCCTGATGGGACAAAGGGCCGAGGTGCGGCGCGGCCGCATCTCCTCCACACGTGACATGACGCTGCACACTGAGGAGGAGCGTGCGAGGAGACAGGAAGCGGAAAGGAGCCGCCGGCAAGATGATGAAAGGGCGAACAGAGAGAGCCGAGAAGAACTCGTCGAACTGGCATCAAGCTCCAGCTCAGGTGCAAGCAGCCCGACTCGGTCACCGACACGGCGTCGTCGCCGAGAAGAGGAAGAGCTCTCTCTCCCGGGCCCGTCCACGTCGAATGCAGAAGCATCTACGACCCCTTTACCACCCAAGCGATTCCGCGCGTCGAAAAAGATGATCACCCCTGATCTCTCCGCAGCGATGGATCGGACGAAACTTACCAACCGAGGTGTTTTTTTGCTGTCGGCGGCTGCGAGGAGCTTGGGCCACGACCCTGAGGAGCTGGTCTTGAACCGCGAATCCTCCCGCCGCGACCGAGCAAAGTTCCGTGCTATGGCAGCAGCAGAAATGAAGGCAGCCTTCCATCCTACTGTGCCACTGACCGTTCACTGGGATGGGAAAATCGTACCAGCGGCTGACGGAGGCCCTGCTGAAGATCGCCTTCCAGTTCTGGTGTCTGTGGAGAACGTCGACAAGCTTCTGGCTGTGCCCAGCCTCCCCGACGGCACCGGCCGCGCCATGGCGGAAGCCGTCCTCTCTGCCCTCGAGGATTGGGACATCAAGGGACGGATCTGTGCCCTCTCTTTTGACACCACCGCCTCAAACACAGGACTCTCAGGAGGAGCTTGCTATATCATTGAGCAGAAACTCGAGAAGACAGTGCTTCATTTGGCTTGCCGCCACCACATCCACGAACTGGTGTGCGAGAAGGCATTCACGGCGTGCCTCGGTCCCTCTACTGGTCCTGACATCCTCCTGTTCAAACGATTCGCCGCCCAGTGGGACTTCATCGATCAAACCAAAGCGAAGCCCTTCGAGGATGGAACCATGCCGCAGCACCTGAAGGACGCCCGCGACGACCTGCTGATCGAATTCAGCCGCCTCCTCGACGGTCAACATCCACATGATGACTACAGGGAACTTCTGGAGCTCTCTGTAATTGTGCTGGGCGGTCCGAACAAGCGGGGTGCCCGGTTCGCTCGTCCCGGCGCCTTCCATCGCGCGCGCTGGATGGCAAAAGTCATCTATGCCATCAAACTGTTCCTGTTCCGGGAACAGTTTCAGATGTCGTCAGGCGAAGCGGCTGGAATCCGGTGATTCACCATCTTCGCCGTGTCCATCTACGTGACAGCCTGGTACAAAGCGCCGCTCCCGGCAACGGCCCCAGCCGCGGACCTCACGCTGCTCAAGGCCCTCGTCTATTATCCGGACTCAGCGGTGGCCAAGGCGACGGCGACAGTCTTCGCCAGGCACCTATGGTACTTGAGCGAGCGCCTCGTCACCCTGGCCATCTTCGACGAGGGTATCGACTTGGTGACAAAGCGGGAGATGATTAAAGCGATGGAAGAAGAGGAAGGATCGGAGGATCCCCCGCGGCGTATCAATGTGGACCTGTCCACCGCCTCAATCGCCAACAATACATTGGCCAAGTTCACAACGACTACATCAAAGGAGTTCTTCAAGGTTCTGGACATCAGCACCGCCTTCCTGCTCAAGGATCCGGAGGAGTGGCGGACGGACCCAGCCTTCATCGCCGCATCCCGCCGAGTCCAGGCCCTTCAAGTTGTCAATGACTTCGCGGAGCGCGGGGTGGCGTTGATGCAGTCTTTCAACCTGGCCCTTACCAAGAGTGAAAGGCAGTTCCTCTTACAAGTGGTCGAGAAGCACCGCTGTGACTTCCCAACCGCCCGCAAGTCCACCGTGACCTCTGCAAAGTAGGCAACAATGAGAGGGAGATGGGCGCCCATGATACCCCCCCCCCCCTTGAGGGGCTAATACTCGAGTTGAGGGGGACCTAGAGTTGAAAGTATGAAGTCCAGTTATATGTTTTAGGTCAAGATTAGTAGCTTGAACAAACTAGAAGTGATATTTTATTTGCTAGAGGCATAGAACATCATGATCTAAAATTTCTACTTTTCGAGAAAATATACAAACTTTGACCATATTGAGGCAGTTCTAAATATTGTTTTATTTCAAAAATATTTTACACACGATATTTTTTGACAAAATGGAACCAGAAACGCACCCGTCCCGATAAAAATTCAAACTTTCGAAAATAAGTGTCACCCTAATCTCTACGCTCATGACCTACAACAGCCAAGGATGCTTCAGTGACAAGTTTTATGTGCCTTTCAACATTCTGACTGTGGCACTCGTGATCCAGTTTCAATGCGGTATTAATGATATCACGCAGTTCATCATTACTGAATTCTTTTAATACAGGTGGAACAGTTTCCCATTGGGACATAGCAGACAGCTTGTGGTATGCAGAAGCTTTGAAATTGATGATTGGCTTTCTAAAGACCCTAACATTCTCATCTATAGCAGGATATTCATCAGTACCACCTTCGTGATCCTCTTCATTCTCATCATCACTTTCAATTATTCCACCTGCAAAATCATTGCTACTACCAGATTCATCATCAAAATCCTCTATAACTCCCCTCAGACACAGAACTTTATTGACAGCACACCTCCTCACCTCTTCATCTTCATCAGCCAGCATTCCAACTAAAATATTTTCACCATGAGCAAAATAGCTGTTATTGTTTAATACGTCATAACAAATTTCTCTAATTTTTCTGTCAGGGAATTTATTTACTCTTTGGATCATATTGAATAGGTTTCTTGACCCATCACTTAGCCTCTTATTAGCCTTGATATTGAACCAACTGTGAAAGTATACTTTGATGATGAATTCTACTATGATTTTGAGGTTCTTACTGGGTCTTTTCTGTGAAACATAAAAGCGAAGAATTCTACAGGCTAAGGTGAGCCATCGAGAGTGATTTAGCAGGCCAACTTCTAAGAGTGCAAGGTCTTCATCCACTTCACCAGTAATAATTGCCCAGCAGATGCAGTATCCATAGTATTGGTCTGTTGATAAATTATTGACCACCTCATTTGGTAGAAGCACAAATGCAGGATAAGGTATAGATTTGAAGTCCACAGCATTCCATTCTGACACATCCCCATTGAGCTGAGAACCAATAGGGCCAGAAAATTTGTCTGGACTTTTTGTTGTCCCATCTAAAGTCATGAAGATGTGTCTAAGTGGCAATTCATTTAGATGCAGAAGACAAATATCCCACTGAAGAGGTTGCCCTAAAAACATTTCCAAATATCTGATTGACCCATGCATATGTCCTGTGTTAGTATTTGTCCCATCTGCTTTAACTAAGTTTAATTTGGCCTCAAGTTCTGTCCCTTTAATGATCTTATAAATGCCATGAGCAATGTCAATGCCTTTGCCACTCTCCGGGGTAAAATGGTCGAGGTAGAAATCATCTGAAAATAAATGTAATTAATTTTATAATTAAATAAAAATGAAAAAGGAAGGAATAAAGTTAACTGGACAGTTGTCACTTAAAAAGAAAATTTTTTAAGTAATTGAACTATTACTTTATAGTACAGTAATATAACAGCATAATGCCTATAACTGTATGACAATCATTTCCATTTACCTGGCTCTCCAGTAATAACAATGTTCCTCTAGGATTGTGGATGTTTTTTTTTTTTTTTTTTTTAGTTCAGGAAGAACCGATTCGCCTCTATTTAAAGGGCATATCTCAGCGGAAAAACAAAGAAAAAGTGAGAGGAAAGACAGAGGAAAAAGAAAGGGTGGAGGGGACAGTCGAAGTGGAAAAAGACCAAGGATGACAAGGACTGCAGGGTCGAGCCCCATCATCCTTGGGTGCTAGGGCTGGGAGGGCGCACGTGAAACCTCCAGGAACAAGCACGTACAAACGAGCACAAAGAGCACTCAAGAGCACGAGCTTAGAACCCCCTTGCGGGGAGGATTGTGGATGTATAATACTTTTCATTTACTTTGTTAACAGCAAGTGTAGCATCCTTTCTACCGTCAAAGCCAATGCCAGTCACTTTTTCAAATATCACTTCTTCCTTCTTCCTTTCAGCTCTCAATTTAGCTCTCTCCCTTCTCAACTTGTTTCTGAAAAGTATTTCAAAAATATTGGCCATGCATTACTGCATTAGCATTATACAAATATACAAAATACAAATGTCAGTGTCCTGTTTGAAACTAATTAATATAAATACTAGTGATGGGACGATACCAAAATTTTTAACAATTCCGATTCCGATACCACTAAAAAGTCTCGATTCTGATACGATTCTCGATTCCGATTCTCAATATTTTTAAATATAATTCTATACTTGTTTTTCTGGAAATTGTCATATTTTACTCTGGTAAGATTAACTATTTACATTATGAGTATGGTAATATAAATTATAAATTATAATAGATTGGTTTAAAAATAAAAATCAACTGTAAGTTGTAACAATTCATTTTAATCTTCTTGATTACACATCATGGATATACATGTTTTAATGTATAGCTACAATACAATAAAAATAAAATTTGTTATCCTCTTTCATTTAAATTTTAAAGTTTACATTGCAAAACTGGTTCAATTAAAAGTTAAAGAATCGTTTTAAGAATCGGAAATCATGGTACAATTCTCTCGATTCCGATTCCAATTCCTGAAAATGCTCAATTCTTCCGATTCTCGATTCCGATTAATCGTCCCATCACTAATAAATACAAAATAGAAATTTTGACGCTAATTAAAAATAATAGTAAATCTGGTGATTTAGAACTTATAGCAGAAGCTAAGAAATGTAATATCTAGAGTGATTAAAAACATACTTATCAATAACATTCTGTATGTTATCTGGGGGTGATTACTCCAAAGTCCACCAATGTAGCAGAACCAATAGCCACTCCTGCTCTATCACTTACTTGATATCTGTTAGGATATTTAAAGTAGATTTACATATCTATTGTCAATGAATAATTTATTGGTAATCTTAATCTCTTAGTCACAATGATTTCACTTTAAGCTGTATTAAAAGATTTATCTTTCAGTACTATACCTGTCACATGCTTGCTTCAGCTAATGAGCGTAATCTAGTTCTGTTCTGTAATGTTGAGACTTCTGGAACATAGTCTGCATCAAATGAATCATTACAACTGTCGCTATCTGTCAACTCAGGAATGTCCATAGGTTCAGGAGGATGAGGAGAAGGAACTGATTCTTTTGCTTTTTGAGATTGAATAACCCGTGATTTGAATTTTAAGTCAGTGGCTGTTTCTTGGACTTCTTTCAGGGTACAGTAACCATGCCTAGTTGTTTTCTGGTCCTACAAAGTGATTATATTTCATTACACTATAATGTATCTTTTATCTATGGGTCTCTCTATGTAAATTGAAATTCTTACAAAAATGAGAAAATACTAAAATATTACTTATCATTAACATCATTAATAGTGTATTATTGATATTACTAACTTATTAAATGCACTTTAAAAATTGTAGCAAATTATTAATAATTGATAATATTAATAATTGATAATTAATTAATATTAATTAATAATTTACAACTTGAAATTCAATCAACAGACCTACCTCATAAAAACTGGTAATCAGATTCAGTCATTTTTAGTAAGTGCTTTTTCTCTGTATCTGCCAACAGTTTGTGATCATGTTGATATATGTCAAATAAAACGTTTACAGTTTTCAGAAAATCATCCAGATCTTGATGATATTTAGGTCCCCTTTTCTTTTTGTCATACTTCAGAAGGCGGTTGAATTCCTTTATTTGGGTTTTCAGTCTGCTCTGTATGGCATTTACTGATATTGGATAAACATTATATGTGACCCACAATTTATGCAATTCCTCAGAAGTAGCTCTCAGTACAGCATCTGTTTTATAGTCTCCGAAACACAAACACCTTTCAATAACTTGCTTCAACGTAGGCAATTTCCCTAAAGGAAACTGTTCTGCTGGCATAAAACGTACATCACCAAGTACTTTAGCAACTGTTTTCCTTGTAGAAGTCATAGCTACTTTATATTGCAAATGTTGAATTCAATGACAAATTGCAGTTGGAAACTTATAACAAAGGCACCTGAAAAAAGTTTTCAATTTATTACGTTTAAAAAAAGTTCATGAAGCAGCCCCACCCCTCTATTCTTTAATCAAGCATAATGTGGATGCAAGATAACAAGGAAGTCATATCATGTGATCACTATGTCCATGTCAACATCCTTTTAGGGCAATGCTAGTAATCAAAAAGCCAAATCATGCTTATTTTAGAATTTCTTTTGTCACTAAGGTCCGTCAAAAGGGGGTCTATGGGCCCCAAATATTAGTTTTTCTAAAATAACTCAAAAACTAAAGGTTTTATGAAAAAATACTACTCTTAATAATTTGTTCTAAATCAAATTCTGCATCTTTTTGTATACAAACCATCTCTGTAGCATGTTCAGAAGAAGAGATATTGCCATTTTCCTGACTTTGCTAGTGTGGCATTAGATGTTTTTACAAAAATGGGGGTCGCCAGACACACGTTGGTGGCCACCAATTATTTTTTTCAGGAATCTTATTTTTATATCAAAAGCCAACTGTTAATGACTCTGATTAATTCTATCTTGAGTTTCAGCCCAGCCTAGTGTAGAACGCCTCTTTTCAGCACTGAGAATAGTGAAATCTGATTTAAGAGCATCAATGAAGGATGACTTAGCAGAAGCCATTTTATTTCTGAGGACAGGCATGTAATGAAGATGTATAAAAAGTAATAAAAATTATTTTAATTTTTTTAAAAGGCTACATTTTCCAAATAAACATTCTATAATACAAACGAATAATTTTTTTTTTTTGTCTTTTTGTAAAACATTTTTTTTTGTCATGAAAGGTGTAGGTAATATTATTATTAATAAATGATAAAAAAAGCCACAAAGGCATAGCTATAGTCATTAGAATTTAGATTAATAGCTGCAACAGGCTTTGGTCTAAATTTTAAAAAGTAGCCTGATGAATCATGTGATGGTGATGAAATGTTTTGTGTGGCTGCCTGCTATGGCCTATGAGTAGCAAGGTACAATTTCAAGAGATTTATCAATCATTAATATATGGTGAGAGGAGCTGGAGCCGGAGCCAGAGCCGGAACTGGGCATAAAAAAATGCTGCAGCCGGAGCCAGAAATTTGAAAATGCTGTAGCCGGAGCCGGAGCTTAAGATTTTGGTGCCAGCTCCACAGCCCTGGTTGAAAGGAGAAAATTCTATGAAATTCATTTTGAAAGAATTGGAGAATCACAATTCTGTCTTGGCTACAAAATTGAAGAAAAATTTGATCGAACGATACTCTTCACAAAGGATGAATGACATCATTGGACTAATAAGTTATCTCAAAGATCCTGAAGTATTGAAAAGGGCTGATTTCAAAGAACCCTTCTTGTTGCCAAATCATAAAACCATAGAGAGACTAGCAGAAACAACATTCAACAGGGTATTCCCATCAGATGAAGATGCGGAAAGACAAGAAGAAGAAAGTGGTGAAGATGACATTTTAGTTTCAGATTCTGTAGTCAGTGATCCAATGCTTCAGAGATACCTCACTGAAGTGGCCAGCAAGAATAAGAAACCTAAAGTTTCTCCCTCTGCTACCTTCGATTTAGCCAAGGAATTGAAGCTGTATGAAGCAACAGGGAAGCGGACTGAGCATTTGGAACAACTTTACCGGAGCTTATCAACAATAAGAGCAATGAGCATCGAATCTGAAAGGGCATTTTCGTCTGCAGGCTACTTCGTTTCAAAGATTCATTCTCAATTGTCACCAAAAACATTAGATGCTTTGTGTTTTTTAAGATCATACTTCTCGAGTGCCAAGAAGTGAATAAAAATGTCTCCAAAGCAGTAGCTGAATATGTGATGTGTATTTTGGCTACTAAACGTAAATCTTGATATTATTTTATATTATCTCCTTACACATTTCTTTTTTAATTTTTTTTCCATTGCATGTAGTCATGTACCCAATGTAAGTCCTATAAAGGCTCATTTCACGGGTTTTGCGTGAAGGCATGTAGGAAAAGGAGGACAGTTGAATAATGTGTTGTCAGATGTGTGACAAGAAAATGTGTAAAAAGAGTATGTGTAACGGAAAACGGCGTCCACAAAGGCTCCATCAGTGCCTCCTGCTAAAGAAAAAACTACAACTAAAAACTGGTAAAAACCGGTATTGAGAATTTCCGTTCGGTAATTTACCGGTATTGATGATGTCGGTAATTTACACACCCTAGTCTGCATGCAGGCATCATGTTGGTGAAGTTATTATGAGTCATGTGTTTCAGGACATGAAAGTAGAAACTTCGAGTGGACGAGAAATTAATGTCTAACAGATTTCAAGAAAAGTTTCAGTGGATTTCCAAGGATGAAAAATTGAAAAAAATTGACTTCAATCAGTACTCCAAAGCAGGGCCGTAACTAGGGTTTAGAAATTAGTGAGGTCCAGATTTTTTTTGAGCGCGGCGGGATGAGCAAAATTCAGACCAAAATGACATCTACAAACACAACCCAAGCTATACACTAAACACAAAACCCTTGTCTATAATTAAATACTGTACAAAGGGACCTGTTGGCAAAAATACTTTTATTAAAGCTGCACGGAGAACGGTGGTCTCTTTTTTTTTTTTAGGAAATAATTACCGAGGTCCGGACCTCAGTGACCTCATAGGTAGTTACGGCCATGCTCCAAAGCTGTCCAGGAGATTCTTCAGGAATGGACTGATTATGCAATTCAAATAAGTAATATAGAAAAGCAACATACACGATATGACTACAAACAATTTTCTGACTTAGTTGTGTTATACTTAAATGCAGGACCTAGTGATAAGGATATAACCCTTCAGCGACCTGGTGCTATACATAGAGCCAGATGGATGAGTAAAGCAATATATGCTCTAAAAATTGCATTATTAGAAGATAATATCTCGAAACTACCTTCAGTAACAATCACAAACAAGCAACAAATTCTGAAACTAAGAGACTTTGCAACCTTCATTTCACTGATTTACTACCCATGGTGGATGACCTGCTCTTCAGTTTTTGATGCACCATGGCACGATTTGCAGCTTTACAAAAAGCTTCTTAGATACGAGGAAGTAAACAAGCAAATAGCAAAAAGTGCTCTACCATCTTTGAAACGTCATCTCTGGTACCTTTCATCAGAGATGATTCCTCTTGTATTATTCAGCGATTTGGTTCCAAAAATGAACTTCGTGCTATAACAAACCATCTACTTTCCTATAAACCACACAAGATTGAGACAGTGGTTCCAGAAGGTAGACATGGATCTAGTTTTGGAAAGCCTAATTTCCCTACCAATCTACGATCGGAAACCACACTAGCTGACTTGGTTGACAAAAACTCATGGTTCATATTCTCTTCACTACAGTTAGACTATGATTTTTTTAATGGTTGAGATTGTTGAATGGAAAATAACAGCATCATTTATATCTTCCAAAGAAAAACTTTTGGCTATAAATGTCATAAATGATGGCTCTGAGAGGGCAGTAAAACTATGCAGTGACTTTTATGAGGCTGCAAGGACTGAAGAACATCTTCAAAATGTTCTCCAAGTTGTAGAAGCTGACAGAAAAGCCACTCCTAATCTGAGAAAGAGACAAGCTTCTTTATCATCTGTTTTAAAAGAAAAAAGGACAAAGAAGAAGAATTAAGATATCAATAAGCAATAAATCAATTTTTACAAGTATTTTATCATGAAATACCATTTTTAATAGGTGGAGGTGGTCAGTGGGATGCTTGGCAAGTTGGGTCCTCATCCCGCATCCTGGTAACTCACTTCATGATTCTCAGAATAATACAAAAAAAAGTCTAAAAAGACAGATAATTTCATGAATTGAGGCTAAAACTTGCCTAAAACTAACTATATTTACAATTTTTTTTTCAAACAAAATCTACAACGCTTACACATAAGATTTTCGAGTAAAACCATAAAATTCCACAATTGTCAAATTTTCATCTTCGAGGTAGACCCACTAAATATTGTCAGAACAGCTTGAAACGTGGACACTGAAGGTTTGTTGGGGATTGTAACCATAATATCATAGGGCCGAATCAATATCCGAAGTTTGAAATTTCACCCGTTATAGGCTGATGCACCCTAGACCAAGGGTCGGGGAACTTTTTTGGGTATTACCCAAAAATCTATTTGAGTAAAATGAAATTACCCCCAGACTTCAAAGTAAACAAAAACAAGCCAATTGCTCTTAAAATTGTTGCATATGGTATACAAAAAATTCAAATTCAAAAAATGTTTATTGGATCCATTATTATAGAGAAATAAAAAAAAGCCACACATGCTGGCATAAGAATAGCACACAAACAAAATTAGTAAAAAGGATTGAAGAACTGAAGAATTTCATTCAAAACATCTCCACTTCAGGTTTTGGAAAAATGATGCCGTTTCATTTTTGATACATCATCAAAATCAGGACGTAAATTCGTAATATTCTAAAATTTAGAATAACACCACATTTATGTAACAAAATAAAATAAAAATATACGAAAAAATATCAGCACAAAGTGTCAAGCACTAAAAGCACCTCTTCGTTTCACGATACCATACACACGACTGAGGCTCTGAGGGAAGTGTCTCTCATACCGCATGCATTACCCCCATTCCCCGACCACTGCCCTAGACTGTACATACATCAAATAAACATTTTTTATTCTTGGTCTTTTTTTCGAAAAATGATATCTTCGCTGCCAAATCAAAAAAAAAAAAAAAAAAGACATTTTTTCCAAAAAATCATAATTTTATTTTTGTTACCCTAAAAAAATGATACATATTTAGAAACTACAGTTAATTTTACATATTTTATCATTTAAGACTTATTACACTACCACAATTAGCAGCTGAGATATTTACGTTTGAAAATTGTTGGTTTTTTCATTTTACCAAAATTTGGTCAAGCCATAAAATTTGACCAACTTCACCAATTTTCAAAAAAAATTCAGATTTTTGTAATTTAGACCAAAACCAACCCTCACACCAAGTTTCATGAATTTTGGAGATGGTGGAGTGTACATTTGGCACTTTCATTTGTCTATTTGTCCTGGAATTACTCTTTTATTAAAGACACCTGTGAAAATATCCACTCAACATCAGCATTGGCTACAAGGATTGATAGTAGGCCTTTAATTAGGCTACACAAATTAGGATATTTTTTCATTTTATTAATTTCTCCACAAAAGCTGTGAATTAAAATTGCAAGATTTTTTTCAAGATATCTGAAACATCATCCGATAATTGCAACCCATACCATTCACTATCTAGTGATTCCATCTGCTGTTCATTTTCGATGATATTTGGGAAATGGTTAGCTATTTCTAGTATTGCACTCGTATTCGTTTCCATGTTGAGTATAACCTGAGGATCAATACAATCCAATTTTTCCAGGAAACTATTTTCAAAAGGCAAATGATTCTTTAACTGACATGAGAGTTCAATTAAGAACCGAATTTTTTTCATAAATTGTTGCTTTTCATTGACACAGGACTGATAAAGTTTTGTTAATTCATTTGATGCTGCCACACCAATAAAAATTTCATGAAGGGGTAGATAATTTAAATTTGATTTAGGGTCCAAATACTTTAGAGAAGTTAGTCGCACATACTTCATTTTCATAAAATAAAAGAGCAAAGTTTTATAAATTTTTCCTAAATCTTTGTATATCTTATGAGTATTTGGATGACTACTTTGGTAAAGGATATTAAATTTTGAACATAATGTCAGAACTGAGGTTAGAACCAAAAGATACATTTTTGTGGTGGAACAAAGTTTCTGAGACCACAAGTCGATCAGTAAGACGCTGATCTTAAAAATATAATTTTAACGCATTCCATTGTTCCAATATTCTAGAACAGCAAGAGTGAAATGACAGCCATCTGATGTATTACATTTTGAGAATTCTGTGATTTTTAGTTTCTGTAAAATTTTGAAATGCTTTAAAATCATGCTGACATTTAGCGCTATGAGCAAAATAATTATGTACATCCCGAACCATTTGTTCAACATACCTTGGAAGTTTCAATGTTGCATAGCTTACAGCCTTTGTTGTTGACAGAGATGGGCACGATCTTGATCTTCAAGATCAGATCGTGATCTTGAAGATCAAGATCGTGATCTGATCTTGATCTTGAAGATCACTTTTATTATGGTGATCTTGATCTTAGATCACTTTATTTCTTGTGATCTTGATCTTGAAGATCACTTTAGACTTCAAGATCACTTTTAATTTCAGATTCTTAAATATGCAGCTATGCGAATGTCATTTGTTTTTTGTCCAAGCGACATCTGGTGGCAACTTTGTTCAACACCGACTGTTTATGTTTTCTGTTAGTTGGGTGACTTGCGTCATGCGTGGGCTCATGGAAGGTGTAGTTGCTGTGGAATTTAGGCTCGTAAAAAGTGTAATTTACTGTGCAATTATGTTAAAAGTGTTCTATTAATATATTATTATATATAGGCATAAAATATAGCCTATAGGTCCGTATTCATAATAAATTAATTCTAAACATATTTTATTTACAGATTGAATTTTTTAATAATGAGTGCAATTTTACAACTTCAACAGGCTCCCAAGGGAACCAAATATTCTAGGTTGTCACCAGAACAGTATTCAATATATTTAGATAACAATGTTGGTAATAAGGATCAATCTGTGCTATTGAACGGAAAATATTTTCAAATTGTCGAAAAAACTGGAAACAGTATCAAAGTTATTTGTAGGCAGTGTACAAAGAAAACTACAATTCTGTCTGCTGGCCTCGACTCAACAAGCAATCTTCTGAGGCACCTCAGGGTTAGTACTACTTAGTAACTAAGTAGTAAGTAGCAACATTAACATAATGGTTCAAGTCATATTTTAAGTGACTGGTGCCATACAAGACTAATGCTACATTTACATAGACGTCCATTTGAATATATTGTGCACTTCAGATATTAATAGATTATGGACTAGTAACTACATTAAAAACTGCCGATATCCAACTATAATAAAACGCCAGGTGTATCTGTCTTTCTCTCTGTCTGATCCATGTCTGTAATTTCTCCTATTTAGTTACTGAAGGACGAAATTCGGCTTTCAATTTAACATAGGATAAAAATGCACTGATCATGGTGAAAATAATTTTAGTTAAAGATAACAAAATTTTAGAATCTTGTTAAGTATTAATTTCAACTAGAAGTTTGATACTCTGATAAATATTATACAGGGTGTTCAAGAAGTCTCTCCGCATGATAATAATTTATTTTCTTGTGCAGAAACTACATTCGGATCTTTTGGGTGAATATGAATCGGAGAAGAAATCTCGCAAGCGTCCAGCTAAAGAAGAAGATGCCAGCGGCAGCAATGCTGGCCCTGCCAAAATTGCCAAGCAGTCAACACTAAGCATGTTCCACATTTCCAAGCAAAAACCAGGACCACCAATATGCAAGGATATCCTTGAAAAGAAGATTCTCTCGCTTGTGGCTAATGGGCTCCTACCATTGAGCCTAGTTGAACTACATGAATTTAAGGATCTTCTTTCATGTTAGTATAACTCAAATATTTTGCTATTTTTTCCATAGCTAATATCTGATTAAAATAATTAATCATATTATTTGTATGAACATTAGACTATCGCTAGCCTAGCTAAATATTTTGATATTTTTTCCATAGCTAATCTATTGTATTTGTTTTAATTTTTAAATATTTTTTTCAGACGTCAACCCGGCTGTTCAGGTGCCATCTAGACGCACCCTGGCTAGATCTCTTGCAACAACAACCAGTACAATGAAGGAAGACATACAAGCAAAACTGGCAGCAGTTGACCATGTGTGTGTTACATGCGACATATGGTCAACTAATCACCGCAGTTTCATGGGAGTCACTGCGCATTGGGTATGCTATTGATTTTGATTTAGTGTATTATTTTTATATAATTGATAAATTGACCATTGGTGATAGACTGATAGTCTGATAGACTTATAGTATAATCTTTTCAATTATTCGACATGTGTTCCTCATTCATTAATTTGGTGAGTCTTCATTTTGCTGTGATTCACAGTAATTTCACACTAATTCACTGATTCTGTCATCTGTCATTGTGTCTGATTCACAGCAAAATGTGGAAGAGTCCATATTCACAGGCTGTGAATATGGACTCTTCCACATTTTGCTCTTATGGGATGGGTCACTGATGTGGTGGTATGGTAGGCGACTCATCGCTGAATTGCCTCCTTTATATCACATAGTTCTTCTCTTCAATGTTTGGTGGCGCAGTTTAGCTGGTGCGTGTCTAACCAATATTATTAAATTAAGCTTAAAAAAATGTTCATACAAACATTGATTTTATATTCTTACATTACAGATCAATGATGACTTGTCGCGAGGATCAGCTGCACTGGCATGCCGAAGATTTCGTGGAACACATAGCTTTGATAAAATTGCTGGAATATTGGACAGGATCAACTCGGAGCATGGTTTATCTTATAGAAAAGTTGTATCTACAGTCACCGACAATGCATCGAACATGGTGAAATGCTTTAAAGAGTTCGGTGTTCGTGTTCAGAATCGTACTGACGACATTGATGAAGATGATGCAGATGAAGATGATGATGAAAAAGATTCAGATGAAGAGGTTATCATCAGCAACTTTCCTGAACATTCAGGAGAGCATGGAGAGGAGTCAGTGAAACTATCATCCCATATTCGATGTGCCTCCCACACATTGAACTTGGTAGCAACAACTGATGCAGATAAAGGACTGAATTCACCTGGACTAAAGAAGATAAAGCATTCTGCAATGGGAAAATGTTCGGCGCTGTGGAATGCTGCTGGTAAACCCAAGTCAGCAGAAAAAATACAGGAAATAACTGGCGTCCAATTTAGGTACCCATGCGTCACCCGATGGAACTCAATGTACGACTCATTAAGCCAAATATATAAACATAAGAACGACGTGAATGTAGCTCTTGAAGAACTGAATCTACCCATCCTCAAAGACAATGAATTGGAATTTATTTCAGAATATTTGTCTGTTCTAAAACCAATTGCAGCAGCCCTCAACAAATTACAGGCAGAGAAAGAATGCTACTACGGTTGTCTTCTTCCAACAGTCCTAGTGACTCAAGATGCCCTCGCAAGATTGGAGCCTATCCAACCAAACGACCTGCGCTTGAGACACTGCATGCCATTACTGGCAGCAGTCGTCTCTGGCTTCAATGCCAGATTTGGTCATTTTTTGTCGTTGAGCCCCGAGGTAACTGATGCCGTTTTGGCCTCAGTATCTCATCCGTATTTCAAACTTAGATGGATATCATTGTTGCAAGGGCCTAATTTCGGCGATCATGAAGCAATCAAGTCTCAAGTAAAAGACAAGCTGCAAATGGCTGTAAGAAATTGTAATTCTGACAGCAGTGGTAATAGTTCGGTGAACTCAGACTCATCATCTGAAGACGATTTCTTCAGAACTATGGACGGCTCATTCTCTGCTCCTAACAACAAGGAAGACTTGGAAGTCCTCAATTATTTGCAGGACACCAGTAAGGCACTCGACTCTTTAGATAGGTATCCTGCTATAAAGAAGATCTTCAAGAGGTATAACACACACTACCTTCCTCTGCACCAGTGGAACGGTTGTTTTCGTTTGCTGGCATGGTTCATAGCCCCAAACGAAGTCGTCTCTCGGATGGTAACTTTGAACAATTGGTTTTGCTGAAAGCAAATGTTTACAGCGGTTGAACATTAAATTAACACTCTTAACTTGCGGTTTTTACCCTTATATTGTCAGTAATTGCGTACTGCAGTAAAACTGTAAAATTAAATTCTATGTAAAAAATGTTTACTTATATATGCTGACCATTCATTGATATGGGTTATGGACCTGGTGAAATGAGAATTGAGAAAAATAGAACTAAAAACTATATGTAGGTCATTTAATAGTTTTTTCTTTGCTGATAAGTTATGATAATACTAAGTTTTAAGTTTACCACCTGAAAAACTGAAAGGGGAATCGTCAATCCCCGTGGTTTAGATCAGGTGACATGGGTAGGATGCGATGCTTGTATTGCCTCAGCCCTCAGGGGAGTATTAGGAGTGATACTTTTCAGGAGTGATTAACAAAATAATTTGTTTTTGTTTACTCTACAAGAGTACAACTTTTTTCAATTCATATAAAAGTGATCTTAAAAAGTGATCTTGAAAAGTGATCTTCAAGATCACGATCTTGATCTGGATCTTCAAGATCACATTTTTCTGGTGATCTGATCTTGATCTTCAAGATCACATTTTTCTGGTGATCTGATCTTGATCTTCAAGATCACCAAAGTTGGTGATCTTGCCCATCTCTGGTTGTTGAATGGCAAACACATTTCATAAAAAGACACTGGTTATTTACCTCTTGAATCTTCTGCACTACAGTTATGAACTCCAAACATTACACTGGCAGTATCAGCAGAAAAACCAATCAGATCACTTATTTGTAATGAATTTTTGTCTAATTCTTCCTTAAGAGAATTAAAAAGACCTTCACTATTTTCCAAGACGACAGGAATGAGATTTAAAAGTTTAGTCTTAATCATGGAATTTTTGTCCAAAAAGTATTTGATCACAACCGCAAGTGTTTTTGTTGTTCTCAAGTCAGTTGATTCATCAATAATAAGAGAAAATTTTTGCTGTGGAATTGATTTAATATCCCACATCATTTCTCTTTTAAATTCTTGAGTAAGAACATTATATGCTAATGCTGTGCATTTAGTTCTCTTGCAGGAAAATTTGTTTGCAACTGCCGAGTCATGAAAAGCAAACGATATTTCAGAAATAGCTATGGTCCATCACACGAAAGGGGATATTATGCTCAATTAAAGCTACAGTAATTTTTAGCTCTGCCTTTTTCACTTCCTTTGAGACTGAGTAGTTTTTGAAATATTTTGAAACAGAAGTGCATCCTCCAAACCCCTTCATTGCATTCACACGTTTCTCTGTCACAGCATGGGCCTTCAGTGTGGATATACATGGTTGTAAATTGCACACACATGCCTTGCAATGTGCTTGCTTCACTTTTTCATTCCCTAAAGCAAACCAAAAATTTTTAATTTTTTATATATATTATATTATACATATTCTACAATCTACATATTACAAAATTCTCATGAAAATATAATTTTAAAGTGGTGTGAGAATTAGAAAGAATAAAAATTCAACATTCCATTATCCTTAACTTTTTGCCTCTTGCCTTATGCGAGTATATCCAAAATGATATTTAACTGCAGAACTTGATGTCAGCCATGATTGAAATTCTGGTAATGATTCCCAAGAAACTTTGTAATTTTGTTCGTAATAGTCTCTTTTCTTTTAGTACCTACTTCCTGAAGCCATTATTATACATAAACAGGCTATAATCAACATGATATTCACAGATTAGGGTCATTCTCTGTCAGATCAACCAAAAAAAATTGAAATTAACACCCTCATCTCTCATATTTTGCTGAAATTTGGTTTATAGGGAGTTTGTGAGCACTGAATCCATTTCTGAAATTATAAGGTCAATCCGACCAATGGTTCAAGAGATATGACCTCGGGCAATTTGAGGTCACTCGTGAGGTTACTAACATTTGGCGAGCCATAACTTGGGTAATAATTGTCATAATTATATAAAAGTATATATATTTAGAATCAGAAAATGACAAGGAATCCAAATATGCAAGTTTTAGAACTCTAGGTTGAAAAATAAAAAAGTTACACTGTAACCAAAATTTGAGGTCACGATTTGACCTCTGGGGTATCAAATGAGAATTTTTTTTTTAAATGTAAAAAATGAAGGCATAGGCATTGGCTATTAGAATCAGCAAAAAAAAGTTTGTTTGTGTTAGTATTTTTCATGTAACTAACATATAAGTGAACACCATATTCATAAGTTGTGCGTCAATTCTACCTATTTTTTCACACTTAAGCTCATAATTTGACCTATAGAAATTAAAATTACATTTTTTATAGATATTAAAAACAAAGTCAGAGTTCTTGACTAATAGAAACAATCATAAAAAGTTTGTTTATGTTGGTACTTTTCATGTAACTAACTTATAAGTGAACACCATATTTATAAATTGCTTGTCATTTCAAGGAATTTTTATATCTTAGCTATCAATTTGACCTCAAGCTCCAAGAATTTAATAAAAATTGTATTTCACTGCTAATCTACACTGGCAATAATAGTTATAATAGTGAAAGGGGAAGACTAAGCTCACATGTAGCCTAAACAAACCTGTTGAAACATGTTGCTACTTGTCTAAGTGCAGAATCAACACAGATAGTTACAAAATTCCTTGTCTACAGGTTAGTACAGTTCCAGACAGCACTGTGGGTGGCTGGTGGGTATGGTGTTTTAATGAGCCTCAGAGACTATCAAGGCCTAAAATATTAAGTGTGTATAGCTATATATTTTCTAAAAAATATATATTACCTAATTGTAAATCCTATATCTTTACAGATCAAAATACAATGGTTCGGCACTTGAAATACTGCCAGGACCCTATTCAAAAACACAAGAAACGCATAACAATCAATCTTAGAAAAGTGACTGATGTACTTGTTGAAAAATGTGCTGGAAGAGTGAAAAAAGACTCGTTGTTGTGTGTGAACTGCTGGACACTGATAATGAAAAACCCCACTATACTTAGTACCACTGAAAACAACGAGTCTGAGCAGGATTCAAATGAATCATCTACTATCAGTGGCTTGAGTAACATCTCTTCAATTCAAGATCTGGGTCATTCTCTGTCAGATCAACCAAAAAAAATTGAAATTAACACCCTCATCTCTCATATTTTGCTGAAATTTGGTTTATAGGGAGTTCGTGAGCCCTGAATCCATTTCTGAAATTATAAGGTCAATCCGACCAACGGTTCAAGAGATATGACCTCAGGCAATTTGAGGTCACTCGCGAGGTTACTAACATTTGGCGAGCCATAACTTGGGTAATAATTGTCATAATTATATAAAAGTATATATATTTAGAATCAGAAAATGACAAGGAATCCAAATATGCAAGTTTTAGAACTCTAGGTTGAAAAATAAAAAAGTTACACTATAACCAAAATTTGAGGTCACGATTTGACATCTGGGGTATCAAATGAGAATTTTTTTTTTAAATGTAAAAAATGAAGGCATAGGCATTGGCTATTAGAATCAGCAAAAAAAAGTTTGTTTATGTTAGTATTTTTCATGTAACTAACATATAAGTGAACACCATATTCATAAGTTGTGCGTCAATTCTACCTATTTTTTCACACTTAAGCTCATAATTTGACCTATAGAAATTAAAATTACATTTTTTATAGATATAAAAAACAAAGTCAGATTTCTTGACTAATAGAAACAATCATAAAAAGTTTGTTTATGTTGGTACTTTTCATGTAACTAACTTATAAGTGAACACCATATTTATAAATTGCTTGTCATTTCAAGGAATTTTTATATCTTAGCTATCAATTTGACCTCAAGCTCCAAGAATTTAATAAAAATTGTATTTCACTGCTAATCTACCTACACTGGCAATAATAGTTATAATAGTGAAAGGGGAAGACTAAGCTCACATGTAGCCTAAACAAACCTGTTGAAACATGTTGCTACTTGTCTAAGTGCAGAATCAACACATAGTTGCAAAATTCCTTGTCTACAGGTTAGTACAGTTCCAGCCAGCACTGTGGGTGGCTGGTGGGTATGGTGTTTTAATGAGCCTCAGAGACTATCAAGGCCTAAAATATTAAGTGTGTATAGCTATATATTTTCTAAAAAATATATATTACCTAATTGTAAATCCTATATCTTTACAGATCAAAATACAATGGTTCGGCACTTGAAATACTGCCAGGACCCTATTCAAAAACACAAGAAACGCATAACAATCAATCTTAGAAAAGTGACTGATGTACTTGTTGAAAAATGTGCTGGAAGAGTGAAAAAAGACTCATTGTTGTGTGATTTCTCTGAGAATTATTCTTTCATTGTCCAGGATGCTGCCCAAGGGTTTCACTGGGACAATTCACAGTGTACAGTTCACCCTTTTGTCATCTATTATAGATCATCTGCAGACCAGGAACTTAGCCATTTTAGTGTCTGTTTCTTATCTGCATCACTAAAACACAACACTATAATGGTTTACTCATTCATATTGAAGCTTATGACATATGTTAAATTCAGATGCCCACAATTGAAGAAGGTGCACTATTTCTCAGATGGATGTGCTGGCCAATATAAGAACAGATACAACTTCACAAATCTCTGTTACCATGAAGAGGATTTTGGTCTGTCTTGTGAATGGCACTTCTTTGCTACATCCCATGGCAAAAATGCATGTGATGGGATTGGAGGAACAGTGAAAAGAGCTACTGCTCGTGCCAGTTTGCAGAGAACTACAGAGAGGCAAATTCTTACACCAGAACACATGTTTCAGTTTTGTGAAGAAAACTTGAGCAAGAAGATCAATTTTTTCTTTGTAACTACAGCTGATTTGAAAGATGCAGAAGAACGGTTGGAACATCGATTCAAGGATAGTAGGGCTATTCCTGAACTCAGAAATATCATAGATTTGTTCCCCTAAACAAGGAAGAACTGATGGTGTATCCCATTTCAAGTGGCATTGGAGAAAAGAAAAGAATAAGGAAAAGTCATTTTACTAATGAACCTGCAATGCTTGGTAACCTAAAATGTGTCAAACCAGGAGAGTATGTTGGCTGCATTTATGACATGCAAGTTTGGTATGGAATTGTGGAGGAATATTGTGAAGAGTTTGATGATTTCACTGTGAACTTTCTACATCCCTCTGGGTCATCAGGATCAAGTGCATATTATTATCCATCAAACAAGGATTCATGTGCAGTGCCAGGACATCATATATTAACTGTAATGAGTTGTCCTACCCTAAGAGGAGGCAGCAGAATTCGATACATTTTTCCACAAAAAGAAATTGATGAGAGCATCGAGCATGCAAAAATTGTATTAGGCTAGCACATGAATCCTCTAAGTAGGTCTTCCCCTTTCACTATTATAACTATTATTGCCAGTGTAGATTAGCAGTGAAATACAATTTTACATTTTTTGCCTTTGTTTTTATATCTATAAAAAATGTAATTTTAATTTCTATAGGTCAAATTACGAGCTTAAGTGTGAAAAAATAGGTAGAATTGACGCACAACTTATGAATATGGTGTTCACTTATATGTTAGTTACATGAAAAATACTAACATAAACAAACTTTTTTTTGCTGATTCTAATAGCCAATGCCAATGCCTTCATTTTTTACATTTAAAAAAAAAATTCTCATTTGATACCCCAGAGGTCAAATCGTGACCTCAAATTTTGGTTACAGTGTAACTTTTTTATTTTTTAACCTAGAGTTCTAAAACTTGCATATTTGGATTCCTTGTCATTTTCTGATTCTAAATATATATACTTTTATATAATTGTGACCATTATTACCCAAGTTATGGGTCGCCAAATGTTAGTGACCTCGCAAGTGACCTCAAATTTCCCGAGGTCATATCTCTTGAACCGTTGGTCGGATTGACCTTATAATTTCAGAAATGGATTCAGGGCCCACAAACTCCCTATAAACCAAATTTCAGCAAAATCTGAGAGATGAGGGTGTTAGGCACTGGTTGATCTGACAGAGAATGACCCATCTGGACAATGACAGTGATTGCTTGATAAAGGAAAATCCTTCAACTTCAGTTGAACCAGTTCTAGCATTTCTGGACCAAACACCAGTTAAAAAAAGTAAGTAATAAATTAATATAATAACTTATACTTTACTACAAGGTCTGTTTGATCTACTATATAGCCAATTATATAGCATTTAAGGTACTATAATTAATATTTAATTACTAATATTCAGGTGTGTGAAACCTTTTTTTCTGTTCTTTTCAGAAGGGCTGTCATTAAGCCAGAAAAAGCGCAAGGCTCGTGGTAAGCTATCATCTGCTCAGAAACACCTGAAGGAGAGGCTAGAACTCAGTTATGGTGTTCAAATTACCGAGGAGGTAAGTGATACTTCAAAACCTGAAACTAAATCTGAAAAACATCTAGACAAATTAATGAATGAATTGAAACAGTCATTCCTGGAGAGCAAATGTCACCATCACAAACTACAAATATTGACACACTCACCATACACAATTGAAAAAACAGCTAGTTTCTTTCAAACTACAACATACATGGTGAAAAGAAGCCGTTCACTTAAATCAGAACATGGAATCCTTCCGAAGATTCCACTAATGAGCAAAGGAAAAGTGATATCTGAAGAACACAAAGATATAGTTAGAAGATTCTATGAGTCAGAAGAGGTTAGTCGTATGTGTCCTGGCCAAAAGGATTGCGTGAAAGTTATCAGTGCTGAAGGTGCAATGAAGGTGCAAAAACGATTGGTCCTCGGGAATTTAAGAGAGATGTTTGAACTATATAAAAATGATGAAAAGAATCCCAAAATAGGATTTTCCACATTTGCAAAATTACGGCCATCATATTGTGTGCTTGCCGGTAGTGGTGAGACTCATTCTGTCTGTGTCTGCACATACCATCAAAATCCAAAATTGCAGCTGGCTGCATTGGGAGAAAGAGGTCTTTCATACAAGGATCTTATGGATTACAGTGTCTGCAGTACAGAAAGAGAGACTTGCATGATGCAACTTTGCAATGATTGCCCAAGAGAAGAGGGTGTCCTGGATTTTCTTGAGTTACTTGACAGTGTGAAATCAGCTCCAAATGAAATATCTTACAAGCAATGGGTGACTGTTGACCATTGTACAATGGTTGATAAGGTGGAGCCACTTCATGAATACTTATCATCCCTAAGCATGAAAATATCCCGCATGGTTCGTCATCACTTTGTTGCTCAGCAACAATCACAGTACTTCAAGCAGTTGAAAGAAACACTACCACCTCAGAGTGAGGTAGTTATAGTAGGTGATTTCTCTGAGAATTATTCTTTCATTGTCCAGGATGCTGCCCAAGGGTTTCACTGGGACAATTCACAGTGTACAGTTCACCCTTTTGTCATCTATTATAGATCATCTGCAGACCAGGAACTTAGCCATTTTAGTGTCTGTTTCTTATCTGCATCACTAAAACACAACACTATAATGGTTTACTCATTCATATTGAAGCTTATGACATATGTTAAATTCAGATGCCCACAATTGAAGAAGGTGCACTATTTCTCAGATGGATGTGCTGGCCAATATAAGAACAGATACAACTTCACAAATCTCTGTTACCATGAAGAGGATTTTGGTCTGTCTTGTGAATGGCACTTCTTTGCTACATCCCATGGCAAAAATGCATGTGATGGGATTGGAGGAACAGTGAAAAGAGCTACTGCTCGTGCCAGTTTGCAGAGAACTACAGAGAGGCAAATTCTTACACCAGAACACGTGTTTCAGTTTTGTGAAGAAAACTTGAGCAAGAAGATAAATTTTTTCTTTGTAACTACAGCTGATTTGAAAGATGCAGAAGAATGGTTGGAACATCGATTCAAGGATAGTAGGGCTATTCCTGGAACTCAGAAATATCATAGATTTGTTCCCCTAAACAAGGAAGAACTGATGGTGTATCCCATTTCAAGTGGCATTGGAGAAAAGAAAAGAATAAGGAAAAGTCATTTTACTAATGAACCTGCAATGCTTGGTAACCTAAAATGTGTCAAACCAGAGAGTATGTTGGCTGCATTTATGACATGCAAGTTTGGTATGGAATTGTGGAGGAATATTGTGAAGAGTTTGATGATTTCACTGTGAACTTTCTACATCCCTCTGGGTCATCAGGATCAAGTGCATATTATTATCCATCAAACAAGGATTCATGTGCAGTGCCAGGACATCATATATTAACTGTAATGAGTTGTCCTACCCTAAGAGGAGGCAGCAGAATTCAATACATTTTTCCACAAAAAGAAATTGATGAGAGCATCGAGCATGCAAAAATTGTATTAGGCTAGCACATGAATCCTCTAAGTAGGTCTTCCCCTTTCACTATTATAACTATTATTGCCAGTGTAGATTAGCAGTGAAATACAATTTTACATTTTTTGCCTTTGTTTTTATATCTATAAAAAAATGTAATTTTAATTTCTATAGGTCAAATTATGAGCTTAAGTGTGAAAAAATAGGTAGAATTGACGCACAACTTATGAATATGGTGTTCACTTATATGTTAGTTACATGAAAAATACTAACATAAACAAACTTTTTTTTTGCTGATTCTAATAGCCAATGCCTATGCCTTCATATTTTACATTTAAAAAAAAATTCTCATTTGATACCCCAGAGGTCAAATCGTGACCTCAAATTTTGGTTACAGTGTAACTTTTTTATTTTTCAACCTAGAGTTCTAAAACTTGCATATTTGGATTCCTTGTCGTTTTCTGATTCTAAATATATATACTTTTATATAATTGTGACCATTATTACCCAAGTTATGGGTCGCCAAATGTTAGTGACCTCGCAAGTGACCTCAAATTTCCCGAGGTCATATCTCTTGAACCGTTGGTCGGATTGACCTTATAATTTCAGAAATGGATTCAGGGCCCACAAACTCCCTATAAACCAAATTTCAGCAAAATCTGAGAGATGAGGGTGTTAGGCACTGGTTGATCTGACAGAGAATGACCCATTAGTAACAATTATGTAAATTTAAAAGTTTGGTCACTAGTATATAATTTACATAAATCACCACCATCAATTAGCAAGCACAATCATTTACTGTCATCCGACTCGCAGAAACAATGACTATGATGCAGCATATTTTCATTATTCATAATTTTCGTTATCATTTTGAACTAATTGAGAGTATCATGATTTTTTCTCAACTTCTATAAAAATAAAGGTTAATATTCATTTTTTGACTCAGTCACACCCAGCTATAACAGCAATATATATTGAATAACCAATCAAAACTGAATAAGAAAATATATGTTATCTTGTGCAAATTTATATAAAATGTACTTTTAAAAAAAATATATTTTCTACTTTCTAATACCGGTATGTATATATATAAATTTCGGTGGGTTTGTTTATTTTGGCTACCTTTTTTGAAGATTTTTCTTGGCTTTTTTTGGCTACTTTTTCTTGCTTTTGCCTACTTCTTTCTGTTTTTTGTTAGTGTGGTGATTTTCATTCTACTGTTATGACGTGTCAATCTTGTGAACTTGATTTTGAAGACCTAATCCGCCTTGTTGGCCTCGATGAAGATAAAAGTTTAGATGTTTTTTCCAATCACGGCATAATTCCAACATCCGTGATTTGCCCTAAATATAATACTGCCTGTATTTTAAGACAAGACTCAAAGGTGTTTAGGTGCCATAAAAAAATCCAAAAAATAAGCGTGAGTGTGGATTTACTGTTTCTATCTTTAAGGGCACATGGCTGGAACATTGCAACTTCTACCGGAAATATTTCGCACGATACTTGTTCCTGGCAGAACATCCTGACGATTCTACAGTTCTGCATCACTTCCTTACTGCAATTGCAGAACTATATCCTCCAAAATTAGGTTGGGTTAAATTAGGTTGGGTTAAATTAGGTTGGGTTAAATTAGGTTGGGTTAAATTAGGTTGGGTTAAATTAGGTTGGGTTAAATTAGGTTGGGTTAAATTAGGTTGGGTTAAATTAGGTTGGGTTAAATTAGGTTGGGTTAAATTAGGTTGGGTTAAATTAGGTTGGGTTAAATTAGGTTGGGTTAAATTAGGTTGGGTTAAATTAGGTTGGGTTAAATTAGGTTGGGTTAAATTAGGTTGGGTTAAATTAGGTTGGGTTAAATTAGGTTGGGTTAAATTAGGTTGGGTTAAATTAGGTTGGGTTAAATTAGGTTAGGTTAAATTAGGTTAGGTTAAATTAGGTTAGGTTAAATTAGGTTAGGTTAAATTAGGTTAGGTTAAATTAGGTTAGGTTAAATTAGGTTAGGTTAAATTAGGTTAAATTAGGTTAGGTTAAATTAGGTTAGGTTAAATTAGGTTAGGTTAAATTAGGTTAGGTTAAATTAGGTTAGGTTAAATTAGGTTAGGTTAAATTAGGTTAGGTTAAATTAGGTTAGGTTAAATTAGGTTAGGTTAAATTAGGTTAGGTTAAATTAGGTTAGGTTAAATTAGGTTAGGTTAAATTAGGTTAGGTTAAATTAGGTTAAATTAGGTTAGGTTAAATTAGGGTAATTATTCGTTTTAGTACTTTTTCTCCTTTCTGAACCAAAATATTTTTCTGGTGTTTTGTGGTGTGATTTGTTCAAATCTGAACTTCGTTTCTTTGGGAAATGAGCCATTTTTGAGAAATTTTAAAATTGAAAATTTCTCAAAAATGGCTCATTTCCCAAAGAAACGAAGTTCAGATTTGAGCAAATCACACCAAAAAAATGTGTTTTGGTTGACCTAACCTAAACTGACCTGACCTGACCTGACCTAACCTAACCTAACCTAACCTGACCCGCATTTTTTCGCAATTTCTTACCTTAAATAGCACTGTTAGCAAAACTCCTCCAGTTAACCGCACTCTCAGAAGCTAATGCTAAATACAGCTGTGCATCTAGCTGTGTCGAATGCTTTGTCAAGAATAACCCAACGTACAATAAGTTTTGCCACAGTTTGAGGTGGGATTTTTCAACCCATGTCCCTTTTCAACGGGAAACAGAGAAGGAACACTTTTTTTTCTGCCGCGCTCGTCCCTAGTCAATCTTGTGCAATAATATTGATCAGCAACTTCTCTATAATTACACTCACGACCACACTGCGGACAAATAACACGACTAGGTAAAACACAGTGACTCGTAAAGAAAGCTTGAGCACCGGCTTCTTTCTTATAAATATCTTGTATTAATTGATAGTAATCCAAATCACAACCTTCGCAAATCATAATGAAAACGAGACTGAGAAAATGAGTATGCATTATCAGAGATTCAAAATGTACGTCTCTGATTGGTCGGATAAGGTCACGTGAAACAAAAACCAGTTTTAATTGGTTGTTTTGACCTATGTTTCCTAATTTTGCCATGAGATGTCTCCCCATAAAACTGGAGAGGGCGACGTTCGTTAAAATTTTAACAGTGTTAAGAGCTAAATACTCGGTCAATGGCCTATAATGGCTGCTTTTTACGTGTAATTTTTTTTTTTTTCCATAAAAAATAATTATTACATTTCCTTGATTTTTATCAGTTTCCCTGAGGTTTCAAGGTGTCCTGAATACGAATTTATATGTTAAATTGTCATAGAATGTCTCCTCCTATCGAAAACGAACAAAGCATTAAAACGAATATTAACCTAAATTAGGTTAGGTTAAATTAGGTTAAGTTAGGTTAGGTTGTGTTTAGCACGAATGCAAACTTTTCTGGTCGATTTTGAGGTGTTTTGCACGAATCTGCCATCCGTTTCCTGTGCAAATGCGTAGTTTTCGAGATGACGATATCTCGAAAACTACGCATTTGCACAGGAAACGGATGGCAGATTCGTGCAGAGCACCTCCAAATTGACAAGAAACGTTTGCTCTCATTATAAAAAGAGACTGGGTCAAAAAACGAATAATTACCAAAATAAAATACTAAATATTTACTGGTAAACATCCCGAATTTACTAAAAAATTACTAAATATCCAGAATTACTAGAAAAAATACTAACTAATCAAATTTTCATGAAAATTTACTAACTTAGTAATAAAAATTCTAGATCTGGTCACACTGAATACAATACGATGAAATGTCGGAGGCCTAAGCCTTTTCAACGACGCCTCATGATGTCTTCATCCTTGGTGCTGTGCTCTAACCATTTGATATCGTATTCCAGAATTTATATATTATCTGTTTTTTGTGGTCTATATTTTCCTTCCCAAAGATAAACCCCCCAATAATCTCCTCTTTTTCTGCCTTAAACGGCTGTTGTAATTCGATGTCTTTTACTCACTCCTCCCTGTATGCACTATGCACTACAGTTCAACAAGAAATGCTCCAGGTCTTTTTCGTATGCACACATGGGGCATTTGGTGTCCCCTCCCATATATCTATTTCTGTCATTAAGTTCCAAATTATTTGCCCTACATCTGTACAATATGGTTATGGAAAAACTATACGCACTCACAACATGGTATCATATGTGGTACATTTATTTCATAATTAAATATAAATTATTAATTAATTGAATTAAATATCTATACAAAATTGCCTCGGGATTGGCGACATAGCCTATTGGGAATGAAATAATTGAATTGCCATACGTACAAAGAACCTGTACGTATGAATCAGCCCCACATAGCAACAAGAAAACCCAATTTATTATTTAGTCTACCAAAAGGTAGTAGACACAACAAAATCATGCTAGTTCGGCAAATAATACACCAGAACCAAGGAATGGCTCTCAGGGCTGTTTATGTTACAGTGAAGCTTTAAACTGGGAGGATGTCTTTGTCCCCCCTCTAGTTCTGAGTGAATTCCTTATAATAATAAAACCTAATGACGATAAAAGGATAGGCCTATTCCTTCAGGGGTTTATATAGTGACTGCCTATATTAATTACCTTAAGTAAATTCGCCGCGTAACTCCATCGTGGCGGCCCTACACCGAAAATGATCGTAACGCCCTACATCGAAACAAACAAAGACCCAACAAAAATAAGGTGAGGCAAATTATTTTCATTCTAGTATACTGTACGTCGCGCAAATCCCGACGCTAGAATTACCGTAATCACTTAAATAAAAAGGTCCTTTAAACACCTACATATTCATAACTCTCTAACGAAAAAGCATAGGGCTTTTGTCGGTAACCCTCCACTGACGTCTGTTGGAAATTTCCAACGGATGAGGGCACAGGCAATCAACCCATAGCCCTATATAGTTTTTTCAAATGGTGGCCCGGTGTATGGGGAACTAACCCCTCTACAATTTACACTGACACACAGAGGCTAGGCTTACCTCATTGGCCTAACCCCAATTTCAACCGTAACCCCACTATAGTTTTTTCATATGGTGGCCTAAAACTGGGAACCGATTCCTTTACCTTTACACTAATCGAAAACAAAGGCTTGTTCATTTACCAGGCATAACTTATTTTAGGTCCTAAAAATAATAGGCCCGCAACATTAAGCCTATTTAATAGGTCCTACTCTTCAAATTCAAAACTAAGCCTTGTTAATTTAACAGGCTTAACTCATTTGAGGTCCTATAAAATAATAGGCCCAAACATAAGCCTACTTGGTAGGCCCAACAAATAGGCCTATTTAGTAGGCCCACCTAACTTTACCTTACATAATAGGCCTACCTCTTAAAGTAGGCCTTACTCTTTACACTCAAGGCCTATCCTAATTAAAACCACTAAATTTATAATTGAACCTGTGGTGTAGGTTATAAAATTTATTTCAGCAATTTAACTTACTCATAAGACTCATTAACATCACAAAATTCGACTCAGACCTGTAACATCACAAAATTCGACTCAAACTGTAACATCACAAAATTCGACTCAAACTGTAACATCACAAAATTCGACTCGAACTGTAACATCACAAAATTCGACTCGAACTGTAACATCACAAAGACCTAAAGCAATTGCACGAATTCAAACCTACACCCACCTAACACCTATTCGTGACCCTATTCCAACCTATTCGAAGTCCTATTTGACATATAGGCCCAACCTATTCTAAGTCCTATTTGACATATAGGCCCAACCTATTACCTACTCGAAGTCCTATTTGACATATAGGCCCAACCAATTACCTATTCGAAGTCCTATTTGACATATAGGCCCAACCTATTACCTATTCGAAGTCCTATTTGACATATAGGCCCAACCTATTCTAAGTCCTATTTGACATATAGGCCCAACCTATTACCTATTCGAAGTCCTATTTGACATATAGGCCCAACCTATTCCAATTCCTATTTGACATATAGGCATAAAACAGACAAGGCTTGATATAAGGGTCTCAAATGCAACGTTTGAGGATCTTTACTCAGCCAAATTGATTAACCTAACCCAAAACCAAAAAATAAAACCCTATAACAAACAAAATACACATTTACACACATACGTACGGTACAGTATATAAATATATACATACAACTTCAAACATCCAATTCTTCTTTTAAAAGAAGAATCACAACAGATTTCATCACCAAACACATACACACACACATACACACACACACGTACGGTACAGTATATAAATATATACATACGACTCCAAACATCCAATTCTTCTTTTAAAGGAAGAATCACAACAGATTTCATCAACAGACACATACATTCCTTGCAAACAGATTGGATTCCTTCAAAACCCCAAACCTTCCAGACCTACCTGTAGGATATACAACATTTACTCATTCATAACTACGGGTATTAATTTCATTGGAGTGGTGAATCCAAGTTTTGAAGACCAACTGGATTCGGAGGAATGATACACACACACACACACACACACACACACACACACACACACACTACTTTCAATGTGTCTCAAACACAACAACCTGTCTAAACATAACCAAGGATCGGAGAGTAAAAGCTTTTATTGCTGCGCTCTGATTCTGTGCACATAATTTTGTGCCAAAAATTATATGGTTAGACAGTGACACGTACAAACAAACTACTCTACTACAAAGGGCTGATGGCCTACCCTTGGCCATAGCCCAACAAATTCATCAAAGGGCTGATGGCCTACCTTGGCCATAGCCCAACAAATTCATCAAAGGGCTGATGGCCTACCCTTGGCCATAGCCCAACAAATTCATCAAAGGGCCTTGGCCTACCTTGGCCATAGCCCAACAAATTCATCAAAGGGCCTTGGCCTACCTTGGCCATAGCCCAACAAATTCATCAAACGGCTGATGGCCTACCCTTGGCCATAGCCCAACAAATTCATCAAAGGGCCTTGGCCTACCTTGGCCATAGCCCAACAAATTCATCAAAGGGCCTTGGCCTACCTTGGCCATAGCCCAACAAATTCATCAAAGGGCCTTGGCCTACCTTGGCCATAGCCCAACAAATTCATCAAAGGGCTGATGGCCTACCTTGGCCATAGCCCAACAAATTCATCAAAGGGCTGATGGCCTACCCTTGGCCATAGCCCAACAAATTCATCAAAGGGCCTTGGCCTACCCTTGGCCATAGCCCAACAAATTCATCAAAGGGCCTTGGCCTACCTTGGCCATAGCCCAACAAATTCATCAAAGGGCTGATGGCCTACCCTTGGCCATAGCCCAACAAATTCATCAAAGGGCCTTGGCCTACCTTGGCCATAGCCCAACAAATTCATCAAAGGGCCTTGGCCTACCTTGGCCATAGCCCAACAAATTCATCAAAGGGCTGATGGCCTACCCTTGGCCATAGCCCAACAAATCATCAAAGGGCCTTGGCCTACCTTGGCCATAGCCCAACAAATTCATCAAACAAAGGGCTGATGGCCTACCTTGGCCATAGCCCAACAAAAGGGCTGATGGCCTACCCTTGGCCATAGCCCAACAAATTCATCAAAGGGCTGATGGCCTACCCTTGGCCATAGCCCAACAAATTCATCAAAGGGCTGATGGCCTACCTTGGCCATAGCCCAACAAATTCATCAAAGGGCTGATGGCCTACCCTTGGCCATAGCCCAACAAATTCATCAAAGGGCCTTGGCCTACCTTGGCCATAGCCCAACAAATTCATCAAAGGGCCTTGGCCTACCTTGGCCATAGCCCAACAAATTCATCAAAGGCTGATGGCCTACCCTTGGCCATAGCCCAACAAATTCATCAAAGGGCTTGGCCTACCTTGGCCATAGCCCAACAAATTCATCAAAGGGCCTTGGCCTACCTTGGCCATAGCCCAACAAATTCATCAAAGGGCTTGGCCTACCTTGGCCATAGCCCAACAAATTCATCAAAGGGCTGATGGCCTACCTTGGCCATAGCCCAACAAATTCATCAAAGGGCTGATGGCCTACCCTTGGCCATAGCCCAACAAATTCATCAAAGGGCCTTGGCCTACCCTTGGCCATAGCCCAACAAATTCATCAAAGGGCCTTGGCCTACCTTGGCCATAGCCCAACAAATTCATCAAAGGGCTGATGGCCTACCCTTGGCCATAGCCCAACAAATTCATCAAAGGGCCTTGGCCTACCTTGGCCATAGCCCAACAAATTCATCAAAGGGCCTTGGCCTACCTTGGCCATAGCCCAACAAATTCATCAAAGGGCTGATGGCCTACCCTTGGCCATAGCCCAACAAATCATCAAAGGGCCTTGGCCTACCTTGGCCATAGCCCAACAAATTCATCAAAGGGCTGATGGCCTACCTTGGCCATAGCCCAACAAAACCGGCTGATGGCCTACCCTTGGCCATAGCCCAACAAATTCATCAAAGGGCTGATGGCCTACCCTTGGCCATAGCCCAACAAATTCATCAAAGGGCCTTGGCCTACCTTGGCCATAGCCCAACAAATTCATCAAAGGGCTTGGCCTACCTTGGCCATAGCCCAACAAATCATCAAAGGGCCTTGGCCTACCTTGGCCATAGCCCAACAAATTCATCAAAGGGCTGATGGCCTACCCTTGGCCATAGCCCAACATATTCATCAAGGGGCTGATGGCTCACAAGGCCATAGCCCAACATATTCATCAAGGGTCTTGTGGCCTCCTTGGCCAGAGACCAAACAACAAGGGTCTTGTGGCCTCCTTGGCCAGAGACCAAACAACAAGGGTCTTGTGGCCTCCCTTGGCCAGAGACCAAACAACAAGGGTCTTGTGGCCTCCCTTGGCCAGAGACCAAACAACAAGGGTCTTGTGGCCTCCCTTGGCCAGAGACCAAACAACAAGGGTCTTGTGGCCTCCCTTGGCCAGAGACCAAACAAAAGGGTCTTGTGGCCTCCCTTGGCCAAACCAAACAAAGGGTCTTGTGGCCTCCCTTGGCCATAGGCCAAACAACAAAAACAGTACAGGATTCAAAGCCCCAAGCCCTCCAGATCTACCTGTGGAGGAGTAAATTTACTCCACTAAAACTACGGGTATTGACTAGTCTGAAGTGGTAGGAGGTTTGAATACAGTACAAACTCTTTCTAATTCTCCTAAATTAAATGAACAAATACAAAAGACAACAATGGGAACATTGAACCAAACAATTACACGAAAACACTTGGAATGCTTTGGTTTTTTAAAACAGAATTCCGAACACGATGACACTCTTTGCACAAAGAGTTATAACTTAAATCCAAATGCCGATACAAAAAGACAAGTGCTTTCAGAATCATCCAAAATTTTCGACCCCATTGGATTATATTTACCAGCAACCATAAGATCCAAAATCCTTTTGCAAGACTTATGGAAAAAGAAAATTGATTGGGATGAACCACTTTCAGTGGAAGACCAACTTCATTGGAAAAAATTAGCCACAGACTTGAACAAAGTTCAAGACATCTACGTACCAAGATGTGCTGGCTACAGATTGAAATCTCAAACACTACACATTTTTACAGATGCCAGCACACAAGCTTACGGGTGTTGTGCCTATTTAACAAGTGAAAATGAAAGTAACTTGGTTTATTCAAAGGCAAAAGTGGCACCCTTAAACCAAAAGAAAACTGTACCACAACTTGAATTATTAGCTGTCTCATTGGGAGTTAAAACAGCAACTTTCTTTCACAAGTGTATAAAGAAGTTGACATAACAAACATTTACTTAAGACAGACAGTCAAATTTGTCTAACATGGGTGACCAACACAGAACAACTTCTTGCAAAAACATATTTGTGAAAAACAGACTAACAGAAATCAAAACTGCAAACACAAACCTTGGTATCAAATTTAGGTACATAAAAACAAAGAGAATCCTGCAGACTTTTTGACAAGAGGGCTCTCTTACAAGCTGTTGAAAACAAATAAAATCTGGTATGAAGGGCCCGAATGGCTAACATGTGAGGATCTTTGGCCAGCCAAAGTAGTTAACCTCACACTCAACTCTACAACAACTGAAAAGATCACTGAGGACAAACCTATATTTGACTATCACCTTTATTCAGACCTAAACAAACTCTTGAGAATTACAGTCTATTGCTGCAAGTTTGTCAATAGCTACCTTCTCAAACACTGTCCTCAGAAAGCCTTTTCTAACTTAACAGAAACTGCAACAAAATACTGGCTCAAACAGATACAAGCTTCAGAATTTGACAAGGAGTTGAAGTATCTTAGGTCCAGTAGCACATTAAACAAAGGTATTCCTTCACTTGTCATGGATCTAAATCTGTACCTGGATACAGAGGGTCTGATAAGGTGTAAAGGAAGGCTTAACAAGTCAACTTTGACTTACAACTCTAAGCACCCAATTCTTCTTCCAAGGAGAAATCACTTCACAAAACTCATCATCAGGGATACCCACAACAAAATACACCACATGGGAGTCCCACAAACCCTGACAGAGCTGAGAAAAACTTACTGGCTACCAAAGGGTAGAACTGAAACAAAGAAAATTTTAAACACATGCATTCCTTGTAAACGTATCCATTCACGACCCTTTAAGACCCCAAGCCCTCCAGACCTACCTGTGGAACGAGTAACATTTACTCGGCCATTTGAAACCACGGGTATTGACTACACTGGAGCGGTAAATGTGAGTTTTGGAGACAAAATGGATTCAAAGGAATACAAAGTGTACATTGTACTCTTCACCTGTGCTGCCACACGTGCCATATGTCTAGACATAGTAGAAGATCTGACAGCAGAAGCTTTTATTGCTGCTTTCAGACGATTTTGTGCACACAATTCTGTACCCAAAACTATATGGTCAGACAATGCCACATACTTCAAATCTGGTGAAAGAATTATTCATCAGATTTGTGACAGTGAAACAGTACAAACTCATTTAACCAAACACAACATAACCTGGAAGTACATTCCTGTTAATACACCATGGTATGGTTCAATTTGGGAAAGAAACATACAAACTGTAAAGAACTGCCTTAAAAAGACTATTGGGACAAAACATCTACAACTTTTTGAACTCATGACTATTCTGTCAGAAATTGAAAATGTTGTCAACAACAGACCATTAACTTATGTGGGAGATGGTATTAATGAGCCAGAACCTCTCACACCAAACCACCTAATTAAGGGAGAAACAGTAAACATGTTACCAGAATCTGAACATAACAGTACAGAGGATCCAGATTGGGAAATAGGACACAAAGAACTCAACACAAAATACCAACATTTGACACAAATCAAGACTCAATTTATAACAAAATGGAGAGAAGAATACTTAACAAGTCTTAGAGAAAGACATAAACAATTAACAAAACAAAGTTGGAATGATTCAGTCAAAATTGGGGACATTGTGTTGATACATGACAAGACACCAAGACAACATTGGTCAATGGGAAAAGTCTTGGAACTCAAAACTGGTGAAGACGAAGTTACCAGGGTTGTAAAACTGAAAACAGCAACTGGTGAGACCACCAGAGATATCACATTACTATATCCTTTGGAGTGTGGGGCTAAATTAGAACCATTACCCCAAAGGATGGATCAGGATACTATTGGGGAGGAATCTCTCAATGTGCCTGATGTAACTCAGACTAAACCAGACAGGCCTCAAAGAAAGACTGCTTTGAAAGCCAGAAAACTTTTACAAGAAAAAATTAAGACTGGTGACTTATAAAACTTACACAAACTGAGCAAAGTTAAAATGCTTAATAACTTTACTTTAATCCCATAAATTTCCTATACCTAAAGGGAGTCAAACTGATTGACATAACTTTAACTAAACTTGAGAAGTTGGCCTCTTGAACTTTCATATTTGAATAGGTCTTGAGTAACCTCTCTCTTCCTAAATTTCTACTTCATTCTTTTGATCCATTTTACATGTTTTACACAGTTTGTCAAAAAATTTTGATCTATAACATACAAATTTTTCTCCGGCCCCCCCCAGTATATGGAAAAACTATACGCACTCACAACATGGTATCATATGTGGTACATTTATTTCATAATTAAATATAAATTATTAATTAATTGAATTAAATATCTATACAAAATTGCCTCGGGATTGGCGACATAGCCTATTGGGAATGAAATAATTGAATTGCCATACGTACAAAGAACCTGTACGTATGAATCAGCCCACATAGCAACAAGAAAACCCAATTTATTATTTAGTCTACCAAAAGGTAGTAGACACAACAAAATCATGCTAGTTCGGCAAATAATACACCAGAACCAAGGAACGGCTCTCAGGGCTGTTTATGTTACAGCGAAGCTTTAAACTGGGAGGATGTCTTTGTCCCCCCTCTAGTTCTGAGTGAATTCCTTATAATATAAAACCTAATGACGATAAAAGGATAGGCCTATTCCTTCAGGGGTTTATATAGTGACTGCCTATATTAATTACCTTAAGTAAATTCGCCGCGTAACTCCATCGTGGCGGCCCTACACCGAAAATGATCGTAACGCCCTACATCGAAACAAACAAAGACCCAACAAAAATAAGGTGAGGCAAATTATTTTCATTCTAGTATACTGTACGTCGCGCAAATCCCGACGCTAGAATTACCGTAATCACTTAAATAAAAAGGTCCTTTAAACACCTACATATTCATAACTCTCTAACGAAAAAGCATAGGGCTTTTGTCGGTAACCCTCCACTGACGTCTGTTGGAAATTTCCAACGGATGAGGGCACAGGCAATCAACCCATAGCCCTATATAGTTTTTTCAAAATGGTTGAGGCTGGGGTGTTATCATATACAGGGCGTCCCAAAAAAATGTATACACACTTTAAATAATTATAAAGGCAGTGTTTATTAAAATACATTTCATTTTCAAAATGTAATAGAATCTACAGACATTATTTAATTGTTTTGTCAACGCCTGTTTTCAAACTGACGTCCGTTCTGGTCCAGGCACTGCTGATAACGCGAAGCAATGGAATCGCAAACATCACGAAACATTTCGTTTGGTATTTGTGTGCATTCTCGTTCAATGGCTGCTCTCAATTCAGCGACTGTTGCAGGTTTTATAGCGTAGACTTTGTCTTTTAAGTATCCCCATAAAAAAAGGTGTAGTGGTGTGAGGTCTGGTGAACGCGGAGGGTATTCTACGAAAGCCCTTCGTCCAATCCACATCGTGCCAAGTACCACTCGCAATACTCCACTCTTCGGTCCGGATCATCTTCATTAATAGCATGGACTAATGTTGGAATGTAACTTTTCCATTGACAGCGCTCAAAATGCGTTGGACAGACGATTCTGAGATTCCTACCTCACGACTCGCTTGCCGCACAGATTTTCTTGGACTTTGGTGATACGTTTCCAGTACTCTTTCTTGCTTTGTGGGGCTTGTCGATGTCCGTGGTCTTCCGGAACGCTTCTTGTGGACATTCTGAACAGTTCCATCGGCTTCAAACTTATCTCTAATTCGAGTGATGGTAAGTCGCGTTGGTGGATCTGTTTGAAACTCCCTCCTAAACTGTCTTTGCACTTCAACTGCGTTTTCACACTTCCAGTAGCATTTTAGAATGAATTTCCTTTGTTCAAAGCTTAGTCTGACTGCCATTATTAATTCTAATGGATTTAACTTGGAAAGAAAGAAACATCAATTGAGCTATCAGCTGTTAAAGTGTGTATACATTTTTGTGGGACGCCCTGTATATCCTCTGTGCCTTCAATGCTTCTTTTCTATTTCCTATATAATTTTAAACTTTCCTTTCCATCCATATCTTTCCTCCATTGGTCTTCATCCCAGGTACGTATTTTGTTTGCCAGTTCCCGTTTTTTGCAATCTTTTAGGTATTTTATATTTATTCTCAAGTCAATCATATATCCCTCAACCTCCTTCATCCACTTCCTTCTTGTTTCTTCTTTTAATTTACTAAATATTTCACCTACCAACCTTCCTGTGCTATTTTTCAAGATTCTTTTTACATAGTTGAGCTTTCCTTTCATTATTCTCGTTCTCATCATTGATGCCCGTATTTCTCCCCTCAAACCACTCACAGCCACGCTTCTTCCTGCTGATAGTATTGTTCTGTATACTCCATTCTCATATTTCTGTAGCTGTTGAATTTCTGTCTTGTTTAGTTCTATAATATTTGTTCCATATAGTATTGATGGCAGCGCCAAGCCTTTCCAGAACACCTTACCTACAACCAGTTTGTTACGACTTTTTTCTATTACTGAGTAGGTCATATTTGCCATTTTCTGTGCCCTTTGGAACATCAGTTCTTTTTCCTTCTGGAAACAATTCCGTGTATTATTATTAATTGTTATGCCCAGATATTTTATTGAATCTACCACTTTAATTCCCTCTATCTGCTCTGGTGCTTCTTTTTTGTTTAATATCATAAAATTACTCTTATTTTTGTTAATCTCCAGGCCATATGTCGTCCCTATTTGTATTACTTTCTTGATATTGTCACTTGCCTCATCTATTGACATTGATAGCTGTAATCTATCATCCGCAAAAAATAATGTATGTATTTTAAATTTCTCATCTTTATGTCCTATATCTTCTTTGTTCAACTTCTCCAGGATCTGGTATGTCACCAATTTGAATAGAGTTGCTGACAGGGTACATCCTTGTCTTATTCCACTGCTTGCTTCTATTTCTTTACATAGCTCATCATTTAGCCTCACTGTGATATTGCTATGACTTCTATTATATTTGGGTGAATAGTTGGTTTGTGGTTGTTTTAATAGGTTTTAATTGATTTTTAATATATTTTGATAACTGTTATGCAGTTGGGAGTATATTTCAAGAATTCCTGAACCCACTGTCTAAATATTTTAAACAATTACCACCCAAAAATATTTCAAAAACAACAATTTGAAAAATCAAGCACTTTCTTTGTTAGAAAAATACGACTTCAAAATAATTAAATCTTTTTAGCATCAACAGCTCTGGCATGCATCTCACTTTCCAGATGTTCGCAAAGAATTCCTTGGTTGGCGTGGAACAGTTCCCTTCTCAGCAACGTTGCCATCCAAAAATAATGGTGTCAAAATATCTGTAGAAATCTGTAGTTTCAATAAAAATATCTGTAGAAATCTGTAGTTTCAATAAAAATATCTGTAGAAATCTGTAGTTTCAATAAAAATATCTGTAGAAATCTGTAGTTTCAATAAAAATATCTGTAGAAATCTGTAGTTTCAATAAAAATATCTGTAGACAAAATCTGTAAACTACCATTTGATTTTAAAGTTTATTTTTGTAAGTAACATATACAATAATATTCATAATTCCAAACAGAAATACAAAAATGGTCAATTCAACACAAAATTTAGTGAATGAAAGGTAGATAAACTGAATATTTTAAACCAGAATACTATTCAAGCTACATCTATAGGCCAGTTTAAGAATGATCTAGACAAAAAGCAGCAAATAGAAAGAACAAGTATACAGCAACAAAATAAGGATGCATATATACAAAATGGAAAAAGGAATTCAATAAAATACATAATTTTGTGCTGTACTGGAATTATGGAATGAACATTATCATTAACAACAACAGGGCTATTTATCTGTACTGTAGATTCCACCCTTTGCTTTCTTTAGCAGTGTGTTTTGTTGATGACTTGGTAAGAACCGACGCACAGTCAGCTGAGTGTGGCGTGTTTATGTTATGTTGCCACTCTCTACTGACAGGTGGCGCACGAAAATAATTTGTTGGTTCTCATGGAGAAACTCAGTAATATTACTGTAATATCCAGTGTAGTCCGTAGTGGTTAGTAAAAAAAAACCTCAATCTTAGAAATCGGCAAATTTTGCCCATTTTGAAGGAAAATCTGAAAAGAAGCATAAAAAAAATCATAAATTTTAGAAATCTGTAGATTTCGCCCATTTTTGGGGAAAAATCTGAAAATCTGAAACAAAGCATAAAATCTGTAGATGCACAGATAAATCTGTAGAAATGGCAACACTGCTCCTCAGTACAGATTGCTGGTATTCTTTTTGATTTACGGAATGTCTTGATGACTGCTTCTTGTTTCACACATATCTGACACCGGACATAATTTCTTTCTTTTGATTCGCTAGATTTTTTAAAATATTCAAAAGCATTGTTTTTGCTCAAATTGGTAGAATTTTTTAAAGATGATTCATTTCCTTTGGAAGCAGATGCAGAGTTTGAACTCAAACAAAGATCATCAGAAATTGGAATTGACGGTTGGGCTATTTCTATATTCACAACCGGAACTTGCTCAGCATTTTTGCCTGACACAGTAGTAGAAAAACTATCAGTTTCTTTGCTTCGGCCATCATCTGTAACTGTGCGTTTCATCAGAAAGTCTGTAATCTTCTTTTTCTTTGTTGCTGTATTTTGTTGCATTGCACTGGGTGCCGGATGTTTTTTGGTTACAGATGAACAGTGTACACTGTAGGGTGGATCACTTTTCACTTTTTTTAATAAAAAATTATAGCTGGTCAAAGTTTTTCCCATGATTTGGTTCAGTAGAAGTACACTGACACCATTTTTTTATATTTAGGGGTCGCGCATCGACCTTGAAAATTTCAATTTTGGAAATTTGGCCAAATTGACAATTTTTTACTGAATAAGATAAATCATCAAATGACCATATTTTCTGAATCCTCTCAGTGAAAGAAATCCTCTCAGATACTTACCAAGTTGATCGGACAAGTGGTTTAGAAGTTACACTCACCTAGAAATAACATTAAAATTTAAAATACCGTATTTGTCCCCCGTTATGGACGTAATCATAGCATCAGTAGCTGGCGCATCCTAAAATCCCAATTACACACACACGCTATGTCTATGACCAATATTTTTACTAATCACGGACGTCTTCTTAATTGGTCAGCCATCTTCCTCGATCGGTGGTACCAAATTGCCAACCACCCATCAAGTTCTCCAGTACTTCTTCTATGCCAAGCAGGAAACTACTGACAGGAAGGCCGCCGTAAAAGACACGGTGGCCAATGTTCTGGCATTTTGGAACATGGCACGTATAAAGACGATCACGAGGCGTAACTGCGAAAGAAAACTGGAGTTACTGTGGGAAGAGTGGCGCTCTCTGCAGAAGAGCAAGATAAGAGACAGTGACGCGGGAAAAGGCAGGGAGAAATTTTCAGAAAATCTGAACAAGCTCTGGGACATCGGAGCTCCCGACGCTATTGAAGAGATACAGAAAAGTCGACTGCTCTCAGACAACAACAAACAAGAAGATATTAAATTTTATGAGGATCAACGGGGCCTGCGCCAGGCAACAATGAGTGGGAATGATAACGTGTTCGTTGTCAAGAGAAAACGGCAACTCTCAAGACAACAATCTCGTGATGAGCCAGGCACCTCAAAAACGAAATTAGGAACCGAAGCTGAGAGCGACGATAAATCTATAGGAAGCAGATCATCGAGCAACTCCGAATCACAGCTAGGACCACCATACCGAACAGCCGAGAGAATCAATTGTATCAATCAGCCTTCCTCACCGCACCCTCAATGCACCGGCTGTTATTGAAGTGGCTGATCGCTTCCGGATGTCCAATAATCAGGTGTGTATATATCAGTAATGATCTTTCCTTGACAAAGATATAATAGACGTAACGACGGAAAATTTAGTGATTATTTTGTCACATAAAAACCATACGCATCCTTGTCAATTTCCTTTCAATTTCGCACATAGGTGGCAAGTGTCGTGGCGACAGTCCTACGTTCGGCAGATCCGCCCGCAGACCTGGACAAATTCAGTATCTCGAAGGACACGTCTCGCCGTGGAAGAGTGGCACATCGTTGTGAAGTGTCGACAGCTGTGCAGAAATCCTTCGTATCTCCGAGGCATGCTGTCGTCCACTGGGACGGTAAAGTAATGAAGGTCAGTTTTGCCCTCACCGTGGACGACAGTGAATTAACATGTTCCAGTGACGACAGTGGATTGACATATTCCAGTGGACGATAATGGATTGGCATGTATGACATACGTTTCAGGACTCTCTTGGATCATTGGAGCACCGCCAGGCGATTCTCATCTCCGGAGCTCCCCAATGCACAGAAGGAAAGTTGCTGGCCGTTCCGACTGTTGCTGACGGCACCGATCTGTCCCAGGCCCAGGCGACCTTTCGTGCTCTCAAAGACTGGGGATGCGAGAACAACGTGATTGGACTGTGCTTCGACACAACTTCCTCCAATACGGGGAGGGTGCAGGGTGCGGTGGTCCGGCTGGAGAACATGCTTGGTAAACCGCTCTTCCAGCTGGGCTGTCGCCATCACGTTATGGAGCTCATCGTGGGGGCAGTGGTCATCACCGCGTTTGGAAGAACCACAGCACCAACTGAACCTTTGTTCCAGTAGCTGAGGAGAAGGTGAATTTCAAGTCTAAGGCGCATTTGTTTTCTCCAATGAGTTTTTGCCTTCAGAGTAATTGAGATATCAGCGTCCTTCTACTAATGATGTTAAGAGCAATCGAAAAGGGAAACTTCAGTCGTTTTCATGCAATATTTTCATAACTCCCCTTTCAGGTGGGACAAGCTCGACCTCTCGACTTATCGCGAGCTGGAGATCGAGCATTTGGCGGAGGTGACGTGGCTGATGGAGCTCCGAGCTGAGGCAGTCAAGTTCCTCGGCACCGCTTCTGGTCTTGTCAGAGAAGACTACCGAGAAGTGGCGGAGATTACACTCCTGGTACTCGGGGCCCAGCCACGTCGTGGCACACACTTCATGCGCCCAGGAGCCTACGAGGTGGATGGCCAAGGTTGGTATTTTGAATTAGAAGTTAAATATTGTATTGCCTTCTGCAAACAGCCATTTGAAGTCCCTACCAGAAAAAAATAAGATAAATAATTTACCATTAAACAAGCTTATATGGAGTGGTATCGGTATTTATACATCACAGTGCGTATTCGTTTCAGATCATCTACTACACGAAGCTCTTGATGTTCAGCGGTCAGCTGGAGTTCGACGACGAGCTGGTACAGAAACTTCAGAGAGTGGTACTATTTACTGCACTCCTCTACGCACCTGCCTGGCTGGCGGCTCCTGTCGCAGCTGATGCCCCGCTGAATGACCTTGTGTTGTACCAGCGTCTTCTGCAGTACAGGGCTGTGGATCGCGAGATTGCAGAGGCTTCACTGGCAGTGATCAGGCGGCACTTGTGGTATCTGAGGCGTCAGACCGTCGTTTTCGCCCTCTGCAGTGACAAAGTGGAAGACACTGTGAAGCACGAGATTGCGAAGAAGCTGTGCCGCCTCGCTGTGCCCGAGGACTTCACGTATGACAACGTCTCGGTTAATGACACGACGCGCCTTCCGGACCTGATCGATGAGTCATCGTGGTTCGTGTTCACAGGCCTGCAGGTGTGCGCGTCTACGTGGCTCACTCTGCCGGTGAATAAGTGGGATCAAGATAAGAACTACTGTGATCTGAAGAATGTCATCTCGCATCTGAAAGTTACCAACGACGTGGCAGAGAGAGGGATAAAACTGATAGAAGATTACGCGAACACTGTCACAAAAGACGAGTCACAGCTGCAGGGTCTTCTTCAGCTCGTGGAAAAGAGCCGGAAAGAACTCGGTGACTTCAAGAAGTCGTCACTTGCCAAGATGACATAGCGCAGAGGGAAAGGGAGTTAGCAGAGAGAGTACATGGCGCACGCCTTAAGATGACGTGTGTCCAAACCACGATTCATACAGTTTTTGAACCTAGTTAGGGGCACTGGAGTAAGTGCCTTTAGTGATATCGGTAAACCGTTTTAATACAAAATACATTTGATCTTTCCTTATTCGTTTTATCTTATCCTAAAAAACAGACAATGGCAGACAGCATATGGAGGTACGGGGACAAATACGGTATTTTAAATTTTAATGCTATCTCAAGGTGAGTATAACTTCTGAACCACTTGTCCAATCAACTTGGTAAGTATCTGAGAGGATTTCTTTCACTGAGAGGATTCAGAAAATATGGTCATTTGATGATTTATCTTTATTCAGTAAAAAATTGTCAATTTGGCCAAATTTCCAAAATTGAAATTTTCAAGGTCGATGCACGACCCTTAAATATTGATCGATTTTGGTAAAAATGGTGTCACTATACTTCTACTGAACCAAATCATGGGAAAAACTTTGATCAGCTATAATTTTTAAAGAAAAGTGAAAAGTGATCCACCCTAGTGTATAGCTTGCTGTTCCATCCTAAAAAGATAAAATTCAAATGAAAACCAAAAATTATTATAACTAGTATTATTTTATTATTATACTATTATAGCTATTTTGTGATTGTTAGTGCAATACAAATTATTATTCAAAGTATTATTTTATTATTATTTTTATTATTATTATTATTATTATTATTATTATAACTATTTTGTGATTTGTTAGTGCAATACTTAACCTAACATTTATTTCAAAATATATAATGTTAATGAGTCATCTAAAGATTGTCCTTTACTTGTGATAAGCTAGGGTGTCAATACCGCACATTTTGAAATCCAATAGTGCACACTTTAAAATCAATACTGCATAAAGTGTAATATTGCACACTAAAATAGTCCCTGGAGCTCAGTACGAATCATCTTTCAATATCCCAAAATCTGACAAACTGATATGCGAGAGAAACGCGTTCTTTGAAGAACTACAGGAGGAAAGTATAACGGACTTCGACTTTACGACAAATGATATTACACAAGCTATAGGGAAACGGAAAGCATACTCAGCGGCAGGACCGGACAAATGGAATGCCACACTGATCAAAAACTGCAAGAATGCAATCGCTGAGCCCCTATATTTGATATGGAAACGATCACTAGACACGGGAGAAATACCCCAAATGGACAGGAAATTCAGAGAAATTCTAAAGCAAATGATTAAGGAGTTGTAATGACTGATGATGCGAAATTTGAAACACAAAATAAGATAGCAGTAAACAGAGCAAAGAGAATAACTGGGTAGATCCTGAGAATCTTCAAACGAAGGGATAGGAATATAATGATTCCTCTACTTAAAACACTGATCATACCCAAATTGGAATACTGCTCGGTCCTAACATCCCCATATAAAAAAAAGACATTAGACAGCTAGAAGGGATTCAGAGAAGCTTCACAACCAAGGACAAGGGGTGCAAAGAACGAAATTACTGGGGAAGGTTACGTGAACTGAACCTATATTCACTGGAAAGGAGAAGAGAGAGAAACACCATTATTTACACCTGGAAAATAATGGAGAAACTAGTCCCTAATCTTACTCTGAACCCTATAACTCCTCAAACAATAGTGGAAAGTAGAAAAGGAAGACTGTGTCGTGTTCCCAAATTAAAGGAAAGACAGGGAACATCCTTAACCCTGAAAGAAAATAGTTTTGTTGTGAGAGGACCAAGTCTGTTTAATCAGCTACCCAAAGACCTAAGGAACACGAATGGTGTTGCAGTGGACATCTTCAAAAGAAGATTAGACGCCTGGCTCAGAACAATCCCCGATGAGCCGAGCGTACCTATCTATGTGAGGTGGAAGTACAAGAAACCAATTCACTACTACACAAGGCCAACTCGAAAGGTATATATATATATATATATATATATATATTATATATATATATATATATATTAAGTAAATTAAAAAAAATAATGTTCGGTGCCTTCTTAACTAAATTACCTCGTGTTACGAATTATTCATAACCAATATATTTTATTTATTGACTTTATTTATTATTATATTTACTTGATTAAACGAAGTACATATTGCTTGTTTTGCGGTGTTCAAGAAGTGTGAAATTCCAATCTGGTGGAAAACGTCGTCTAATAAGATTGATTTTGCTTTGCAGGCAGGGTGTGGTCATCCTCCGTGGGGAAAAAAAATCGGTCGAACAGCGGACAGGAGTTATTTTTTACTTTTAATTTACTTTACTTAATTTACCTTTTACTATTAATTTACAAAGGCTAGTATTTTAATTAGTAGCATGGCACCCCCGTCAAGTACTTCCAGTCGATGCGAAGGGAAGTTTGCTGCTTAGACGTTTAATTTAGCTAATCATAACGATCAATTAGTTTGCAGGTGGTGCTCGAACATGGATTTGCTGAAGAACGAGCTCCAGCGTGAGAGGGAGACCAGAGTGAGGCTAGAAGAAAGGGTGATGCTCCTGCCAGCGAAATTAGAATCCCTTGGGCTTTCTGAGAGGAGTCATTCTTCAGTCGCGGCCTCTCCTGCCTCAATTTCTGCTAATGGTATAAATAATTCAAACAGCCCTATCTCCTTCCCTAGTTCCTGACCATCGTTCAAATGCGTAATGGAGCCCCATTGAGACAACCTAAGATTTGTCTACCAGTATTAACAAACTATGGAAAACTGATGAGTGGGTAGTTGGGAGGTAACGAAAGTGGTTCACTGAGTAGGTAGGTAGTTAATCTAACAATTATTAAATTCCTTTTATGTCAATAACTGGGTGGATGAAACCAATTGGTTGCTCACCAGAGTTATTCTCCACACTAGTATTTATATACTGTGTGACAAGAGCGTGCTCGGTAATAGATATACATTACCGATAAACCAACCGGGGAAAAAACCAAGACAACGCTGGTGGAAAAAGCCCCGCGAAGAGGAGAACAAAGAAGAACGAAAACGAGGAACGGGGCGAGAGGACGCAACTGGAGAAGGGACGAGAACAGACAACGAAGAAAGATCCCCACCAGCAAGTACGCTCTCGACAATTATACAGGAAGGAGAAAAGAGACTCTCTAATAACTAGCAGTAAGTGACTAATTGTGTTTTTAGCCCAGTTAGATCTTCTAACTTCTAACTTAGAAGATTCATTAAATTAAGCTGGGTCAGACAACTTAGGCCTACATTGTGGCCTAAGACCCAGCATCACCTCATAGCTTAACAAAGGTAAAGGTAGATTGCCCTAACCTAGTTTGGTGAGGAATTCTACTGTGGACCTCAATTTATCTGCCCGCTCTGGACCATTTCCGGAATCTCTAGGCTGACCCCTCTAGGCTAGACTTGATCTACTCTATAGTTAGACTGGAGAAATAAGGGGTGGGTTAATTGTGGACCAATTCATACAGAGCATTTTTCACATTGGTGGTCCGTGTGTGGGGAATTTACAAACCTTAACCTTACTTAACAAAAATTGCAGAATTAGGCTAAATGGTCTAGCCTAAGCCTAACCTAATCAAGCCTAATTAGGTCTACAACCTAGGGCCTAACTAGGAAACATTTACATTTAAGGAGTCTCATTCTCTTATAAGCTTAGACCTGAGTGACACATAAGTACTTGGTGGGGATTAAACCAAATTTAAACTTGACTGTTTTGTCTGTGATCTCTCTTCTCTGGTAATTTCTTCTTGTCCTCTATTTCATTACGATCCCCAGTTAAACAATTTTGACTTAAACATGGACAGTGCGGAATTGAAAAAGTTAAAAAAGAAAAGGGGGCAAAGTTGGGTGCTGTTACAAAGGCCGTGAACACTTTTAACAATATTACACAACCAGGTAAGGAAGATTTAGAGTGTGTAATTCTTAAATTGGAAACTAAAAAGAAGGAAATAATAGCCATTGATGAGAGTATTTCAGAGTTAGTTGAATCGGAAATGGCTGAAGAACAATTGATAGACCTTTACGCTGATAATGATGTTCAGGTAATCTCAATTGAACAGCAAATAAGGAGACTACGATCTCGTTTGACTGACTAACACCAAATAAACCTAATTCTGATTTTAATCAAAGTAAGCTAACCTTCAACAAAATTTAAGTGGCATGCTAAATCCTGAGTCACAAGAATTGAGGGCTCAGTTACCCATTTTGCTAGTACCAACATTTGAAGGGGACACGGTACAATTCCATCTTTCATTGACAAATTTGAGAGTTTAATAGGTAATAAACCTTATATTTCAACTGTTGAAAAGTTTAGCTACTTAACTAGTTTCCTTAAAGGCCCAGCCTATAACCTGATAGCCTATTTACCAGCCGTAGGGAATTCATATGAAGTAGCTATTGATCTCTTAAAACGTAATTACATTAATAAAGATGAGATTGTATATGAATTATCTCAACAAATTTTTGATTTTGCACCCATAAAAGATAACCATAGTGATATGGAAATTTTTTATACAAAATTAGAAGCTATTATAGGACAACTGTTAGCAATGAGATAGATATTAAAGCTTCATCTTGGATTATACAAGGCATAGTTTCTTAGGTGCCTTCCTTTGAGGGTTAAAGATATTTTAATTCTAAAGACGGGAGAAAATTATGCTAATCTTGAAAGTATCAGAAAACACTTTCCCAATATCCTAACTAATTACAAATTGAGAGATATTCCAACACAAATAAGACCCAGACTATGGATAAACCAAAGACTGTTCCCGAGACCAACTAGCTACAGCAAACAGACAAACTTGATACTGTAGAATCAAATGTGACCAACTGTAATACACGAACACCTACATTACAGAACTTTAATGTAACTGCTGCCTCACTTACACACTACATTGCAAATTTTGTGCAAGTAATGAACACAGTAGTACTGGTGTGACAAATATTCAGACTTTAACCAAAGAGCTAAAAGATGTGAACAGTTGAACCTATGTAAAAAGTGTACTGGCCAGGGACATTATAAGAAAGACTGTAAATCTAGGTTAAGATTCAAGTGTAAGTTTGTAAAAGTTTACGACATGTCTCATCAATGTGTGATTCACCAAAGTGTCCAAACAATAGTACTCAAACTCAAAAGATACCTCCACCAAACAAAGGTAATCAAGAAAATGCCACTTTCATGGGACATTCTGTTTGCTCAAACAACGTAACAAGAAACATTGAGATTCTTTTACCAACTATTACTTTGGACTTAGTGAATAGTGAGGGTAGCACCACTCCAGTGAGATGTCTTATAGACTGTTGTTCTCAACAAACATTTGTTTCACAAAATGTAGTTAATAAATTGGGTTTGACACCAAACCCGAATGAACAAAACCTCAATATTGCATCCTTTGTTAAGGATAACTCAGACAAAAATAACTATAAGACAATTGACCTGGAACTACATTTAGAAAATAAATTAGAGAAAATTGAAGCAGTTATTATTTCTAAAGTAGGACAAAACAAATTGGTTATACCCAAACTAGAACAAACCATAAATCATTTGGGAAAACACTACAAAATAGCTGATAGACATATCACAAACACACAGTAGCTAACATTGAAATGTTAATGGGGGCAGATTATATTAATCTTATTCATAAGGGCATAGTGAAGATAGGTAATGGTATAGCTATTCAGACTCCATCAGGGATAGCCCCTTTGGGTGACCTATCCAAATACAACCTAGACCTAAACCAAAATAGTTCATGACCAACAAATACTATGTGCCTCAACTCAGTCCTACATAACACCTGTAAGAATAGCAACACTTTGAATAATATTATCTCAACTGAGAACATTAATTCATCATTATCAAATGAAACTTTGGATGAGGCAATTCAAACTTTATGGTTGCTAGAATCTGTGGGTATACATGACACAAATCAAACTTCAGAAGATCAGTTAATGGTAGAAAGATTTGAAGACACCATTCAGTGCAAAGACAATAGTTATTTTATTGAGTTACCTTGGAAAATAAATTGTCCAACTTTAAGAGACAATCTCAAAGTAGCTAAAGGACATTTATTTAAAGTAATGAAAAAAAACTCAAACAAGATAATAATATTCCAACATATAATGATGTCTTCAAAGAACAGCTACAGAAGGCTTCATTGAAGAAGTACAAATAACCCTTTTAAAAAAGATGGTTGTCATTATTTAACCCACAGGGGGGTTTATCGACAAGATGCCCCAACAACAAAACTCAGAGTAGTATATAACTGTAGCCTCAAAGACAGTGATAAACACAGTTTGAATGATTGCCTGATTGATGTCCTAATCTCATTTCTGACCTTGTGAAGATCTTACTGAGGTTCAGGTTAGATAAATATGCCGTACAAAGTGACATTTCAAAGGCATTTTGAGAATAAATCTTAAAAATGAATATGATAAGAACCAACTTAGGTTCTTATGGTTCAAGGATCCATTTGATTTGAATAAAGGGTTCATAACCTATAGATTTAATGTTGTGTTGTTTGGAGCCAATTGCTCACCTAGCCTATTAGCATTGACAATTGGACATCATTTGAACCAGTTTAATAACTCTTTAACATTGAACTTCCTTAAGGAACATTTTTACGTAGACAATCTAATAGGCTCAACAACAACAAAATCTGAATTATCTGAAGTCTATGAACACTCTCAAAACATTATGCAACAAGGTAACTTTGAACTTAGAGAGTGGATTTCAAATGATGAGGATTTAAACAAAAAGATTTTAAAGATAATAATGGTCTTACTGAGCATCAGACAGAGTTAAAACTTTAGGTATGAACTGGTATTTGGATGCAACTTCTAACAGTCATGATTCAATCTGTACTAAAGGTTTTAAACTTGATGAGGAAGCAAATACTAAAAGACAAATATGATCAGAGGCTTCCAAAATTTTTGATCCTATGGGTCTATTCCTGCCTTCAACAATAAAATCAAGATTCTCCTCCAAGAAATTTGGAGGACAAATGTTGGGTGGGATGATCCAATAACAAATGAAATAAAAAATCTTGGAAGAAGTTAGCTGCTGATTTAACAAAAGTGCAGAACATTAAATTCAAAGGTGCTGTGGGTTTAGGGATAAGCCCCAGAGACTTCATGTGTGTTGCTGATGCAAGCACACAAGCTTATGGGTGCTGTGCGTATCTTGTAAGTCCTACAGAAAGTCATCTAATTTATGCAAAAGGGAAAGTTGCACCTCTCAAACCTACCCGAACCATACCTCAATTGGAACTATTGGCTGCTGCATTAGCCATTAAAACCATTTCATTGCTTAAGGATGCTTACCTTGATGTGAACATAACTGATATCCACATCTGGCTTGACAGTCAGATTTGTCTTGCCTGGATACGGAATGATAGCATTAATAGTAAGAATATCTTTGTAAGAAATAGGCTAAAGAAATAGCTGAAGCTAATGAAAGCCTACAAGTAAATTCACTATGTTCCAACTAAACAAAATCCAGCAGACTTTCTGACCAGAGGTTTATCCTACAAGTTGTTGAAGTCAAACAAAAACTTGGTTTATGGGACCTAAGTGGCTCTGTAATACAGACCAATGGCCTGTGGAACAAGTTAACTTGACATTAAATTTAATCTTTTCAAATGAAAAGGTTGAACCAATCACTAATTATGAACGTTATTCTGACTTCAGTAAACTTGTCAGGTCACAGCCTACTGTTTGAGGTTTGCTCACAACTGTTTAACTACAATTAACAAACTAAATAAAAACAATCATATTATACAGAAGTTGCAACCAAATACTGGATAGGCCATGCACAACAAAAAGAGTACAATAAAGAGTTAGAATTCTTGACTAATGGGAAACAAACAAAAGAACCTGTACCATCATTAGTTGTGGATCTAAACTTGTTCAAGATGAGGAAGGCCTTCTAAGGTGTAAAGGGAGATTAGACAAATCAAACTGTCATACAAAAGCAAACATCCAATCCTTTTTACCTAGATTTAGCTATTTGACAACATTAATCATCAGAAAAACACAATGATGTATATCATATGGGGTACCACAGACACTAACTACATTAAGAAAAACTTATTGGATACCCAAGGGAAGGATCACTGTTAAAACAGTCCTGAGTGAGTGGTCACATGTAGGCGTATTCATGCTAGGCCCTATAGGAAACCAAATCCTCCTGCTTTGCCAGAGGAGAGAGTTACTCTCAACAGACCCTTTGAGACTGTAGGCATTGACTATACAGGAGCATTGACTGTAGGGGTGGGTGACACTGAACAAAAAATGTACATTGTACTGTTTACATGTGCTGCCTCACGAGCTGTTTATCTGGATGTTGTGGAGGACCTTACAGCAGAATCTTTTGTTGCTGTCTTAAGAGATTCTGTGGCACGACATTCAGTACCCAAGACAGTTTGGACTGACATGCTACATATTCAAGGCTGGGTGACAATCATCCACGACTTGTTAGCGATGAACTCTCACAATTATATATACAAAATTCAACATAAAGTGGAAGTATTCCGGTTGCCCTCTCCTTGGTATGGTTCTATCTGGGAGAGGAATATACAAACAGTAAAGAATTGCTTGAAGAAAGCAATTGGCAAAAAACAGATACACTTATTTGAGTTGCTCACTCTCCTGCTGAGATTGAGAACATCATCAACAATAGACCACTCACTTATGTGATTGACAACATAATAATGACCCGAACCATTAACTCCAAATCATTTGATTCGGGGAGACAGTTAGTCTCCTGCCGGACTACATATAGACTCTTCAGAAGACCCAAACTGGACTCAACGACATGATGAGCTCCAGACTAAGTTACAACATTTAACTAGAGTTTAAAGCTCATTTCATTAAACAGTGGAAACTGAGTACTTGATGGTCTAAGGGAGACATAAACAAATGACTAAGAAGGATTGGTCTGACACAATTAAGGTAGGGACCTTGTTTCTCATACATGACAGTACTCCAAGACAATACTGGCTTCTGGCTAGAGTTTTAGAACTCAGACCAGGGGCAGACGGGTAACAAGAGTGGTCAAATTACGGACTTCAACGGGTGACACAACAAGAGACATTTCTCTTTTGTACCCTTTAGAGTCTGGACCCAAAACAATGGACTTTGGAGAACCTTCTCCACTGACAGTACAACTAGAGACACTGAACTTCCAGTAACTATTCCTTTGACAGTAGGAGTGGTAACGCATCCTACTACAACATTGACAGACACAAGACCTCAGCGACAAACAGCATTAAGGCGCGACTATTTTTACAACAAAAAATGATGCTGGGGAATTGTAATTTTATCTTCTAACTTTCACTTTTTCTTTTCTTATGGTAAAGACCATAGACAGTTTCATCATCCTATGGATGTATTTTCTCTTCTAATTAAATGCTACACTTCTCCATGAGAAGGTGAGATAGGCACTGTTAATCAGATTAACAGGCATTTACAGTCAAATAGTTAGCTAGTCTACACTCAGACATAAAAATTGGTGACAATGACACCAAAATTTTTATCTCCGGGGCCCCTAGTATATGGAAAACCTGATGAGTGGTAGTTGGGAGGTAACGAAGTGGTTTCACTGAGTAGGTAGGTAGTTAATCTAACAATTATTAAATTCCTTTTATGTCAATAACTGGTGGATGAAACCAATTGGTTGCTCACCAGAGTTATTCTCCACACTAGTATTTATATACTGTGTGACAAGAGCGTACTCGTAATAGATATACATTACCGATAAACCAACCGGGGAAAAACCAGACACGCTGGTGAAAAAGCCCCGCGAAGAGGAGAACAAAGAAGAACGAAACGAGGAACGGGGCGAGAGGACGCAACTGGAGAAGGGACGAGAACAGACAACGAAGAAAGATATCCCACCAGCAAGTACCTCTCGACAATTATACAGGAAGGAGAAAGAGAGACTCTCTAATAACTAGCAGTAAGTGACTATTGTGTTTTTAGCCCAGTTAGATCTTCTAACTTCTAACTTAGAAGATTCATTAAATTAAGCTGGGTCAACAACTTAGGCCTACATTGTGGCCTAAGACCCAGCATCACCTCATAGCTTAACAAAGGTAAGGTAGATTGCCCTAACCTAGTTTGGTGAGGAATCCTACTGTGGACCTCATTTATCTGCCCGCTCTGGACCATTTCCGGAATCTCTAGGCTGACCCCTTAGGCTAGACTTGATCTACTCTATAGTTAGACTGGAGAAATAAGGGGTGGGTTAATTGTGGACCAATTCATACAGACATTTTTCACATTGGTGGTCCGTTGTGTGGGGGAATTTGCAAACCTTAACCTTACTTAACAAAAATTGCAGAATTAGGCTAAATGGTCTAGCCTAAGCCTAACCTAATCAGCCTAATTAGTCTACAACCTAGGCCTAACTATGGAAACATTTACATTTAAGGAGTCTCATTCTCTTATAAGCTTAGACCTGAGTGACACATAGTACTTGGTGGGGATAACCAAATTTAAACTTGACTGTTTTGTCTGTGATCTCTCTTCTCTGGTAATTTTCTTCTTGTCCTCTATTTCATTACGATCCCCAGTTAAACATTTTGACTTAAACATGGACAGTGCGGAATTGAAAAGTTAAAAAGAAAAGGGGGGCAAAGTTGGGTGCTGTTACAAAGGCCGTGAACACTTTACAATATTACACAACCAGGTAAGGAAGATTTAGAGTGTGTAATTCTTAAATTGGAAACTAAAAAGAGGAAATAATAGCCATTGATGAGAGTATTTCAGAGTTAGTTGAATCGGAAATGGCTGAAGAACAATTGATAGACCTTTACGCTGATAATGATGTTCAGGTAATCTCAATTGAACAGCAAATAAGGAGACTACGGTCTCGTTTGACTGACTTAACACCAAATAAACCTAATTCTGATTTTAATCAAAGTAGAGCTAACCTTCAACAAAATTTAAGTGGCATGCTAAATCCTGAGTCACAAGAATTGAGGGCTCAGTTACCCATTTTGCTAGTACCAACATTTGAAGGGGACACGGTACAATTCCCATCTTTCATTGACAAATTTGAGAGTTTAATAGGTAATAAACCTTATATTTCAACTGTTGAAAAGTTTAGCTACTTAACTAGTTTCCTTAAAGGCCCAGCCTATAACCTGATAGCCTATTTACCAGCCGTAGGGAATTCATATGAAGTAGCTATTGATCTCTTAAAACGTAATTACATTAATAAAGATGAGATTGTATATGAATTATCTCAACAAATTTTTGATTTTGCACCCATAAAAGATAACCATAGTGATATGGAAATTTTTTATACAAAATTAGAAGCTATTATAGGACAACTGGTTAGCAATGAGATAGATATTAAAGCTTCATCTTGGATTATACAAGGCATAGTTCTTAGGTGCCTTCCTTTGAGGGTTAAAGATATTTTAATTCTAAAGACGGGAGAAAATTATGCTAATCTTGAAAGTATCAGAAAACACTTTCCCAATATCCTAACTAATTACAAATTGAGAGATATTCCAACACAAAATAAGACCCAGACTATGGATAAACCAAAGACTGTTCCCAGAGACCAACTAGCTACAGCAAAACAGACAAAACTTGATACTGTAGAATCAAATGTGACCAACTGTAATACACGAACACCTACATTACAGAACTTTAATGTAACTGCTGCCTCAACTTACACACTACATTGCAAATTTTGTGCAAGTAATGAACACAGTAGTACTGGGTGTGACAAATATTCAGACTTTAACCAAAGAGCTAAAAGATGTGAACAGTTGAACCTATGTAAAAAGTGTACTGGCCAGGGACATTATAAGAAAGACTGTAAATCTAGGTTAAGATTCAAGTGTAAGTTTTGTAAAAGTTTACGACATGTCTCATCAATGTGTGATTCACCAAAGTGTCCAAACAATAGTACTCAAACTCAAAAGATACCTCCACCAAACAAAGGTAATCAAGAAAATGCCACTTTCATGGGACATTCTGTTTGCTCAAACAACGTAACAAGAAACACTGAGATTCTTTTACCAACTATTACTTTGGACTTAGTGAATAGTGAGGGTAGCACCACTCCAGTGAGATGTCTTATAGACTGTTGTTCTCAACAAACATTTGTTTCACAAAATGTAGTTAATAAATTGGGTTTGACACCAAACCCGAATGAACAAAACCTCAATATTGCATCCTTTGTTAAGGATAACTCGGACAAAAATAGCTATAAGACAATTGACCTGGAACTACATTTAGAAAATAAATTAGAGAAAATTGAAGCAGTTATTATTTCTAAAGTAGGACAAAACAAACTGGTTATACCCAAACTAGAACAAACCATAAATCATTTGGGAAAACACTACAAAATAGCTGATAGACATATCACTAACAACACAGTAGCTAACATTGAAATGTTAATGGGGGCAGATTATATTAATCTTATTCATAAGGGCATAGTGAAGATAGGTAATGGTATAGCTATTCAGACTCCATCAGGGATAGCCCCTTTGGGTGACCTATCCAAATACAACCTAGACCTAAACCAAAATAGTTCATGACCAACAAATACTATGTGCCTCAACTCAGTCCTACATAACACCTGTAAGAATAGCAACACTTTGAATAATATTATCTCAACTGAGAACATTAATTCATCATTATCAAATGAAACTTTGGATGAGGCAATTCAAACTTTATGGTTGCTAGAATCTGTGGGTATACATGACACAAATCAAACTTCAGAAGATCAGTTAATGGTAGAAAGATTTGAAGACACCATTCAGTGCAAAGACAATAGTTATTTTATTGAGTTACCTTGGAAAATAAATTGTCCAACTTTAAGAGACAATCTCAAAGTAGCTAAAGGACATTTATTAAAGTAATGAAAAAACTCAAACAAGATAATAATATTCCAACATATAATGATGTCTTCAAAGAACAGCTACAGAAAGGCTTCATTGAAGAAGTAACAAATAACCCTTTTAAAAAAGATGGTTGTCATTATTTAACCCACAGGGGGGTTTATCGACAAGATGCCCCAACAACAAAACTCAGAGTAGTATATAACTGTAGCCTCAAAGACAGTGATAAACACAGTTTGAATGATTGCCTGATTGATGGTCCTAATCTCATTTCTGACCTTGTGAAGATCTTACTGAGGTTCAGGTTAGATAAATATGCCGTACAAAGTGACATTTCAAAGGCATTTTTGAGAATAAATCTTAAAAATGAATATGATAAGAACCAACTTAGGTTCTTATGGTTCAAGGATCCATTTGATTTGAATAAAGGGTTCATAACCTATAGATTTAATGTTGTGTTGTTTGGAGCCAATTGCTCACCTAGCCTATTAGCATTGACAATTGGACATCATTTGAACCAGTTTAATAACTCTTTAACATTGAACTTCCTTAAGGAACATTTTTACGTAGACAATCTAATAGGCTCAACAACAACAAAATCTGAATTATCTGAAGTCTATGAACACTCTCAAAACATTATGCAACAAGGTAACTTTGAACTTAGAGAGTGGATTTCAAATGATGAGGATTTAAACAAAAAGATTTTAAAGGATAATAATGGTCTTACTGAGCCATCAGACAGAGTTAAAACTTTAGGTATGAACTGGTATTTGGATGCAACTTCTAACAGTCATGATTCAATCTGTACTAAAGGTTTTAAACTTGATGAGGAAGCAAATACTAAAAGACAAATATTATCAGAGGCTTCCAAAATTTTTGATCCTATGGGTCTATTCCTGCCTTCAACAATAAAATCAAAGATTCTCCTCCAAGAAATTTGGAGGACAAATGTTGGGTGGGATGATCCAATAACAAATGAAAATCAAAAATCTTGGAAGAAGTTAGCTGCTGATTTAACAAAAGTGCAGAACATTAAAATTCAAAGGTGCTGTGGGTTTAGGGATAAGCCCCAGAGACTTCATGTGTTTGCTGATGCAAGCACACAAGCTTATGGGTGCTGTGCGTATCTTGTAAGTCCTACAGAAAGTCATCTAATTTATGCAAAAGGGAAAGTTGCACCTCTCAAACCTACCCGAACCATACCTCAATTGGAACTATTGGCTGCTGCATTAGCCATTAAAACCATTTCATTGCTTAAGGATGCTTACCATGATGTGAACATAACTGATATCCACATCTGGCTTGACAGTCAGATTTGTCTTGCCTGGATACGGAATGATAGCATTAATAGTAAGAATATCTTTGTAAGAAATAGGCTAAAAGAAATAGCTGAAGCTAATGAAAGCCTACAAGTAAACTTTCACTATGTTCCAACTAAACAAAATCCAGCAGACTTTCTGACCAGAGGTTTATCCTACAAGTTGTTGAAGTCAAACAAAACTTGGTTTATGGGACCTAAGTGGCTCTGTAATACAGACCAATGGCCTGTGGAACAAGTTAACTTGACATTAAATTTAATCTTTTCAAATGAAAAGGTTGAACCAATCACTAATTATGAACGTTATTCTGACTTCAGTAAACTTGTCAGGGTCACAGCCTACTGTTTGAGGTTTGCTCACAACTGTTTAACTACAATTAACAAACAGCTAAATAAAAACAATCATAATTATACAGAAGTTGCAACCAAATACTGGATAGGCCATGCACAACAAAAAGAGTACAATAAAGAGTTAGAATTCTTGACTAATGGGAAACAAACAAAAGAACCTGTACCATCAGTAGTGTGGATCTAAACTTGTTCAGAGATGAGGAAGGCCTTCTAAGGTGTAAAGGGAGATTAGACAAATCAAAACTGTCATACAAAAGCAAACATCCAATCCTTTTACCTAGATTTAGCTATTTGACAACATTAATCATCAGAAAAACACACAATGATGTATATCATATGGGGGTACCACAGACACTAACTACATTAAGAAAAACTTATTGGATACCCAAGGGAAGGATCACTGTTAAAACAGTCCTGAGTGAGTGTGTCACATGTAGGCGTATTCATGCTAGGCCCTATAGGAAACCAAATCCTCCTGCTTTGCCAGAGGAGAGAGTTACTCTCAACAGACCCTTTGAGACTGTAGGCATTGACTATACAGGAGCATTGACTGTAGGGGTGGGTGACACTGAACAAAAAATGTACATTGTACTGTTTACATGTGCTGCCTCACGAGCTGTTTATCTGGATGTTGTGGAGGACCTTACAGCAGAATCTTTTGTTGCTGTCTTTAAGAGATTCTGTGCACGACATTCAGTACCCAAGACAGTTTGGACTGACAATGCTACATATTTCAAGGCTGGTGAACAAGTCATCCACGACTTGTTAAGCGATGAACTCTCACAATTATATATACAAAATTCAAACATAAAGTGGAAGTATATTCCGGTTGCCTCTCCTTGGTATGGTTCTATCTGGGAGAGGAATATACAAACAGTAAAGAATTGCTTGAAGAAAGCAATTGGCAAAAAACAGATACACTTATTTGAGTTGCTCACTCTCCTGGCTGAGATTGAGAACATCATCAACAATAGACCACTCACTTATGTGAGTGACAACATTAATGACCCGGAACCATTAACTCCAAATCATTTGATTCGGGGAGAACAAGTTAGTCTCCTGCCGGACTACAATATAGACTCTTCAGAAGACCCAAACTGGACTCAACGACATGATGAGCTCCAGACTAAGTTACAACATTTAACTAGAGTTAAAGCTCATTTCATTAAACAGTGGAAAACTGAGTACTTGATGGGTCTAAGGGAGAGACATAAACAAATGACTAAGAAGGATTGGTCTGACACAATTAAGGTAGGGGACCTTGTTCTCATACATGACAGTACTCCAAGACAATACTGGCTTCTGGCTAGAGTTTTAGAACTCAGACCAGGGGCAGACGGGGTAACAAGAGTGGTCAAATTAAGGACTTCAACGGGTGACACAACAAGAGACATTTCTCTTTTGTACCCTTTAGAGTCTGGACCCAAAACAATGGACTTTGGAGAACCTTCTCCACTGACAGTAACAACTGGAGACACTGAACTTCCAGTAACTATTCCTTTGACAGTAGGAGTGGTAACGCATCCTACTACAACATTGACAGACACAAGACCTCAGCGACAAACAGCATTAAAGGCGCGACTATTTTTACAACAAAAAATAGATGCTGGGGAATTGTAATTTTATCTTCTAACTTTCACTTTTTCTTTTTCTTATGGTAAAGACCATAGACAGTTTCATCCTATGGATGTATATTTTCTCTTCTAATTAAATGCTACACCTTCTCCATGAGAAGGTGAGGATAGGCACTGTTAATCAGATTAACAGGCATTTACAGTCAAATAGTTAGCTAGTCTACACTCAGACATAAAAATTGGTGACAATGACACCAAAATTTTATCTCCCGGGGCCCCAGTATATGGAAAACTGATGAGTGGGTAGTTGGGAGGTAACGAAAGTGGTTCACTGAGTAGGTAGGTAGTTAATCTAACAATTATTAAATTCCTTTTATGTCAATAACTGGGTGGATGAAACCAATTGGTTGCTCACCAGAGTTATTCTCCACACTAGTATTTATATACTGTGTGACAAGAGCGTACTCGGTAATAGATATACATTACCGATAAACCAACCGGGAAAAAACCAAGACAACGCTGGTGGAAAAAGCCCCGCGAAGAGGAGAACAAAGAAGAACGAAAACGAGGAACGGGGCGAGAGGACGCAACTGGAGAAGGGACGAGAACAGACAACGAAGAAAGATCCCCACCAGCAAGTACGCTCTCGACAATTATACAGGAAGGAGAAAAGAGACTCTCTAATAACTAGCAGTAAGTGACTAATTGTGTTTTTAGCCCAGTTAGATCTTCTAACTTCTAACTTAGAAGATTCATTAAATTAAGCTGGGTCAGACAACTTAGGCCTACATTGTGGCCTAAGACCCAGCATCACTCATAGCTTAACAAAGGTAAAGGTAGATTGCCCTAACCTAGTTTGGTGAGGAATCCTACTGTGGACCTCAATTTATCTGCCCGCTCTGGACCATTTCCGGAATCTCTAGGCTGACCCCTCTAGGCTAGACTTGATCTACTCTATAGTTAGACTGGAGAAATAAGGGGTGGGTTAATTGTGGACCAATTCATACAGAGCATTTTTCACATTGGTGGTCCGTGTGTGGGGAATTTACAAACCTTAACCTTACTTAACAAAAATTGCAGAATTAGGCTAAATGGTCTAGCCTAAGCCTAACCTAATCAAGCCTAATTAGGTCTACAACCTAGGGCCTAACTAGGAAACATTTACATTTAAGGAGTCTCATTCTCTTATAAGCTTAGACCTGAGTGACACATAAGTACTTGGTGGGGATTAAACCAAATTAAATCTTAAACTTGACTGTTTTGTCTGTGATCTCTCTTCTCTGGTAATTTCTTCTTGTCCTCTATTTCATTACGATCCCCAGTTAAACAATTTTGACTTAAACATGGACAGTGCGGAATTGAAAAAGTTAAAAAAGAAAAGGGGGGCAAAGTTGGGTGCTGTTACAAAGGCCGTGAACACTTTTAACAATATTACACAACCAGGTAAGGAAGATTTAGAGTGTGTAATTCTTAAATTGGAAACTAAAAAGAAGGAAATAATAGCCATTGATGAGAGTATTTCAGAGTTAGTTGAATCGAAATGGCTGAAGAACAATTGATAGACCTTTACGCTGATAATGATGTTCAGGTAATCTCAATTGAACAGCAAATAAGGAGACTACGTCTCGTTTGACTGACTTAACACCAAATAAACCTAATTCTGATTTTAATCAAAGTAGAGCTAACCTTCAACAAAATTTAAGTGGCATGCTAAATCCTGAGTCACAAGAATTGAGGGCTCAGTTACCCATTTTGCTAGTACCAACATTTGAAGGGGACACGGTACAATTCCCATCTTTCATTGACAAATTTGAGAGTTTAATAGGTAATAAACCTTATATTTCAACTGTTGAAAAGTTTAGCTACTTAACTAGTTTCCTTAAAGGCCCAGCCTATAACCTGATAGCCTATTTACCAGCCGTAGGGAATTCATATGAAGTAGCTATTGATCTCTTAAAACGTAATTACATTAATAAAGATGAGATTGTATATGAATTATCTCAACAAATTTTTGATTTTGCACCCATAAAAGATAACCATAGTGATATGGAAATTTTTTATACAAAATTAGAAGCTATTATAGGACAACTGGTTAGCAATGAGATAGATATTAAAGCTTCATCTTGGATTATACAAGGCATAGTTCTTAGGTGCCTTCCTTTGAGGGTTAAAGATATTTTAATTCTAAAGACGGGAGAAAATTATGCTAATCTTGAAAGTATCAGAAAACACTTTCCCAATATCCTAACTAATTACAAATTGAGAGATATTCCAACACAAATAAGACCCAGACTATGGATAAACCAAAGACTGTTCCCAGAGACCAACTAGCTACAGCAAACAGACAAAACTTGATACTGTAGAATCAAATGTGACCAACTGTAATACACGAACACCTACATTACAGAACTTTAATGTAACTGCTGCCTCAACTTACACACTACATTGCAAATTTTGTGCAAGTAATGAACACAGTAGTACTGGGTGTGACAAATATTCAGACTTTAACCAAAGAGCTAAAAGATGTGAACAGTTGAACCTATGTAAAAAGTGTACTGGCCAGGGACATTATAAGAAAGACTGTAAATCTAGGTTAAGATTCAAGTGTAAGTTTTGTAAAAGTTTACGACATGTCTCATCAATGTGTGATTCACCAAAGTGTCCAAACAATAGTACTCAAACTCAAAAGATACCTCCACCAAACAAAGGTAATCAAGAAAATGCCACTTTCATGGGACATTCTGTTTGCTCAAACAACGTAACAAGAAACATTGAGATTCTTTTACCAACTATTACTTTGGACTTAGTGAATAGTGAGGGTAGCACCACTCCAGTGAGATGTCTTATAGACTGTTGTTCTCAACAAACATTTGTTTCACAAAATGTAGTTAATAAATTGGGTTTGACACCAAACCCGAATGAACAAAACCTCAATATTGCATCCTTTGTTAAGGATAACTCAGACAAAAAAACTATAAGACAATTGACCTGGAACTACATTTAGAAAATAAATTAGAGAAAATTGAAGCAGTTATTATTTCTAAAGTAGGACAAAACAAATTGGTTATACCCAAACTAGAACAAACCATAAATCATTTGGGAAAACACTACAAAATAGCTGATAGACATATCACAAACAACACAGTAGCTAACATTGAAATGTTAATGGGGGCAGATTATATTAATCTTATTCATAAGGGCATAGTGAAGATAGGTAATGGTATAGCTATTCAGACTCCATCAGGGATAGCCCCTTTGGGTGACCTATCCAAATACAACCTAGACCTAAACCAAAATAGTTCATGACCAACAAATACTATGTGCCTCAACTCAGTCCTACATAACACCTGTAAGAATAGCAACACTTTGAATAATATTATCTCAACTGAGATAGAAGATCAGTTAATGGTAGAAAGATTTGAAGACACCATTCAGTGCAAAGACAATAGTTATTTTATTGAGTTACCTTGGAAAATAAATTGTCCAACTTTAAGAGACAATCTCAAAGTAGCTAAAGGACATTTATTTAAAGTAATGAAAAAACTCAAACAAGATAATAATATTCCAACATATAATGATGTCTTCAAAGAACAGCTACAGAAAGGCTTCATTGAAGAAGTAACAAATAACCCTTTTAAAAAAGATGGTTGTCATTATTTAACCCACAGGGGGGTTTATCGACAAGATGCCCCAACAACAAAACTCAGAGTAGTATATAACTGTAGCCTCAAAGACAGTGATAAACACAGTTTGAATGATTGCCTGATTGATGGTCCTAATCTCATTTCTGACCTTGTGAAGATCTTACTGAGGTTCAGGTTAGATAAATATGCCGTACAAAGTGACATTTCAAAGGCATTTTTGAGAATAAATCTTAAAAATGAATATGATAAGAACCAACTTAGGTTCTTATGGTTCAAGGATCCATTTGATTTGAATAAAGGGTTCATAACCTATAGATTTAATGTTGTGTTGTTTGGAGCCAATTGCTCACCTAGCCTATTAGCATTGACAATTGGACATCATTTGAACCAGTTTAATAACTCTTTAACATTGAACTTCCTTAAGGAACATTTTTACGTAGACAATCTAATAGGCTCAACAACAACAAAATCTGAATTATCTGAAGTCTATGAACACTCTCAAAACATTATGCAACAAGGTAACTTTGAACTTAGAGAGTGGATTTCAAATGATGAGGATTTAAACAAAAAGATTTTAAAGGATAATAATGGTCTTACTGAGCCATCAGACAGAGTTAAAACTTTAGGTATGAACTGGTATTTGGATGCAACTTCTAACAGTCATGATTCAATCTGTACTAAAGGTTTTAAACTTGATGAGGAAGCAAATACTAAAAGACAAATATGATCAGAGGCTTCCAAAATTTTTGATCCTATGGGTCTATTCCTGCCTTCAACAATAAAATCAAAGATTCTCCTCCAAGAAATTTGGAGGACAAATGTTGGGTGGGATGATCCAATAACAAATGAAAATAAAAAATCTTGGAAGAAGTTAGCTGCTGATTTAACAAAAGTGCAGAACATTAAAATTCAAAGGTGCTGTGGGTTTAGGGATAAGCCCCAGAGACTTCATGTGTTTGCTGATGCAAGCACACAAGCTTATGGGTGCTGTGCGTATCTTGTAAGTCCTACAGAAAGTCATCTAATTTATGCAAAAGGGAAAGTTGCACCTCTCAAACCTACCCGAACCATACCTCAATTGGAACTATTGGCTGCTGCATTAGCCATTAAAACCATTTCATTGCTTAAGGATGCTTACCATGATGTGAACATAACTGATATCCACATCTGGCTTGACAGTCAGATTTGTCTTGCCTGGATACGGAATGATAGCATTAATAGTAAGAATATCTTTGTAAGAAATAGGCTAAAAGAAATAGCTGAAGCTAATGAAAGCCTACAAGTAAACTTTCACTATGTTCCAACTAAACAAAATCCAGCAGACTTTCTGACCAGAGGTTTATCCTACAAGTTGTTGAAGTCAAACAAAACTTGGTTTATGGGACCTAAGTGGCTCTGTAATACAGACCAATGGCCTGTGGAACAAGTTAACTTGACATTAAATTTAATCTTTTCAAATGAAAAGGTTGAACCAATCACTAATTATGAACGTTATTCTGACTTCAGTAAACTTGTCAGGGTCACAGCCTACTGTTTGAGGTTTGCTCACAACTGTTTAACTACAATTAACAAACAGCTAAATAAAAACAATCATAATTATACAGAAGTTGCAACCAAATACTGGATAGGCCATGCACAACAAAAAGAGTACAATAAAGAGTTAGAATTCTTGACTAATGGGAAACAAACAAAAGAACCTGTACCATCAGTAGTTGTGGATCTAAACTTGTTCAGAGATGAGGAAGGCCTTCTAAGGTGTAAAGGGAGATTAGACAAATCAAAACTGTCATACAAAAGCAAACATCCAATCCTTTTACCTAGATTTAGCTATTTGACAACATTAATCATCAGAAAAACACACAATGATGTATATCATATGGGGGTACCACAGACACTAACTACATTAAGAAAAACTTATTGGATACCCAAGGGAAGGATCACTGTTAAAACAGTCCTGAGTGAGTGTGTCACATGTAGGCGTATTCATGCTAGGCCCTATAGGAAACCAAATCCTCCTGCTTTGCCAGAGGAGAGAGTTACTCTCAACAGACCCTTTGAGACTGTAGGCATTGACTATACAGGAGCATTGACTGTAGGGGTGGGTGACACTGAACAAAAAATGTACATTGTACTGTTTACATGTGCTGCCTCACGAGCTGTTTATCTGGATGTTGTGGAGGACCTTACAGCAGAATCTTTTGTTGCTGTCTTTAAGAGATTCTGTGCACGACATTCAGTACCCAAGACAGTTTGGACTGACAATGCTACATATTTCAAGGCTGGTGAACAAGTCATCCACGACTTGTTAAGCGATGAACTCTCACAATTATATATACAAAATTCAAACATAAAGTGGAAGTATATTCCGGTTGCCTCTCCTTGGTATGGTTCTATCTGGGAGAGGAATATACAAACAGTAAAGAATTGCTTGAAGAAAGCAATTGGCAAAAAACAGATACACTTATTTGAGTTGCTCACTCTCCTGGCTGAGATTGAGAACATCATCAACAATAGACCACTCACTTATGTGAGTGACAACATTAATGACCCGGAACCATTAACTCCAAATCATTTGATTCGGGGAGAACAAGTTAGTCTCCTGCCGGACTACAATATAGACTCTTCAGAAGATCAGACCCAAACTGGACTCAACGACATGATGAGCTCCAGACTAAGTTACAACATTTAACTAGAGTTAAAGCTCATCATTAAACAGTGGAAAACTGAGTACTTGATGGGTCTAAGGGAGAGACATAAACAAATGACTAAGAAGGATTGGTCTGACACAATTAAGGTAGGGGACCTTGTTCTCATACATGACAGTACTCCAAGACAATACTGGCCTCTGGCTAGAGTTTAGAACTCAGACCAGGGGCAGACGGGGTAACAAGAGTGGTCAAATTAAGGACTTCAACGGGTGACACAACAAGAGACATTTCTCTTTTGTACCCTTTAGAGTCTGGACCCAAAACAATGGACTTTGGAGAACCTTCTCCACTGACAGTAACAACTGGAGACACTGAACTTCCAGTAACTATTCCTTTGACAGTAGGAGTGGTAACGCATCCTACTACAACATTGACAGACACAAGACCTCAGCGACAAACAGCATTAAAGGCGCGACTATTTTTACAACAAAAAATAGATGCTGGGGAATTGTAATTTTATCTTCTAACTTTCACTTTTTCTTTTCTTATGGTAAAGACCATAGACGTTTCATCCTATGGATGTATATTTTCTCTTCTAATTAAATGCTACACCTTCTCCATGAGAAGGTGAGGATAGGCACTGTTAATCAGATTAACAGGCATTTACAGTCAAATAGTTAGCTAGTCTACACTCAGACATAAAAATTGGTGACAATGACACCAAAATTTTTATCTCCCGGGGCCCCCAGTATATGGAAAACTGATGAGTGGGTAGTTGGGAGGTAACGAAAATGGTTCACTGAGTAGGTAGGTAGTTAATCTAACAATTATTAAATTCCTTTTATGTCAATAACTGGGTGGATGAAACCAATTGGTTGCTCACCAGAGTTATTCTCCACACTAGTATTTATATACTGTGTGACAAGAGCGTGCTCGGTAATAGATATACATTACCGATCAACCAACCGAGGAAAAAACCAAGACGACGCTGGTGGAAAAAGCCCCGCGAAAAGGAGAACAAAGAGAAAAACGAGGAACGGGGCGAGAGGACGAACTGGAGAAGGGACGAGAACAGACAACGAAAAAGATCCCCACCAGCAAGTACGCTCTCGACAATTAACAGGAAGGAGAAAAGAGACTCTCTAATAACTAGCAGTAAGTGACTAATTGTGTTTTTTTAATCCACTTTAATTAGAAGATCATTAAATTAAGCTGGGTCAGACAACTTAGGCCTACATTGTGGCCTAAGACCCAGCATCAACTCATAGCTTAACAAAGGTAAAGGTAGATTGCCCTAACCTAGTTTGGTGAGGAATCCTACTGTGGACCTCAATTTATCTGCCCGCTCTGGACCATTTCCGGAATCTCTAGGCTGACCCCTCTAGGCTAGACTTGATCTACTCTATAGTTAGACTGGAGAAATAAGGGTGGGTTAATTGTGGACCAATTCATACAGAGCATTTTTCACATTGGTGGTCCGTGTGTGGGGAATTTACAAACCTTAACCTTACTTAACAAAAATTGCAGAATTAGGCTAAATGGTCTAGCCTAAGCCTAACCTAATCAAGCCTAATTAGGTCTACAACCTAGGGCCTAACTAGGAAACATTTACATTTAAGGAGTCTCATTCTCTTATAAGCTTAGACCTGAGTGACACATAAGTACTTGGGGGGATTAAACCAAATTTAAACTTGACTGTTTTGTCTGTGCTCTCTCTTCTCTGGTAATTTCTTCTTGTCCTCTATTTCATTACGATCCCCAGTTAAACAATTTTGACTTAAACATGGACAGTGCGGAATTGAAAAAGTTAAAAAAGAAAAGGGGGGCAAAGTTGGGTGCTGTTACAAAGGCCGTGAACACTTTTAACAATATTACACAACCAGTAAGGAAGATTTAGAGTGTGTAATTCTTAAATTGGAAACTAAAAGAAGGAAATAATAGCCATTGATGAGAGTATTTCAGAGTTAGTTGAATCCGAAATGGCTGAAGAACAATTGATAGACCTTTACGCTGATAATGATGATCAGGTAATCTCAATTGAACAGCAAATAAGGAGACTACGGTCTCGTTTGACTGACTTAACACCAAATAAAACCTAATTCTGATTTTAATCAAAGTAGAGCTAACCTTCAACAAAATTAAGTGGCATGCTAAATCCTGAGTCACAAGAATTGAGGGCTCAGTTACCCATTTTGCTAGTACCAACATTTGAAGGGGACACGGTACAATTCCCATCTTTCATTGACAAATTTGAGAGTTTAATAGGTATAAACCTTATATTTCAACTGTTGAAAAGTTTAGCTACTTAACTAGTTTCCTTAAAGGCCCAGCCTATAACCTGATAGCCTATTTACCAGCCGTAGGGAATTCATATGAAGTAGCTATTGATCTCTTAAAACGTAATTACATTAATAAAGATGAGATTGTATATGAATTATCTCAACAAATTTTTGATTTTGCACCCATAAAAGATAACCATAGTGATATGGAAATTTTTATACAAAATTAGAAGCTATTATAGGACAACTGGTTAGCAATGAGATAGATATTAAAGCTTCATCTGGATTATACAAGGCATAGTTCTTAGGTGCCTTCCTTTGAGGGTTAAAGATATTTTAATTCTAAAGACGGGAGAAATTATGCTAATCTTGAAAGTATCAGAAAACACTTTCCCAATATCCTAACTAATTACAAATTGAGAGATATTCCAACACAAATAAGACCCAGACTATGGATAAACCAAAGCTGTTCCCAGAGACAACTAGCTACAGCAAACAGACAAAACTTGATAGTAGAATCAAATGTGACCAACTGTAATACACGAACACCTACATACAGAACTTTAATGTAACTGCTGCCTCAACTTACACACTACATTGCAAATTTTGTGCAAGTAATGAACACAGTAGTGTACTGGGTGTGACAAATATTCAGACTTTAACCAAAGAGCTAAAAAGATGTGAACAGTTGAACCTATGTAAAAAGTGTACTGGCCAGGGACATTATAAGAAAGACTGTAAAATCTAGGTTAAGATTCAAGTGTAAGTTTTGTAAAAGTTTACGACATGTCTCATCAATGTGTGATTCACCAAAGTGTCCAAACAATAGTACTCAAACTCAAAAGATACCTCCACCAAACAAAGGTAATCAAGAAAATGCCACTTTCATGGGACATTCTGTTTGCTCAAACAACGTAACAAGAAACATTGAGATTCTTTTACCAACTATTACTTTGGACTTAGTGAATAGTGAGGGTAGCACCACTCCAGTGAGATGTCTTATAGACTGTTGTTCTCAACAAACATTTGTTTCACAAAATGTAGTTAATAAATTGGGTTTGACACCAAACCCGAATGAACAAAACCTCAATATTGCATCCTTTGTTAAGGATAACTCAGACAAAAATAACTATAAGACAATTGACCTGGAACTACATTTAGAAAATAAATTAGAGAAAATTGAAGCAGTTATTATTTCTAAAGTAGGACAAAACAAATTGGTTATACCCAAACTAGAACAAACCATAAATCATTTGGGAAAACACTACAAAATAGCTGATAGACATATCACAAACAACACAGTAGCTAACATTGAAATGTTAATGGGGCAGATTATATTAATCTTATTCATAAGGGCATAGTGAAGATAGGTAATGGTATAGCTATTCAGACTCCATCAGGGATAGCCCCTTTGGGTGACCTATCCAAATACAACCTAGACCTAAACCAAAATAGTTCATGACCAACAAATACTATGTGCCTCAACTCAGTCCTACATAACACCTGTAAGAATAGCAACACTTTGAATAATATTATCAACTGAGAACATAATTCATCATAATGAAACTTTGGATGAGCAACAAACTGAGAGATATAGATGATGATCAGTTAATGGTAGAAGATTTGAAGACACCATTCAGTGCAAAGACAATAGTTATTTTATTGAGTTACCTTGGAAAATAAATTGTCCAACTTTAAGAGACAATCTCAAAGTAGCTAAAGGACATTTATTTAAAGTAATGAAAAAACTCAAACAAGATAATAATATTCCAACATATAATGATGTCTTCAAAGAACAGCTACAGAAAGGCTTCATTGAAGAAGTAACAAATAACCCTTTTAAAAAAGATGGTTGTCATTATTTAACCCACAGGGGGGTTTATCGACAAGATGCCCCAACAACAAAACTCAGAGTAGTATATAACTGTAGCCTCAAAGACAGTGATAAACACAGTTTGAATGATTGCCTGATTGATGGTCCTAATCTCATTTCTGACCTTGTGAAGATCTTACTGAGGTTCAGGTTAGATAAATATGCCGTACAAAGTGACATTTCAAAGGCATTTTTGAGAATAAATCTTAAAAATGAATATGATAAGAACCAACTTAGGTTCTTATGGTTCAAGGATCCATTTGATTTGAATAAAGGGTTCATAACCTATAGATTTAATGTTGTGTTGTTTGGAGCCAATTGCTCACCTAGCCTATTAGCATTGACAATTGGACATCATTTGAACCAGTTTAATAACTCTTTAACATTGAACTTCCTTAAGGAACATTTTTACGTAGACAATCTAATAGGCTCAACAACAACAAAATCTGAATTATCTGAAGTCTATGAACACTCTCAAAACATTATGCAACAAGGTAACTTTGAACTTAGAGAGTGGATTTCAAATGATGAGGATTTAAACAAAAAGATTTTAAAGGATAATAATGGTCTTACTGAGCCATCAGACAGAGTTAAAACTTTAGGTATGAACTGGTATTTGGATGCAACTTCTAACAGTCATGATTCAATCTGTACTAAAGGTTTTAAACTTGATGAGGAAGCAAATACTAAAAGACAAATATGATCAGAGGCTTCCAAAATTTTTGATCCTATGGGTCTATTCCTGCCTTCAACAATAAAATCAAAGATTCTCCTCCAAGAAATTTGGAGGACAAATGTTGGGTGGGATGATCCAATAACAAATGAAAATAAAAAATCTTGGAAGAAGTTAGCTGCTGATTTAACAAAAGTGCAGAACATTAAAATTCAAAGGTGCTGTGGGTTTAGGGATAAGCCCCAGAGACTTCATGTGTTTGCTGATGCAAGCACACAAGCTTATGGGTGCTGTGCGTATCTTGTAAGTCCTACAGAAAGTCATCTAATTTATGCAAAAGGGAAAGTTGCACCTCTCAAACCTACCCGAACCATACCTCAATTGGAACTATTGGCTGCTGCATTAGCCATTAAAACCATTTCATTGCTTAAGGATGCTTACCATGATGTGAACATAACTGATATCCACATCTGGCTTGACAGTCAGATTTGTCTTGCCTGGATACGGAATGATAGCATTAATAGTAAGAATATCTTTGTAAGAAATAGGCTAAAAGAAATAGCTGAAGCTAATGAAAGCCTACAAGTAAACTTTCACTATGTTCCAACTAAACAAAATCCAGCAGACTTTCTGACCAGAGGTTTATCCTACAAGTTGTTGAAGTCAAACAAAACTTGGTTTATGGGACCTAAGTGGCTCTGTAATACAGACCAATGGCCTGTGGAACAAGTTAACTTGACATTAAATTTAATCTTTTCAAATGAAAAGGTTGAACCAATCACTAATTATGAACGTTATTCTGACTTCAGTAAACTTGTCAGGGTCACAGCCTACTGTTTGAGGTTTGCTCACAACTGTTTAACTACAATTAACAAACAGCTAAATAAAAACAATCATAATTATACAGAAGTTGCAACCAAATACTGGATAGGCCATGCACAACAAAAAGAGTACAATAAAGAGTTAGAATTCTTGACTAATGGGAAACAAACAAAAGAACCTGTACCATCAGTAGTTGTGGATCTAAACTTGTTCAGAGATGAGGAAGGCCTTCTAAGGTGTAAAGGGAGATTAGACAAATCAAAACTGTCATACAAAAGCAAACATCCAATCCTTTTACCTAGATTTAGCTATTTGACAACATTAATCATCAGAAAAACACACAATGATGTATATCATATGGGGGTACCACAGACACTAACTACATTAAGAAAAACTTATTGGATACCCAAGGGAAGGATCACTGTTAAAACAGTCCTGAGTGAGTGTGTCACATGTAGGCGTATTCATGCTAGGCCCTATAGGAAACCAAATCCTCCTGCTTTGCCAGAGGAGAGAGTTACTCTCAACAGACCCTTTGAGACTGTAGGCATTGACTATACAGGAGCATTGACTGTAGGGGTGGGTGACACTGAACAAAAAATGTACATTGTACTGTTTACATGTGCTGCCTCACGAGCTGTTTATCTGGATGTTGTGGAGGACCTTACAGCAGAATCTTTTGTTGCTGTCTTTAAGAGATTCTGTGCACGACATTCAGTACCCAAGACAGTTTGGACTGACAATGCTACATATTTCAAGGCTGGTGAACAAGTCATCCACGACTTGTTAAGCGATGAACTCTCACAATTATATATACAAAATTCAAACATAAAGTGGAAGTATATTCCGGTTGCCTCTCCTTGGTATGGTTCTATCTGGGAGAGGAATATACAAACAGTAAAGAATTGCTTGAAGAAAGCAATTGGCAAAAAACAGATACACTTATTTGAGTTGCTCACTCTCCTGGCTGAGATTGAGAACATCATCAACAATAGACCACTCACTTATGTGAGTGACAACATTAATGACCCGGAACCATTAACTCCAAATCATTTGATTCGGGGAGAACAAGTTAGTCTCCTGCCGGACTACAATATAGACTCTTCAGAAGACCCAAACTGGACTCAACGACATGATGAGCTCCAGACTAAGTTACAACATTTAACTAGAGTTAAAGCTCATTTCATTAAACAGTGGAAAACTGAGTACTTGATGGGTCTAAGGGAGAGACATAAACAAATGACTAAGAAGGATTGGTCTGACACAATTAAGGTAGGGGACCTTGTTCTCATACATGACAGTACTCCAAGACAATACTGGCTTCTGGCTAGAGTTTTAGAACTCAGACCAGGGGCAGACGGGGTAACAAGAGTGGTCAAATTAAGGACTTCAACGGGTGACACAACAAGAGACATTTCTCTTTTGTACCCTTTAGAGTCTGGACCCAAAACAATGGACTTTGGAGAACCTTCTCCACTGACAGTAACAACTAAGACACTGAACTTCCAGTAACTATTCCTTTGACAGTAGGAGTGGTAACGCATCCTACTACAACATTGACAGACACAAGACCTCAGCGACAAACAGCATTAAAGGCGCGACTATTTTTACAACAAAAAATAGATGCTGGGGAATTGTAATTTTATCTTCTAACTTTCACTTTTTCTTTTCTTATGGTAAAGACCATAGACAGTTTCATCATCCTATGGATGTATATTTTCTCTTCTAATTAAATGCTACACCTTCTCCATGAGAAGGTGAGGATAGGCACTGTTAATCAGATTAACAGGCATTTACAGTCAAATAGTTAGCTAGTCTACACTCAGACATAAAAATTGGTGACAATGACACCAAAATTTTTATCTCCCGGGGCCCCTAGTATATGGAAAACTGATGAGTGGGTAGTTGGGAGGTAACGAAAGTGGTTCACTGAGTAGGTAGGTAGTTAATCTAACAATTATTAAATTCCTTTTATGTCAATAACTGGGTGGATGAAACCAATTGGTTGCTCACCAGAGTTATTCTCCACACTAGTATTTATATGGTGACAAGAGCGTACTCGGTAATAGATATACATTACCGATAAACCAACCGGGGAAAAAACCAAGACAACGCTGGTGGAAAAAGCCCCGCGAAGAGGAGAACAAAGAAGAACGAAAACGAGGAACGGGGCGAGAGGACGCAACTGGAGAAGGGACGAGAACAGACAACGAAGAAAGATCCCCACCAGCAAGTACGCTCTCGACAATTATACAGGAAGGAGAAAAGAGACTCTCTAATAACTAGCAGTAAGTGACTAATTGTGTTTTTAGCCCAGTTAGATCTTCTAACTTCTAACTTAGAAGATTCATTAAATTAAGCTGGGTCAGACAACTTAGGCCTACATTGTGGCCTAAGACCCAGCATCACCTCATAGCTTAACAAAGGTAAAGGTAGATTGCCCTAACCTAGTTTGGTGAGGAATCCTACTGTGGACCTCAATTTATCTGCCCGCTCTGGACCATTTCCGGAATCTCTAGGCTGACCCCTCTAGGCTAGACTTGATCTACTCTATAGTTAGACTGGAGAAATAAGGGGTGGGTTAATTGTGGACCAATTCATACAGAGCATTTTTCACATTGGTGGTCCGTGTGTGGGGAATTTGCAAACCTTAACCTTACTTAACAAAAATTGCAGAATTAGGCTAAATGGTCTAGCCTAAGCCTAACCTAATCAAGCCTAATTAGGTCTACAACCTAGGGCCTAACTAGGAAACATTTACATTTAAGGAGTCTCATTCTCTTATAAGCTTAGACCTGAGTGACACATAAGTACTTGGTGGGGATTAAACCAAATTTAAACTTGACTGTTTTGTCTGTGATCTCTCTTCTCTGGTAATTTCTTCTTGTCCTCTATTTCATTACGATCCCCAGTTAAACAATTTTGACTTAAACATGGACAGTGCGGAATTGAAAAAGTTAAAAAAAAAAGGGGGGCAAAGTTGGGTGCTGTTACAAAGGCCGTGAACACTTTTAACAATATTACACAACCAGGTAAGGAAGATTTAGAGTGTGTAATTCTTAAATTGGAAACTAAAAAGAAGGAAATAATAGCCATTGATGAGAGTATTTCAGAGTTAGTTGAATCGGAAATGGCTGAAGAACAATTGATAGACCTTTACGCTGATAATGATGTTCAGGTAATCTCAATTGAACAGCAAATAAGGAGACTACGATCTCGTTTGACTGACTTAACACCAAATAAACCTAATTCTGATTTTAATCAAAGTAGAGCTAACCTTCAACAAAATTTAAGTGGCATGCTAAATCCTGAGTCACAAGAATTGAGGGCTCAGTTACCCATTTTGCTAGTACCAACATTTGAAGGGGACACGGTACAATTCCCATCTTTCATTGACAAATTTGAGAGTTTAATAGGTAATAAACCTTATATTTCAACTGTTGAAAAGTTTAGCTACTTAACTAGTTTCCTTAAAGGCCCAGCCTATAACCTGATAGCCTATTTACCAGCCGTAGGGAATTCATATGAAGTAGCTATTGATCTCTTAAAACGTAATTACATTAATAAAGATGAGATTGTATATGAATTATCTCAACAAATTTTTGATTTTGCACCCATAAAAGATAACCATAGTGATATGGAAATTTTTTATACAAAATTAGAAGCTATTATAGGACAACTGGTTAGCAATGAGATAGATATTAAAGCTTCATCTTGGATTATACAAGGCATAGTTCTTAGGTGCCTTCCTTTGAGGGTTAAAGATATTTTAATTCTAAAGACGGGAGAAAATTATGCTAATCTTGAAAGTATCAGAAAACACTTTCCCAATATCCTAACTAATTACAAATTGAGAGATATTCCAACACAAAATAAGACCCAGACTATGGATAAACCAAAGACTGTTCCCAGAGACCAACTAGCTACAGCAAAACAGACAAAACTTGATACTGTAGAATCAAATGTGACCAACTGTAATACACGAACACCTACATTACAGAACTTTAATGTAACTGCTGCCTCAACTTACACACTACATTGCAAATTTTGTGCAAGTAATGAACACAGTAGTACTGGGTGTGACAAATATTCAGACTTTAACCAAAGAGCTAAAAGATGTGAACAGTTGAACCTATGTAAAAAGTGTACTGGCCAGGGACATTATAAGAAAGACTGTAAATCTAGGTTAAGATTCAAGTGTAAGTTTTGTAAAAGTTTACGACATGTCTCATCAATGTGTGATTCACCAAAGTGTCCAAACAATAGTACTCAAACTCAAAAGATACCTCCACCAAACAAAGGTAATCAAGAAAATGCCACTTTCATGGGACATTCTGTTTGCTCAAACAACGTAACAAGAAACATTGAGATTCTTTTACCAACTATTACTTTGGACTTAGTGAATAGTGAGGGTAGCACCACTCCAGTGAGATGTCTTATAGACTGTTGTTCTCAACAAACATTTGTTTCACAAAATGTAGTTAATAAATTGGGTTTGACACCAAACCCGAATGAACAAAACCTCAATATTGCATCCTTTGTTAAGGATAACTCAGACAAAAATAACTATAAGACAATTGACCTGGAACTACATTTAGAAAATAAATTAGAGAAAATTGAAGCAGTTATTATTTCTAAAGTAGGACAAAACAAATTGGTTATACCCAAACTAGAACAAACCATAAATCATTTGGGAAAACACTACAAAATAGCTGATAGACATATCACAAACAACACAGTAGCTAACATTGAAATGTTAATGGGGGCAGATTATATTAATCTTATTCATAAGGGCATAGTGAAGATAGGTAATGGTATAGCTATTCAGACTCCATCAGGGATAGCCCCTTTGGGTGACCTATCCAAATACAACCTAGACCTAAACCAAAATAGTTCATGACCAACAAATACTATGTGCCTCAACTCAGTCCTACATAACACCTGTAAGAATAGCAACACTTTGAATAATATTATCTCAACTGAGATAGAAGATCAGTTAATGGTAGAAAGATTTGAAGACACCATTCAGTGCAAAGACAATAGTTATTTTATTGAGTTACCTTGGAAAATAAATTGTCCAACTTTAAGAGACAATCTCAAAGTAGCTAAAGGACATTTATTTAAAGTAATGAAAAAACTCAAACAAGATAATAATATTCCAACATATAATGATGTCTTCAAAGAACAGCTACAGAAAGGCTTCATTGAAGAAGTAACAAATAACCCTTTTAAAAAGATGGTTGTCATTATTTAACCCACAGGGGGGTTTATCGACAAGATGCCCCAACAACAAAACTCAGAGTAGTATATAACTGTAGCCTCAAAGACAGTGATAAACACAGTTTGAATGATTGCCTGATTGATGGTCCTAATCTCATTTCTGACCTTGTGAAGATCTTACTGAGGTTCAGGTTAGATAAATATGCCGTACAAAGTGACATTTCAAAGGCATTTTTGAGAATAAATCTTAAAAATGAATATGATAAGAACCAACTTAGGTTCTTATGGTTCAAGGATCCATTTGATTTGAATAAAGGGTTCATAACCTATAGATTTAATGTTGTGTTGTTTGGAGCCAATTGCTCACCTAGCCTATTAGCATTGACAATTGGACATCATTTGAACCAGTTTAATAACTCTTTAACATTGAACTTCCTTAAGGAACATTTTTACGTAGACAATCTAATAGGCTCAACAACAACAAAATCTGAATTATCTGAAGTCTATGAACACTCTCAAAACATTATGCAACAAGGTAACTTTGAACTTAGAGAGTGGATTTCAAATGATGAGGATTTAAACAAAAAGATTTTAAAGGATAATAATGGTCTTACTGAGCCATCAGACAGAGTTAAAACTTTAGGTATGAACTGGTATTTGGATGCAACTTCTAACAGTCATGATTCAATCTGTACTAAAGGTTTTAAACTTGATGAGGAAGCAAATACTAAAAGACAAATATGATCAGAGGCTTCCAAAATTTTTGATCCTATGGGTCTATTCCTGCCTTCAACAATAAAATCAAAGATTCTCCTCCAAGAAATTTGGAGGACAAATGTTGGGTGGGATGATCCAATAACAAATGAAAATAAAAATCTTGGAAGAAGTTAGCTGCTGATTTAACAAAAGTGCAGAACATTAAAATTCAAAGGTGCTGTGGGTTTAGGGATAAGCCCCAGAGACTTCATGTGTTTGCTGATGCAAGCACACAAGCTTATGGGTGCTGTGCGTATCTTGTAAGTCCTACAGAAAGTCATCTAATTTATGCAAAAGGGAAAGTTGCACCTCTCAAACCTACCCGAACCATACCTCAATTGGAACTATTGGCTGCTGCATTAGCCATTAAAACCATTTCATTGCTTAAGGATGCTTACCATGATGTGAACATAACTGATATCCACATCTGGCTTGACAGTCAGATTTGTCTTGCCTGGATACGGAATGATAGCATTAATAGTAAGAATATCTTTGTAAGAAATAGGCTAAAAGAAATAGCTGAAGCTAATGAAAGCCTACAAGTAAACTTTCACTATGTTCCAACTAAACAAAATCCAGCAGACTTTCTGACCAGAGGTTTATCCTACAAGTTGTTGAAGTCAAACAAAACTTGGTTTATGGGACCTAAGTGGCTCTGTAATACAGACCAATGGCCTGTGGAACAAGTTAACTTGACATTAAATTTAATCTTTTCAAATGAAAAGGTTGAACCAATCACTAATTATGAACGTTATTCTGACTTCAGTAAACTTGTCAGGGTCACAGCCTACTGTTTGAGGTTTGCTCACAACTGTTTAACTACAATTAACAAACAGCTAAATAAAAACAATCATAATTATACAGAAGTTGCAACCAAATACTGGATAGGCCATGCACAACAAAAAGAGTACAATAAAGAGTTAGAATTCTTGACTAATGGGAAACAAACAAAAGAACCTGTACCATCAGTAGTTGTGGATCTAAACTTGTTCAGAGATGAGGAAGGCCTTCTAAGGTGTAAAGGGAGATTAGACAAATCAAAACTGTCATACAAAAGCAAACATCCAATCCTTTTACCTAGATTTAGCTATTTGACAACATTAATCATCAGAAAAACACACAATGATGTATATCATATGGGGGTACCACAGACACTAACTACATTAAGAAAAACTTATTGGATACCCAAGGGAAGGATCACTGTTAAAACAGTCCTGAGTGAGTGTGTCACATGTAGGCGTATTCATGCTAGGCCCTATAGGAAACCAAATCCTCCTGCTTTGCCAGAGAGAGAGTTACTCTCAACAGACCCTTTGAGACTGTAGGCATTGACTATACAGGAGCATTGACTGTAGGGTGGGTGACACTGAACAAAAATGTACATTGTACTGTTTACATGTGCTGCCTCACGAGCTGTTTATCTGGATGTTGTGGAGGACCTTACAGCAGAATCTTTTGTTGCTGTCTTTAAGAGATTCTGTGCACGACATTCAGTACCCAAGACAGTTTGGACTGACAATGCTACATATTTCAAGGCTGTGAACAAGTCATCCACGACTTGTTAAGCGATGAACTCTCACAATTATATATACAAAATTCAAACATAAAGTGGAAGTATATTCCGGTTGCCTCTCCTTGGTATGGTTCTATCTGGGAGAGGAATATACAAACAGTAAAGAATTGCTTGAAGAAAGCAATTGGCAAAAAACAGATACACTTATTTGAGTTGCTCACTCTCCTGGCTGAGATTGAGAACATCATCAACAATAGACCACTCACTTATGTGAGTGACAACATTAATGACCCGGAACCATTAACTCCAAATCATTTGATTCGGGGAGAACAAGTTAGTCTCCTGCCGGACTACAATATAGACTCTTCAGAAGACCCAAACTGGACTCAACGACATGATGAGCTCCAGACTAAGTTACAACATTTAACTAGAGTTAAAGCTCATTTCATTAAACAGTGGAAAACTGAGTACTTGATGGGTCTAAGGGAGAGACATAAACAAATGACTAAGAAGGATTGGTCTGACACAATTAAGGTAGGGGACCTTGTTCTCATACATGACAGTACTCCAAGACAATACTGGCTTCTGGCTAGAGTTTTAGAACTCAGACCAGGGGCAGACGGGGTAACAAGAGTGGTCAAATTAAGGACTTCAACGGGTGACACAACAAGAGACATTTCTCTTTTGTACCCTTTAGAGTCTGGACCCAAACAATGGACTTTGGAGAACCTTCTCCACTGACAGTAACAACTAGAGACACTGAACTTCCAGTAACTATTCCTTTGACAGTAGGAGTGGTAACGCATCCTACTACAACATTGACAGACACAAGACCTCAGCGACAAACAGCATTAAAGGCGCGACTATTTTTACAACAAAAAATAGATGCTGGGGAATTGTAATTTTATCTTCTAACTTTCACTTTTTCTTTTCTTATGGTAAAGACCATAGACAGTTTCATCATCCTATGGATGTATATTTTCTCTTCTAATTAAATGCTACACCTTCTCCATGAGAAGGTGAGGATAGGCACTGTTAATCAGATTAACAGGCATTTACAGTCAAATAGTTAGCTAGTCTACACTCAGACATAAAATTGGTGACAATGACACCAAAATTTTTATCTCCCGGGGCCCCTAGTATATGGAAAACTGATGAGTGGGTAGTTGGGAGGTAACGAAAGTGGTTCACTGAGTAGGTAGGTAGTTAATCTAACAATTATTAAATTCCTTTTATGTCAATAACTGGGTGGATGAAACCAATTGGTTGCTCACCAGAGTTATTCTCCACACTAGTATTTATATACTGGGTGACAAGAGCGTACTCGGTAATAGATATACATTACCGATAAACCAACCGGGGAAAAAACCAAGACAACGCTGGTGGAAAAAGCCCCGCGAAGAGGAGAACAAAGAAGAACGAAAACGAGGAACGGGGCGAGAGGACGCAACTGGAGAAGGGACGAGAACAGACAACGAAGAAAGATCCCCACCAGCAAGTACGCTCTCGACAATTATACAGGAAGGAGAAAAGAGACTCTCTAATAACTAGCAGTAAGTGACTAATTGTGTTTTTAGCCCAGTTAGATCTTCTAACTTCTAACTTAGAAGATTCATTAAATTAAGCTGGGTCAGACAACTTAGGCCTACATTGTGGCCTAAGACCCAGCATCACCTCATAGCTTAACAAAGGTAAAGGTAGATTGCCCTAACCTAGTTTGGTGAGGAATCCTACTGTGGACCTCAATTTATCTGCCCGCTCTGGACCATTTCCGGAATCTCTAGGCTGACCCCTCTAGGCTAGACTTGATCTACTCTATAGTTAGACTGGAGAAATAAGGGTGGGTTAATTGTGGACCAATTCATACAGAGCATTTTTCACATTGGTGGTCCGTGTGTGGGGAATTTGCAAACCTTAACCTTACTTAACAAAAATTGCAGAATTAGGCTAAATGGTCTAGCCTAAGCCTAACCTAATCAAGCCTAATTAGGTCTACAACCTAGGGCCTAACTAGGAAACATTTACATTTAAGGAGTCTCATTCTCTTATAAGCTTAGACCTGAGTGACACATAAGTACTTGGTGGGGATTAAACCAAATTTAAACTTGACTGTTTTGTCTGTGATCTCTCTTCTCTGGTAATTTCTTCTTGTCCTCTATTTCATTACGATCCCCAGTTAAACAATTTTGACTTAAACATGGACAGTGCGGAATTGAAAAAGTTAAAAAAGAAAAGGGGGGCAAAGTTGGGTGCTGTTACAAAGGCCGTGAACACTTTTAACAATATTACACAACCAGGTAAGGAAGATTTAGAGTGTGTAATTCTTAAATTGGAAACTAAAAAGAAGGAAATAATAGCCATTGATGAGAGTATTTCAGAGTTAGTTGAATCGGAAATGGCTGAAGAACAATTGATAGACCTTTACGCTGATAATGATGTTCAGGTAATCTCAATTGAACAGCAAATAAGGAGACTACGATCTCGTTTGACTGACTTAACACCAAATAAACCTAATTCTGATTTTAATCAAAGTAGAGCTAACCTTCAACAAAATTTAAGTGGCATGCTAAATCCTGAGTCACAAGAATTGAGGGCTCAGTTACCCATTTTGCTAGTACCAACATTTGAAGGGGACACGGTACAATTCCCATCTTTCATTGACAAATTTGAGAGTTTAATAGGTAATAAACCTTATATTTCAACTGTTGAAAAGTTTAGCTACTTAACTAGTTTCCTTAAAGGCCCAGCCTATAACCTGATAGCCTATTTACCAGCCGTAGGGAATTCATATGAAGTAGCTATTGATCTCTTAAAACGTAATTACATTAATAAAGATGAGATTGTATATGAATTATCTCAACAAATTTTTGATTTTGCACCCATAAAAGATAACCATAGTGATATGGAAATTTTTTATACAAAATTAGAAGCTATTATAGGACAACTGGTTAGCAATGAGATAGATATTAAAGCTTCATCTTGGATTATACAAGGCATAGTTCTTAGGTGCCTTCCTTTGAGGGTTAAAGATATTTTAATTCTAAAGACGGGAGAAATTATGCTAATCTTGAAAGTATCAGAAAACACTTTCCCAATATCCTAACTAATTACAAATTGAGAGATATTCCAACACAAAATAAGACCCAGACTATGGATAAACCAAAGACTGTTCCCAGAGACCAACTAGCTACAGCAAAACAGACAAAACTTGATACTGTAGAATCAAATGTGACCAACTGTAATACACGAACACCTACATTACAGAACTTTAATGTAACTGCTGCCTCAACTTACACACTACATTGCAAATTTTGTGCAAGTAATGAACACAGTAGTACTGGGTGTGACAAATATTCAGACTTTAACCAAAGAGCTAAAAGATGTGAACAGTTGAACCTATGTAAAAAGTGTACTGGCCAGGGACATTATAAGAAAGACTGTAAATCTAGGTTAAGATTCAAGTGTAAGTTTTGTAAAAGTTTACGACATGTCTCATCAATGTGTGATTCACCAAAGTGTCCAAACAATAGTACTCAAACTCAAAAGATACCTCCACCAAACAAAGGTAATCAAGAAAATGCCACTTTCATGGGACATTCTGTTTGCTCAAACAACGTAACAAGAAACATTGAGATTCTTTTACCAACTATTACTTTGGACTTAGTGAATAGTGAGGGTAGCACCACTCCAGTGAGATGTCTTATAGACTGTTGTTCTCAACAAACATTTGTTTCACAAAATGTAGTTAATAAATTGGGTTTGACACCAAACCCGAATGAACAAAACCTCAATATTGCATCCTTTGTTAAGGATAACTCAGACAAAAATAACTATAAGACAATTGACCTGGAACTACATTTAGAAAATAAATTAGAGAAAATTGAAGCAGTTATTATTTCTAAAGTAGGACAAAACAAATTGGTTATACCCAAACTAGAACAAACCATAAATCATTTGGGAAAACACTACAAAATAGCTGATAGACATATCACAAACAACACAGTAGCTAACATTGAAATGTTAATGGGGGCAGATTATATTAATCTTATCATAAGGGCATAGTGAAGATAGGTAATGGTATAGCTATTCAGACTCCATCAGGGATAGCCCCTTTGGGTGACCTATCCAAATACAACCTAGACCTAAACCAAAATAGTTCATGACCAACAAATACTATGTGCCTCAACTCAGTCCTACATAACACCTGTAAGAATAGCAACACTTTGAATAATATTATCTCAACTGAGATAGAAGATCAGTTAATGGTAGAAAGATTTGAAGACACCATTCAGTGCAAAGACAATAGTTATTTTATTGAGTTACCTTGGAAAATAAATTGTCCAACTTTAAGAGACAATCTCAAAGTAGCTAAAGGACATTTATTTAAAGTAATGAAAAAACTCAAACAAGATAATAATATTCCAACATATAATGATGTCTTCAAAGAACAGCTACAGAAAGGCTTCATTGAAGAAGTAACAAATAACCCTTTTAAAAAAGATGGTTGTCATTATTTAACCACAGGGGGGTTTATCGACAAGATGCCCCAACAACAAAACTCAGAGTAGTATATAACTGTAGCCTCAAAGACAGTGATAAACACAGTTTGAATGATTGCCTGATTGATGGTCCTAATCTCATTTCTGACCTTGTGAAGATCTTACTGAGGTTCAGGTTAGATAAATATGCCGTACAAAGTGACATTTCAAAGGCATTTTTGAGAATAAATCTTAAAAATGAATATGATAAGAACCAACTTAGGTTCTTATGGTTCAAGGATCCATTTGATTTGAATAAAGGGTTCATAACCTATAGATTTAATGTTGTGTTGTTTGGAGCCAATTGCTCACCTAGGCCTATTAGCATGACAATTGGACATCATTTGAACCAGTTTAATAACTCTTTAACATTGAACTTCCTTAAGGAACATTTTTACGTAGACAATCTAATAGGCTCAACAACAACAAAATCTGAATTATCTGAAGTCTATGAACACTCTCAAAACATTATGCAACAAGGTAACTTTGAACTTAGAGAGTGGATTTCAAATGATGAGGATTTAAACAAAAAGATTTTAAAGGATAATAATGGTCTTACTGAGCCATCAGACAGAGTTAAAACTTTAGGTATGAACTGGTATTTGGATGCAACTTCTAACAGTCATGATTCAATCTGTACTAAAGGTTTTAAACTTGATGAGGAAGCAAATACTAAAAGACAAATATGATCAGAGGCTTCCAAAATTTTTGATCCTATGGGTCTATTCCTGCCTTCAACAATAAAATCAAAGATTCTCCTCCAAGAAATTTGGAGGACAAATGTTGGGTGGGATGATCCAATAACAAATGAAAATAAAAAATCTTGGAAGAAGTTAGCTGCTGTTTAACAAAAGTGCAGAACATTAAAATTCAAAGGTGCTGTGGGTTTAGGGATAAGCCCAGAGACTTCATGTGTTTGCTGATGCAAGCACACAAGCTTATGGGTGCTGTGCGTATCTTGTAAGTCCTACAGAAAGTCATCTAATTTATGCAAAAGGGAAAGTTGCACCTCTCAAACCTACCCGAACCATACCTCAATTGGAACTATTGGCTGCTGCATTAGCCATTAAAACCATTTCATTGCTTAAGGATGCTTACCATGATGTGAACATAACTGATATCCAAATCTGGCTTGACAGTCAGATTTGTCTTGCCTGGATACGGAATGATAGCATTAATAGTAAGAATATCTTTGTAAGAAATAGGCTAAAAGAAATAGCTGAAGCTAATGAAAGCCTACAAGTAAACTTTCACTATGTTCCAACTAAACAAAATCCAGCAGACTTTCTGACCAGAGGTTTATCCTACAAGTTGTTGAAGTCAAACAAAACTTGGTTTTGGACCTAAGTGGCTCTGTAATACAGACCAATGGCCTGTGGAACAAGTTAACTTGACATTAAATTAATCTTTCAAATGAAAAGGTTGAACCAATCACTAATTATGAACGTTATTCTGACTTCAGTAAACTTGTCAGGGTCACAGCCTACTGTTTGAGGTTGCTCACAACTGTTTAACTACAATTAACAAACAGCTAAATAAAAACAATCATAATTATACAGAAGTTGCAACCAAATATACTGGATAGGCCTGCACAACAAAAAAGAGTACAATAAAGAGTTAGAATTCTTGACTAATGGGAAACAAACAAAAGAACCTGTACCATCAGTAGTTGTGGATCTAAACTTGTTCAGAGATGAGGAAGGCCTTCTAAGGTGTAAAGGGAGATTAGACAAATCAAAACTGTCATACAAAAGCAAACATCCAATCCTTTTACTAGATTTAGCTATTTGACAACATTAATCATCAGAAAAACACACAATGATGTATATCATATGGGGGTACCACAGACACTAACTACATTAAGAAAAACTTATTGGATACCCAAGGGAAGGATCACTGTTAAAACAGTCCTGAGTGAGTGTGTCACATGTAGGCGTATTCATGCTAGGCCCTATAGGAAACCAAATCCTCCTGCTTTGCCAGAGGAGAGAGTTACTCTCAACAGACCCTTTGAGACTGTAGGCATTGACTATACAGGAGCATTGACTGTAGGGGTGGGTGACACTGAACAAAAAATGTACATTGTACTGTTTACATGTGCTGCCTCACGAGCTGTTTATCTGGATGTTGTGGAGGACCTTACAGCAGAATCTTTTGTTGCTGTCTTTAAGAGATTCTGTGCACGACATTCAGTACCCAAGACAGTTTGGACTGACAATGCTACATATTTCAAGGCTGGTGAACAAGTCATCCACGACTTGTTAAGCGATGAACTCACACAATTATATATACAAAATTCAAACATAAAGTGGAAGTATATTCCGGTTGCCTCTCCTTGGTATGGTTCTATCTGGGAGAGGAATATACAAACAGTAAAGAATTGCTTGAAGAAAGCAATTGGCAAAAAACAGATACACTTATTTGAGTTGCTCACTCTCCTGGCTGAGATTGAGAACATCATCAACAATAGACCACTCACTTATGTGAGTGACAACATTAATGACCCGGAACCATTAACTCCAAATCATTTGATTCGGGGAGAACAAGTTAGTCTCCTGCCGGACTACAATATAGACTCTTCAGAAGACCCAAACTGGACTCAACGACATGATGAGCTCCAGACTAAGTTACAACATTTAACTAGAGTTAAAGCTCATTTCATTAAACAGTGGAAAACTGAGTACTTGATGGGTCTAAGGGAGAGACATAAACAAATGACTAAGAAGGATTGGTCTGACACAATTAAGGTAGGGGACCTTGTTCTCATACATGACAGTACTCCAAGACAATACTGGCCTCTGGCTAGAGTTTTAGAACTCAGACCAGGGGCAGACGGGGTAACAAGAGTGGTCAAATTAAGGACTTCAACGGGTGACACAACAAGAGACATTTCTCTTTTGTACCCTTTAGAGTCTGGACCCAAAACAATGGACTTTGGAGAACCTTCTCCACTGACAGTAACAACTGGAGACACTGAACTTCCAGTAACTATTCCTTTGACAGTAGGAGTGGTAACGCATCCTACTACAACATTGACAGACACAAGACCTCAGCGACAAACAGCATTAAAGGCGCGACTATTTTTACAACAAAAAATAGATGCTGGGGAATTGTAATTTTATCTTCTAACTTTCACTTTTTCTTTTCTTATGGTAAAGACCATAGACAGTTTCATCCTATGGATGTATATTTTCTCTTCTAATTAAATGCTACACCTTCTCCATGAGAAGGTGAGGATAGGCACTGTTAATCAGATTAACAGGCATTTACAGTCAAATAGTTAGCTAGTCTACACTCAGACATAAAAATTGGTGACAATGACACCAAAATTTTTATCTCCCGGGGCCCCCAGTATATGGAAAACTGATGAGTGGGTAGTTGGGAGGTAACGAAAATGGTTCACTGAGTAGGTAGGTAGTTAATCTAACAATTATTAAATTCCTTTTATGTCAATAACTGGGTGGATGAAACCAATTGGTTGCTCACCAGAGTTATTCTCCACACTAGTATTTATATACTGTGTGACAAGAGCGTGCTCGGTAATAGATATACATTACCGATCAACCAACCGGGAAAAAACCAAGACAACGCTGGTGGAAAAAGCCCCGCGAAAGGAGAACAAAGAGAACGAAAACGAGGAACGGGGCGAGAGGACGCAACTGGAGAAGGGACGAGAACAGACAACGAAGAAAGATCCCCACCAGCAAGTACGCTCTCGACAATTATACAGGAAGGAGAAAAGAGACTCTCTAATAACTAGCAGTAAGTGACTAATTGTGTTTTAGCCCAGTTAGATCTTCTAACTTCTAACTTAGAAGATCATTAAATTAAGCTGGGTCAGACAACTTAGGCCTACATTGTGGCCTAAGACCCAGCATCAACTCATAGCTTAACAAAGGTAAGGTAGATTGCCCTAACCTAGTTTGGTGAGGAATCCTACTGTGGACCTCAATTTATCTGCCCGCTCTGGACCATTTCCGGAATCTCTAGGCTGACCCCTCTAGGCTAGACTTGATCTACTCTATAGTTAGACTGGAGAAATAAGGGGTGGGTTAATTGTGGACCAATTCATACAGAGCATTTTTCACATTGGTGGTCCGTGTGTGGGGAATTTACAAACCTTAACCTTACTTAACAAAAATTGCAGAATTAGGCTAAATGGTCTAGCCTAAGCCTAACCTAATCAAGCCTAATTAGGTCTACAACCTAGGGCCTAACTAGGAAACATTTACATTTAAGGAGTCTCATTCTCTTATAAGCTTAGACCTGAGTGACACATAAGTACTTGGGGGGATTAAACCAAATTTAAACTTGACTGTTTTGTCTGTGCTCTCTCTTCTCTGGTAATTTCTTCTTGTCCTCTATTTCATTACGATCCCCAGTTAAACAATTTTGACTTAAACATGGACAGTGCGGAATTGAAAAAGTTAAAAAAGAAAAGGGGGGCAAAGTTGGGTGCTGTTACAAAGGCCGTGAACACTTTTAACAATATTACACAACCAGGTAAGGAAGATTTAGAGTGTGTAATTCTTAAATTGGAAACTAAAAAGAAGGAAATAATAGCCATTGATGAGAGTATTTCAGAGTTAGTTGAATCCGAAATGGCTGAAGAACAATTGATAGACCTTTACGCTGATAATGATGTCAGGTAATCTCAATTGAACAGCAAATAAGGAGACTACGGTCTCGTTTGACTGACTTAACACCAAATAAACCTAATTCTGATTTTAATCAAAGTAGAGCTAACCTTCAACAAAATTTAAGTGGCATGCTAAATCCTGAGTCACAAGAATTGAGGGCTCAGTTACCCATTTTGCTAGTACCAACATTTGAAGGGGACACGGTACAATTCCCATCTTTCATTGACAAATTTGAGAGTTTAATAGGTAATAAACCTTATATTTCAACTGTTGAAAGTTTAGCTACTTAACTAGTTTCCTTAAAGGCCCAGCCTATAACCTGATAGCCTATTTACCAGCCGTAGGGAATTCATATGAAGTAGCTATTGATCTCTTAAAACGTAATTACATTAATAAAGATGAGATTGTATATGAATTATCTCAACAAATTTTTGATTTTGCACCCATAAAAGATAACCATAGTGATATGGAAATTTTTTACAAAATTAGAAGCTATTATAGGACAACTGGTTAGCAATGAGATAGATATTAAAGCTTCATCTTGGATTATACAAGGCATAGTTCTTAGGTGCCTTCCTTTGAGGGTTAAAGATATTTTAATTCTAAAGACGGGAGAAAATTATCCTAATCTTGAAGTATCAGAAAACACTTTCCCAATATCCTAACTAATTACAAATTGAGAGATATTCCAACACAAAATAAGACCCAGACTATGGATAAACCAAAGACTGTTCCCAGAGACCAACTAGCTACAGCCAAACAGACAAAACTTGATACTGTAGAATCAAATGTGACCAACTGTAATACACGAACACCTACATTACAGAACTTTAATGTAACTGCTGCCTCAACTTACACACTACATTGCAAATTTTGTGCAAGTAATGAACACAGTAGTACTGGGTGTGACAAATATTCAGACTTTAACCAAAGAGCTAAAAGATGTGAACAGTTGAACCTATGTAAAAAGTGTACTGGCCAGGGACATTATAAGAAAGACTGTAAATCTAGGTTAAGATTCAAGTGTAAGTTTTGTAAAAGTTTACGACATGTCTCATCAATGTGTGATTCACCAAAGTGTCCAAACAATAGTACTCAAACTCAAAAGATACCTCCACCAAACAAAGGTAATCAAGAAAATGCCACTTTCATGGGACATTCTGTTTGCTCAAACAACGTAACAAGAAACACTGAGATTCTTTTACCAACTATTACTTTGGACTTAGTGAATAGTGAGGGTAGCACCACTCCAGTGAGATGTCTTATAGACTGTTGTTCTCAACAAACATTTGTTTCACAAAATGTAGTTAATAAATTGGGTTTGACACCAAACCCGAATGAACAAAACCTCAATATTGCATCCTTTGTTAAGGATAACTCGACAAAAATAGCTATAAGACAATTGACCTGGAACTACATTTAGAAAATAAATTAGAGAAAATTGAAGCAGTTATTATTTCTAAAGTAGGACAAAACAAACTGGTTATACCCAAACTAGAACAAACCATAAATCATTTGGGAAAACACTACAAAATAGCTGATAGACATATCACAAACAACACAGTAGCTAACATTGAAATGTTAATGGGGGCAGATTATATTAATCTTATTCATAAGGGCATAGTGAAGATAGGTAATGGTATAGCTATTCAGACTCCATCAGGGATAGCCCCTTTGGGTGACCTATCCAAATACAACCTAGACCTAAACCAAAATAGTTCATGACCAACAAATACTATGTGCCTCAACTCAGTCCTACATAACACCTGTAAGAATAGCAACACTTTGAATAATATTATCTCAACTGAGATAGAAGATCAGAATGAGAAAATGGTTGAAAGATTTGAAGACACCATTCAGTGCAAAGACAATAGTTATTTTATTGAGTTACCTTGGAAAATAAATTGTCCAACTTTAAGAGACAATCTCAAAGTAGCTAAAGGACATTTATTTAAAGTAATGAAAAAACTCAAACAAGATAATAATATTCCAACATATAATGATGTCTTCAAAGAACACTACAGAAAGGCTTCATTGAAGAAGTAACAATAACCCTTTTAAAAAAGATGGTTGTCATTATTTAACCCACAGGGGGGTTTATCGACAAGATGCCCAACAACAAAACTCAGAGTAGTATATAACTGTAGCCTCAAAGACAGTGATAAACACAGTTTGAATGATTGCCTGATTGATGGTCCTAATCTCATTTCTGACCTTGTGAAGATCTTACTGAGGTTCAGGTTAGATAAATATGCCGTACAAAGTGACATTTCAAAGGCATTTTTGAGAATAAATCTTAAAATGAATATGATAAGAACCAAACTTAGGTTCTTATGGTTCAAGGATCCATTTGATTTGAATAAAGGGTTCATACCTATAGATTTAATGTTTGTTGTTTGGAGCCAATTGCTCACCTAGCCTATTAGCATTGACAATTGGACATCATTTGAACCAGTTTAATAACTCTTTAACATTGAACTTCCTTAAGGAACATTTTTACGTAGACAATCTAATAGGCTCAACAACAACAAAATCTGAATTATCTGAAGTCTATGAACACTCTCAAAACATTATGCAACAAGGTAACTTTGAACTTAGAGAGTGGATTTCAAATGATGAGGATTTAAACAAAAAGATTTTAAAGGATAATAATGGTCTTACTGAGCCATCAGACAGAGTTAAAACTTTAGGTATGAACTGGTATTTGGATGCAACTCTAACAGTCATGATTCAATCTGTACTAAAGGTTTTAAACTTGATGAGGAAGCCAATACTAAAAGACAAATATGATCAGAGGCTTCCAAAATTTTTGATCCTATGGGTCTATTCCTGCCTTCAACAATAAAATCAAAGATTCTCCTCCAAGAAATTTGGAGGACAAATGTTGGGTGGGATGATCCAATAACAAATGAAAATAAAAAATCTTGGAAGAAGTTAGCTGCTGATTTAACAAAAGTGCAGAACATTAAAATTCAAAGGTGCTGTGGGTTTAGGGATAAGCCCCAGAGACTTCATGTGTTTGCTGATGCAAGCACACAAGCTTATGGGTGCTGTGCGTATCTTGTAAGTCCTCAGAAAGTCATCTAATTTATGCAAAAGGGAAAGTTGCACTCTCAAACCTACCCGAACCATACCTCAATTGGAACTATTGCTGCTGCATTAGCCATTAAAACCATTTCATTGCTTAAGGATGCTTACCATGATGTGAACATAACTGATATCCATCCACATCTGGCTTGACAGTCAGATTTGTCTTGCCTGGATACGGAATGATAGCATTAATAGTAAGAATATCTTTGTAAAAATAGGCTAAAAGAAATAGCTGAGCTAATGAAGCCTACAAGTAACTTTCACTATGTTCCAACTAACAAAATCCAGCGACTTTCTGACCAGAGGTTTATCCTACAAGTTGTTGAAGTCAAACAAAACTTGGTTTATGGGACCTAAGTGGCTCTGTAATACAGACCAATGGCCTGTGGAACAAGTTACTTGACATTAAATTTAATCTTTTCAAATGAAAAGGTTGAACCAATCACTAATTATGAAACGTTTTTCTGACTCAGTAACTTGTCAGGGTCACAGCCTACTGTTTTGAGTTTGCTCACAACTGTTTAACTACAATTAAAACAGCTAAATAAAAACAATCATAATTATACAGAAGTTGCAACCAAATACTGGATAGGCCATGCACACAAAAAAAGTACAATAAAGAGTTAGAATTCTTGACTAATTGGGAAACAAACAAAAGAACCTGTACCATCAGTAGTTGTGGATCTAACTTGTTCAGAGATGAGGAAGGCCTTCTAAGGTGTAAAGGGAGATTAGACAATCAAAACTGTCATACAAAAGCAAACATCCAATCCTTTTACCTAGATTTAGCTATTTGACAACATTAATCATCAGAAAAACACACAATGATGTATATCATATGGGGGTACCACAGACACTAACTACATTAAGAAAAACTTATTGGATACCCAAGGGAAGGATCACTGTTAAAACAGTCCTGAGTGAGTGTGTCACATGTAGGCGTATTCATGCTAGGCCCTATAGGAAACCAAATCCTCCTGCTTTGCCAGAGGAGAGAGTTACTCTCAACAGACCCTTTGAGACTGTAGGCATTGACTATACAGGAGCATTGACTGTAGGGGTGGGTGACACTGAACAAAAAATGTACATTGTACTGTTTACATGTGCTGCCTCACGAGCTGTTTATCTGGATGTTGTGGAGGACCTTACAGCAGAATCTTTTGTTGCTGTCTTTAAGAGATTCTGTGCACGACATTCAGTACCCAAGACAGTTTGGACTGACAATGCTACATATTTCAAGGCTGGTGAACAAGTCATCCACGACTTGTTAAGCGATGAACTCACACAATTATATATACAAAATTCAAACATAAAGTGGAAGTATATTCCGGTTGCCTCTCCTTGGTATGGTTCTATCTGGGAGAGGAATATACAAACAGTAAAGAATTGCTTGAAGAAAGCAATTGGCAAAAAACAGATACACTTATTTGAGTTGCTCACTCTCCTGGCTGAGATTGAGAACATCATCAACAATAGACCACTCACTTATGTGAGTGACAACATTAATGACCCGGAACCATTAACTCCAAATCATTTGATTCGGGGAGAACAAGTTAGTCTCCTGCCGGACTACAATATAGACTCTTCAGAAGACCCAAACTGGACTCAACGACATGATGAGCTCCAGACTAAGTTACAACATTTAACTAGAGTTAAAGCTCATTTCATTAAACAGTGGAAAACTGAGTACTTGATGGGTCTAAGGGAGAGACATAAACAAATGACTAAGAAGGATTGGTCTGACACAATTAAGGTAGGGGACCTTGTTCTCATACATGACAGTACTCCAAGACAATACTGGCCTCTGGCTAGAGTTTTAGAACTCAGACCAGGGGCAGACGGGGTAACAAGAGTGGTCAAATTAAGGACTTCAACGGGTGACACAACAAGAGACATTTCTCTTTTGTACCCTTTAGAGTCTGGACCCAAAACAATGGACTTTGGAGAACCTTCTCCACTGACAGTAACAACTGGAGACACTGAACTTCCAGTAACTATTCCTTTGACAGTAGGAGTGGTAACGCATCCTACTACAACATTGACAGACACAAGACCTCAGCGACAAACAGCATTAAAGGCGCGACTATTTTTACAACAAAAAATAGATGCTGGGGAATTGTAATTTTATCTTCTAACTTTCACTTTTTCTTTTCTTATGGTAAAGACCATAGACAGTTTCATCATCCTATGGATGTATATTTTCTCTTCTAATTAAATGCTACACCTTCTCCATGAGAAGGTGAGGATAGGCACTGTTAATCAGATTAACAGGCATTTACAGTCAAATAGTTAGCTAGTCTACACTCAGACATAAAAATTGGTGACAATGACACCAAAATTTTTATCTCCCGGGGCCCCCAGTATATGGAAAACTGATGAGTGGGTAGTTGGGAGGTAACGAAAATGGTTCACTGAGTAGGTAGGTAGTTAATCTAACAATTATTAAATTCCTTTTATGTCAATAACTGGGTGGATGAAACCAATTGGTTGCTCACCAGAGTTATTCTCCACACTAGTATTTATATACTGTGTGACAAGAGCGTGCTCGGTAATAGATATACATTACCGATCAACCAACCGGGAAAAAACCAAGACACGCTGGTGGAAAAAGCCCCGCGAAAGGAGAACAAAGAGAACGAAAACGAGGAACGGGGCGAGAGGACGGAACTGGAGAAGGGACGAGAACAGACAACGAAGAAAGATCCCCACCAGCAAGTACGCTCTCGACAATTATACAGAAGGAGAAAAGAGACTCTCTAATAACTAGCAGTAAGTGACTAATTGTGTTTTTAGCCCAGTTAGATCTTCTAACTTCTAACTTAGAAGATTCATTAAATTAAGCTGGGTCAGACAACTTAGGCCTACATTGTGGCCTAAGACCCAGCATCAACTCATAGCTTAACAAAGGTAAGGTAGATTGCCCTAACCTAGTTTGGTGAGGAATCCTACTGTGGACCTCAATTTATCTGCCCGCTCTGGACCATTTCCGGAATCTCTAGGCTGACCCCTCTAGGCTAGACTTGATCTACTCTATAGTTAGACTGGAGAATAAGGGGTGGGTTAATTGTGGACCAATTCATACAGAGCATTTTTCACATTGGTGGTCCGTGTGTGGGGAATTTACAAACCTTAACCTTACTTAACAAAAATTGCAGAATTAGGCTAAATGGTCTAGCCTAAGCCTAACCTAATCAAGCCTAATTAGGTCTACAACCTAGGGCCTAACTAGGAAACATTTACATTTAAGGAGTCTCATTCTCTTATAAGCTTAGACCTGAGTGACACATAAGTACTTGGGGGGATTAAACCAAATTTAAACTTGACTGTTTTGTCTGTGATCTCTCTTCTCTGGTAATTTCTTCTTGTCCTCTATTTCATTACGATCCCCAGTTAAACAATTTTGACTTAAACATGGACAGTGCGGAATTGAAAAAGTTAAAAAAGAAAAGGGGGGCAAAGTTGGGTGCTGTTACAAAGGCCGTGAACACTTTTAACAATATTACACAACCAGGTAAGGAAGATTTAGAGTGTGTAATTCTTAAATTGGAAACTAAAAAGAAGGAAATAATAGCCATTGATGAGAGTATTTCAGAGTTAGTTGAATCCGAAATGGCTGAAGAACAATTGATAGACCTTTACGCTGATAATGATGTCAGGTAATCTCAATTGAACAGCAAATAAGGAGACTACGGTCTCGTTTGACTGACTTAACACCAAATAAACCTAATTCTGATTTTAATCAAAGTAGAGCTAACCTTCAACAAAATTTAAGTGGCATGCTAAATCCTGAGTCACAAGAATTGAGGGCTCAGTTACCCATTTTGCTAGTACCAACATTTGAAGGGGACACGGTACAATTCCCATCTTTCATTGACAAATTTGAGAGTTTAATAGGTAATAAACCTTATATTTCAACTGTTGAAAAGTTTAGCTACTTAACTAGTTTCCTTAAAGGCCCAGCCTATAACCTGATAGCCTATTTACCAGCCGTAGGGAATTCATATGAAGTAGCTATTGATCTCTTAAAACGTAATTACATTAATAAAGATGAGATTGTATATGAATTATCTCAACAAATTTTTGATTTTGCACCCATAAAAGATAACCATAGTGATATGGAAATTTTTATACAAAATTAGAAGCTATTATAGGACAACTGGTTAGCAATGAGATAGATATTAAAGCTTCATCTTGGATTATACAAGGCATAGTTCTTAGGTGCCTTCCTTTGAGGGTTAAAGATATTTTAATTCTAAAGACGGGAGAAAATTATCCTAATCTTGAAATATCAGAAAACACTTTCCCAATATCCTAACTAATTACAAATTGAGAATATTCCAACACAAAATAAGACCCAGACTATGGATAAACCAAAGACTGTTCCCAGAGACCAACTAGCTACAGCCAAACAGACAAAACTTGATACTGTAGAATCAAATGTGACCAACTGTAATACACGAACACCTACATTACAGAACTTTAATGTAACTGCTGCCTCAACTTACACACTACATTGCAAATTTTGTGCAAGTAATGAACACAGTAGTACTGGGTGTGACAAATATTCAGACTTTAACCAAAGAGCTAAAAGATGTGAACAGTTGAACCTATGTAAAAAGTGTACTGGCCAGGGACATTATAAGAAAGACTGTAAATCTAGGTTAAGATTCAAGTGTAAGTTTTGTAAAAGTTTACGACATGTCTCATCAATGTGTGATTCACCAAAGTGTCCAAACAATAGTACTCAAACTCAAAAGATACCTCCACCAAACAAAGGTAATCAAGAAAATGCCACTTTCATGGGACATTCTGTTTGCTCAAACAACGTAACAAGAAACACTGAGATTCTTTTACCAACTATTACTTTGGACTTAGTGAATAGTGAGGGTAGCACCACTCCAGTGAGATGTCTTATAGACTGTTGTTCTCAACAAACATTTGTTTCACAAAATGTAGTTAATAAATTGGGTTTGACACCAAACCCGAATGAACAAAACCTCAATATTGCATCCTTTGTTAAGGATAACTCGGACAAAAATAGCTATAAGACAATTGACCTGGAACTACATTTAGAAAATAAATTAGAGAAAATTGAAGCAGTTATTATTTCTAAAGTAGGACAAAACAAATGGTTATACCCAAACTAGAACAAACCATAAATCATTTGGGAAAACACTACAAAATAGCTGATAGACATATCACAAACAACACAGTAGCTAACATTGAAATGTTAATGGGGGCAGATTATATTAATCTTATTCATAAGGGCATAGTGAGATAGGTAATGGTATAGCTATTCAGACTCCATCAGGGATAGCCCCTTTGGGTGACCTATCCAAATACAACCTAGACCTAAACCAAAATAGTTCATGACCAACAAATACTATGTGCCTCAACTCAGTCCTACATAACACCTGTAAGAATAGCAACACTTTGAATAATATTATCTCAACTGAGATACATCAGATCGATGATATGATCAGATGTTGAGAGATTTGAAGACACCATTCAGTGCAAAGACAATAGTTATTTTATTGAGTTACCTTGGAAAATAAATTGTCCAACTTTAAGAGACAATCTCAAAGTAGCTAAAGGACATTTATTTAAAGTAATGAAAAAACTCAAACAAGATAATAATATTCCAACATATAATGATGTCTTCAAAGAACAGCTACAGAAAGGCTTCATTGAAGAAGTAACAAATAACCCTTTTAAAAAAGATGGTTGTCATTATTTAACCCACAGGGGGGTTTATCGACAAGATGCCCCAACAACAAAACTCAGAGTAGTATATAACTGTAGCCTCAAAGACAGTGATAAACACAGTTTGAATGATTGCCTGATTGATGGTCCTAATCTCATTTCTGACCTTGTGAAGATCTTACTGAGGTTCAGGTTAGATAAATATGCCGTACAAAGTGACATTTCAAAGGCATTTTTGAGAATAAATCTTAAAAATGATATGATAAGAACCAACTTAGGTTCTTATGGTTCAAGGATCCATTTGATTTGAATAAAGGGTTCATAACCTATAGATTTAATGTTGTGTTGTTTGGAGCCAATTGCTCACCTAGCCTATTAGCATTGACAATTGGACATCATTTGAACCAGTTTAATAACTCTTTAACATTGAACTTCCTTAAGGAACATTTTTACGTAGACAATCTAATAGGCTCAACAACAACAAAATCTGAATTATCTGAAGTCTATGAACACTCTCAAAACATTATGCAACAAGGTAACTTTGAACTTAGAGAGTGGATTTCAAATGATGAGGATTTAAACAAAAAGATTTTAAAGGATAATAATGGTCTTACTGAGCCATCAGACAGAGTTAAAACTTTAGGTATGAACTGGTATTTGGATGCAACTTCTAACAGTCATGATTCAATCTGTACTAAAGGTTTTAAACTTGATGAGGAAGCAAATACTAAAAGACAAATATGATCAGAGGCTTCCAAAATTTTTGATCCTATGGGTCTATTCCTGCCTTCAACAATAAAATCAAAGATTCTCCTCCAAGAAATTTGGAGGACAAATGTTGGGTGGGTGATCCAATAACAAATGAAAATAAAAAATCTTGGAAGAAGTTAGCTGCTGATTTAACAAAAGTGCAGAACATTAAAATTCAAAGGTGCTGTGGGTTTAGGGATAAGCCCCAGAGACTTCATGTGTTTGCTGATGCAAGCACACAAGCTTATGGGTGCTGTGCGTATCTTGTAAGTCCTACAGAAAGTCATCTAATTTATGCAAAAGGGAAAGTTGCACCTCTCAAACCTACCCGAACCATACCTCAATTGGAACTATTGGCTGCTGCATTAGCCATTAAAACCATTTCATTGCTTAAGGATGCTTACCATGATGTGAACATAACTGATATCCACATCTGGCTTGACAGTCAGATTGTCTTGCCTGGATACGGAATGATAGCATTAATAGTAAGAATATCTTTGTAAGAAATAGGCTAAAAGAAATAGCTGAAGCTAATGAAAGCCTACAAGTAAACTTTCACTATGTTCCAACTAAACAAAATCCAGCAGACTTTCTGACCAGAGGTTTATCCTACAAGTTGTTGAAGTCAAACAAAACTTGGTTTATGGGACCTAAGTGGCTCTGTAATACAGACCAATGGCCTGTGGAACAAGTTAACTTGACATTAAATTTAATCTTTTCAAATGAAAAGGTTGAACCAATCACTAATTATGAACGTTATTCTGACTTCAGTAAACTTGTCAGGGTCACAGCCTACTGTTTGAGGTTTGCTCACAACTGTTTAACTACAATTAACAAACAGCTAAATAAAAACAATCATAATTATACAGAAGTTGCAACCAAATACTGGATAGGCCATGCACAACAAAAAGAGTACAATAAAGAGTTAGAATTCTTGACTAATGGGAAACAAACAAAAGAACCTGTACCATCAGTAGTTGTGGATCTAAACTTGTTCAGAGATGAGGAAGGCCTTCTAAGGTGTAAAGGGAGATTAGACAAATCAAAACTGTCATACAAAAGCAAACATCCAATCCTTTTACCTAGATTTAGCTATTTGACAACATTAATCATCAGAAAAACACACAATGATGTATATCATATGGGGGTACCACAGACACTAACTACATTAAGAAAAACTTATTGGATACCCAAGGGAAGGATCACTGTTAAAACAGTCCTGAGTGAGTGTGTCACATGTAGGCGTATTCATGCTAGGCCCTATAGGAAACCAAATCCTCCTGCTTTGCCAGAGGAGAGAGTTACTCTCAACAGACCCTTTGAGACTGTAGGCATTGACTATACAGGAGCATTGACTGTAGGGGTGGGTGACACTGAACAAAAAATGTACATTGTACTGTTTACATGTGCTGCCTCACGAGCTGTTTATTGGATGTTGTGGAGGACCTTACAGCAGAATCTTTTGTTGCTGTCTTTAAGAGATTCTGTGCACGACATTCAGTACCCAAGACAGTTTGGACTGACAATGCTACATATTTCAAGGCTGGTGAACAAGTCATCCACGACTTGTTAAGCGATGAACTCACACAATTATATATACAAAATTCAAACATAAAGTGGAAGTATATTCCGGTTGCCTCTCCTTGGTATGGTTCTATCTGGGAGAGGAATATACAAACAGTAAAGAATTGCTTGAAGAAAGCAATTGGCAAAAAACAGATACACTTATTTGAGTTGCTCACTCTCCTGGCTGAGATTGAGAACATCATCAACAATAGACCACTCACTTATGTGAGTGACAACATTAATGACCCGGAACCATTAACTCCAAATCATTTGATTCGGGGAGAACAAGTTAGTCTCCTGCCGGACTACAATATAGACTCTTCAGAAGACCCAAACTGGACTCAACGACATGATGAGCTCCAGACTAAGTTACAACATTTAACTAGAGTTAAAGCTCATTTCATTAAACAGTGGAAAACTGAGTACTTGATGGGTCTAAGGGAGAGACATAAACAAATGACTAAGAAGGATTGGTCTGACACAATTAAGGTAGGGGACCTTGTTCTCATACATGACAGTACTCCAAGACAATACTGGCCTCTGGCTAGAGTTTTAGAACTCAGACCAGGGGCAGACGGGGTAACAAGAGTGGTCAAATTAAGGACTTCAACGGGTGACACAACAAGAGACATTTCTCTTTTGTACCCTTTAGAGTCTGGACCCAAAACAATGGACTTTGGAGAACCTTCTCCACTGACAGTAACAACTGGAGACACTGAACTTCCAGTAACTATTCCTTTGACAGTAGGAGTGGTAACGCATCCTACTACAACATTGACAGACACAAGACCTCAGCGACAAACAGCATTAAAGGCGCGACTATTTTTACAACAAAAAATAGATGCTGGGGAATTGTAATTTTATCTTCTAACTTTCACTTTTTCTTTTCTTATGGTAAAGACCATAGACAGTTTCATCCTATGGATGTATATTTTCTCTTCTAATTAAATGCTACACCTTCTCCATGAGAAGGTGAGGATAGGCACTGTTAATCAGATTAACAGGCATTTACAGTCAAATAGTTAGCTAGTCTACACTCAGACATAAAAATTGGTGACAATGACACCAAAATTTTTATCTCCCGGGGCCCCCAGTATATGGAAAACTGATGAGTGGGTAGTTGGGAGGTAACGAAAATGGTTCACTGAGTAGGTAGGTAGTTAATCTAACAATTATTAAATTCCTTTTATGTCAATAACTGGGTGGATGAAACCAATTGGTTGCTCACCAGAGTTATTCTCCACACTAGTATTTATATACTGTGTGACAAGAGCGTGCTCGGTAATAGATATACATTACCGATCAACCAACCGAGGAAAAAACCAAGACACGCTGGTGGAAAAAGCCCCGCGAAGGAGAACAAAGAGAACGAAAACGAGGAACGGGGCGAGAAGGACGGAACGGAGAAGGGAGAGAACAGACAACGAAAAATCCCCACCAGCAAGTACGCTCTCGACAATTAACAGAAGGAGAAAAGAGACTCTCTAATAACTAGCAGTAAGTGACTAATTGTGTTTTTAACCCAGTTATCAACTTCTAATTAGAAGTCATTAAATTAAGCTGGGTCAGACAACTTAGGCCTACATTGTGGCCTAAGACCCAGCATCAACTCATAGCTTAACAAAGGTAAGGTAGATTGCCCTAACCTAGTTTGGTGAGGAATCCTACTGTGGACCTCAATTTATCTGCCCGCTCTGGACCATTTCCGGAATCTCTAGGCTGACCCCTCTAGGCTAGACTTGATCTACTCTATAGTTAGACTGGAGAATAAGGGGTGGGTTAATTGTGGACCAATTCATACAGAGCATTTTTCACATTGGTGGTCCGTGTGTGGGGAATTTACAAACCTTAACCTTACTTAACAAAAATTGCAGAATTAGGCTAAATGGTCTAGCCTAAGCCTAACCTAATCAAGCCTAATTAGGTCTACAACCTAGGGCCTAACTAGGAAACATTTACATTTAAGGAGTCTCATTCTCTTATAAGCTTAGACCTGAGTGACACATAAGTACTTGGGGGGGATTAAACCAAATTTAAACTTGACTGTTTTGTCTGTGATCTCTCTTCTCTGGTAATTTCTTCTTGTCCTCTATTTCATTACGATCCCCAGTTAAACAATTTTGACTTAAACATGGACAGTGCGGAATTGAAAAAGTTAAAAAAGAAAAGGGGGGCAAAGTTGGGTGCTGTTACAAAGGCCGTGAACACTTTTAACAATATTACACAACCAGGTAAGGAAGATTTAGAGTGTGTAATTCTTAAATTGGAAACTAAAAAGAAGGAAATAATAGCCATTGATGAGAGTATTTCAGAGTTAGTTGAATCCGAAATGGCTGAAGAACAATTGATAGACCTTTACGCTGATAATGATGTCAGGTAATCTCAATTGAACAGCAAATAAGGAGACTACGTCTCGTTTGACTGACTTAACACCAAATAAACCTAATTCTGATTTTAATCAAAGTAGAGCTAACCTTCAACAAAATTTAAGTGGCATGCTAAATCCTGAGTCACAAGAATTGAGGGCTCAGTTACCCATTTGCTAGTACCAACATTTGAAGGGGACACGGTACAATTCCCATCTTTCATTGACAAATTTGAGAGTTTAATAGGTAATAAACCTTATATTTCAACTGTTGAAAAGTTTAGCTACTTAACTAGTTTCCTTAAAGGCCCAGCCTATAACCTGATAGCCTATTTACCAGCCGTAGGGAATTCATATGAAGTAGCTATTGATCTCTTAAAACGTAATTACATTAATAAAGATGAGATTGTATATGAATTATCTCAACAAATTTTGATTTTGCACCCATAAAAGATAACCATAGTGATATGGAAAATTTTTATACAAAATTAGAAGCTATTATAGGACAACTGGTTAGCAATGAGATAGATATTAAAGCTTCATCTTGGATTATACAAGGCATAGTTCTTAGGTGCCTTCCTTTGAGGGTTAAAGATATTTTAGTTCTAAAGACGGGAGAAAATTATCCTAATCTTGAAATATCAGAAAACACTTTCCCAATATCCTAACTAATTACAAATTGAGAATATTCCAACACAAAATAAGACCCAGACTATGGATAAACCAAAGACTGTTCCCAGAGACCAACTAGCTACAGCCAAACAGACAAAACTTGATACTGTAGAATCAAATGTGACCAACTGTAATACACGAACACCTACATTACAGAACTTTAATGTAACTGCTGCCTCAACTTACACACTACATTGCAAATTTTGTGCAAGTAATGAACACAGTAGTACTGGGTGTGACAAATATTCAGACTTTAACCAAAGAGCTAAAAGATGTGAACAGTTGAACCTATGTAAAAAGTGTACTGGCCAGGGACATTATAAGAAAGACTGTAAATCTAGGTTAAGATTCAAGTGTAAGTTTTGTAAAAGTTTACGACATGTCTCATCAATGTGTGATTCACCAAAGTGTCCAAACAATAGTACTCAAACTCAAAAGATACCTCCACCAAACAAAGGTAATCAAGAAAATGCCACTTTCATGGGACATTCTGTTTGTCAAACAACGTAACAAAAACACTGAGATTCTTTTACCAACTATTACTTTGGACTTAGTGAATAGTGAGGGTAGCACCACTCCAGTGAGATGTCTTATAGACTGTTGTTCTCAACAAACATTTGTTTCACAAAATGTAGTTAATAAATTGGGTTTGACACCAAACCCGAATGAACAAAAACTCAATATTGCATCCTTTGTTAAGGATAACTCGGACAAAAATAGCTATAAGACAATTGACCTGGAACTACATTTAGAAAATAAATTAGAGAAAATTGAAGCAGTTATTATTTCTAAAGTAGGACAAAACAAACTGGTTATACCCAAACTAGAACAAACCATAAATCATTTGGGAAAACACTACAAAATAGCTGATAGACATATCACAACAACACAGTAGCTAACATTGAAATGTTAATGGGGGCAGATTATATTAATCTTATTCATAAGGGCATAGTGAGATAGGTAATGGTATAGCTATTCAGACTCCATCAGGGATAGCCCCTTTGGGTGACCTATCCAAATACAACCTAGACCTAAACCAAAATAGTTCATGACCAACAAATACTATGTGCCTCAACTCAGTCCTACATAACACCTGTAAGAATAGCAACACTTTGAATAATATTATCTCAACTGAGAACATTAATTCATCATTATCAAATGAAACTGGATGAGGCAATTCAAACTTTATGGTTGCTAGAATCTGTGGGTATACATGACACAAAATCAAACTTCAGATTAATGGTAGAAGTTTGAAGAACCATTCAGTGCAAAGACAATTATTTTATTGAGTTACCTTGGAAAATAAATTGTCCAACTTTAAGAGCAATCTCAAAGTAGCTAAAGACTTTATTTAAAGTAATGAAAAAACTCAAACAAGATAATAATATTCCAACATATAATGATGTCTTCAAAGAACAGCTACAGAAAGGCTTCATTGAAGAAGTAACAAATAACCTTTTAAAAAGATGGTTGTCATTATTTAACCCACAGGGGGGTTTATCGACAAGATGCCCCACAACAAAACTCAGAGTAGTATATAACTGTAGCCTCAAAGACAGTGATAAACACAGTTTGAATGATTGCCTGATTGATGGTCCTAATCTCATTTCTGACCTTGTGAAGATCTTACTGAGGTTCAGGTTGATAAATATGCCGTACAAAGTGACA
>JAJOZX010005932.1:0-177500 GCA_023014485.1 Bathynomus jamesi
CCCCACCCCCCCTTGAAATTTTGCGCATCCCTTTTCCTAAAAACCCCATATATCTCAAACACTATCAACTTTATCGAAAAATGTTATAGAATAAAAATGATTTAGAATCAAAAGTTCTATTAGAAAAGTCATCAAAATAGAAATTTACTTAATTTTGAAAATTTTCATTTATTTTTTAAAAATTTAAATTAAAAAAAATTTGCTTGCAGTGCCTTCTTCTTAAATAAGGTGTTACCGCCACCTTTAAAGCATCACCCCAATGCAGCTTCGCGGCGATGGGCTTTGTATTTGCTAGTTATAACGCAAATCATAATTAGTTTTTATTATAACTAGCCTACAAAGTGAGGACAACCTCAAAACTATATATATATAAAATAAAGCTAAAAATTAAACTTATCTATAGTTGTGAGGTCCCATCGTTTTTTTTTTCCTTTATTCAACACTTTCCTCAAAAAAATAAAAAGAAACAAGTTTCCTAATTAGAAATCATTGATATAAGAGCTTTTTAAACATAAAATAAGAAAAGACAATTTATGGTATATTTAATAACAAAAAAAAATCAGCCTCTTCTAAATTAAAACAATCTCTGCAAATAAAAATACCTAATCTATCTGTTAATGAACTATTCTTTACTGAGTTTCATTCTTTTAAGAGTCTCTTTACTAGGATCAGGATTTCAAAGCAGCATTTGCAACTTCCCTATCTTCCTTCTTGTAATTCACCAAATCATGATAAAACTTCAGATCATTAGCTGGACTATCTAGTGAATTAGAACATAAAAGCCAGTATTTTCCATAAATTAATGCATTAAATAGACACATTCTCTTTAATTTCTTAATCAATGATTCATCATATGATGCTTGGTGGGCAAAAGCATACATTTTATTTGTATACAAAAATCATTGCCATCCACCTGGCACGGTGCATTGCAGCAGGTTTCCGCCAATGACTGTTTTCTCTGGAAACCTCTCCTAAAAGCATTAAAGTTGTTTCAGCAACTTCCTTATAGTCATCACGTGGAAAGCAGTCAGATTTTCTTAAACATTGGGTCATAAATTCTACACATTCTTCCTTTAGCCTCTTTGATACCTTGATTTAACATCAAGAACATTGTATGTAGATTTCGTATTAATTTTCTTCCATTTAGACTCGCGAAATTCTTTGAATAACTCAAAACTCAGGAGTTAGGGTGGCACGGTGCATTGCAGCAGGTTTCCGCCAATGACTGTTTTCTCTGGAAACCTCTCCTAAAAGCATTAAAGTTGTTTCAGCAACTTCCTTATAGTCATCACGTGGAAAGCAGTCAGATTTCTTAAACATTGGGTCATAAATTCTACACATTCTTCCTTTAGGCCCTTTGATACCTTGATTTAACATCAAGAACATTGTATGTAGATTTCGTATTAATTTTCTTCCATTTAGACTCGCGAAATTCTTTGAATAACTCAAACTCAGGAGATTTACTTGGGCCAAAAATGGTTTCATACACAGCACACAAAACTCTTTCAGCCACATGATGGCGGCATGCTAACCAAATCAATTTTTTTGCAAAAGTTCTTCAAGTAACTTACAGGAACCTTTCATCCATCCTGAATTGGATGCAGTGGTATCAAATGATACTCCAAAGACATTTTGCTTCAAGTTCCATTTTTCAATACTTTGAAATACAGAAGTGGCTTGAGACAATCCAGTGGAATCATCTATTATAGAAACTGATAAAAGTTTTTCTACATTTGGGTATCCAGTAACAAGTATTGCAAGGCGGTCTTCTTGTTCTGAACATGATTTAGTAAGCAGCTTGCTATCCCAATGTACTAGGCAGTGATCAGGAGGAGTAAAATCCTTGATGCAAGTTTCATATTTTCGTTTTCTTGTCTTTCGAGCGGCTCTTGCAGATGTGGTCCTGGAGAGAGACAGTTTCTCAATATCCTTGCCACACCTAATGGCTACTGCAGCAGCAAAAACAGTCCGTTGTCCAATAGAGAGATTAAGTCTGTCTGCAGTGGAGGAAACCAATGGCGAGGCAAGAATATTTTTGGGGCTGGAAGCATTTGAAGGTCCTGCTGTAGGTTCTGTCGGAAACTCTTCATAGCTGTCTGTCTCAGAACTGGTCGTGCTAGAAAGAAGGGTCTCTGATGTTCTGGCTATAGCACTCACTTGCTTCACTGATTTATGTTTCTCTTTGCGTTTCTTCTCTTTCTCTAATCTAATGTACTTGCGCTGTACTTTTGATGCATAATCTGCATCTAGCAAACCTAACATGTTTCTCGTTTTGTTCTTTGATCTTCTAAGAATGAAATATCATATGCTTTCTGAGGCTCAGTTCTCATGCGGTCTTTTTGGATTAATTCAACGGCATTTGAGAAGAGATGTCAAAAAGGGAATCCATAATTTTCCTGAAATTAGAGAGTTCATTTTCAAAGCTTGCTCTTTTTTTGTGCTTGATTAAATTATTATGCATTTCTTCTAGATTTAACAGCATCTTCCTGCCTTTAGGGTTTTTACTAATATCTATAGTAGGAATGCATGCTTTTTGCCATATTATTAGTAGCTTCTGTAGAACTTCATTAACAGTAGAATCTTTTGTAACTTTTGGACCCTATACTGCATTCTCCGTAAATAAATAAAATGGCTTAGAACATCTTTATTGGATGGTAAAACAATTTTAGATGAACTCATAATATCAGCCTGCAAGAGACCAAGAATAAAGTCATGCTGTTTTGTAGCTGTTTGACTCATTTTTTATTTATTTTTCAAATAAAGCAGTCTGAAAAGAAACAATAAGAGTAAAAAACAATGCTTGTTTATTAAAATTCAATGTAAAAAAGGATTTTTTAAATTTGGATTATACTCACAATATACTCATAAATAATGTAACTTAAGCACCTTATTTTATATTAATACAATAAGGTGCTCTTGGACAAAAGAAAATGAACATTTTCAAAATTACGTAAATTTCTATCTTAATGAACTTTTCTAATACAGGGTGATCAAAAAGTAACGCAACCCATGGAGAAACGCACATAATTGATTTTTCCTTCTGTTGCAGGCGATGATTCAGAAGTGTGTTGATGCAATTCACAGGAAACGTTGCAAAGGGTCTTTAAGAACATGAATCGCCGTATCCACTTGTGTGAAGCACAGAACTTCCAGCACTTGCTCTGAAATAAATCGTTTTCCCATGGGTTGCGTTACTTTTTGATCACCCTGTAGAACGTTTGATTCTAAATCATTTTTATTCTATAACATTTTTCGATAAAGTTGATAGTTTTTTAGATATATGGGGTTTTTAGGAAAAGGGGATGGGCAAAATTTCAAGGGGGGGGGGGGATTCAAAATTTGTTGGATTAGAAAATGCTTGTTAAATTCGTGTTTAGGACATCATTTGGCACAACATTAGACTCCTGGACCTTGACTTTTTGAAAATGACCCAAAAATGGTACACCCTACCTCTCACAATTAAAAAAAGATGGGGAGCTCCATATTACTAAAGCAGACAAGGCTAACACCATAGTTATTATGGACAAAGTGGACTACATCGGAAAGATGATCGAGCTTCTCCAGGACCCCGCCACATACAGCAAACTTAGGAAGAACCCGCAGGATGACGTCATCAAATCATTTAATAGTGGCTTGAAACGCATTCTCAAAGATCATAAGGACTTAATTCCGCGTTTCATGTCCACTTCACCTTCTCTGCCCTACCTTTACGGTCTTATTAAAACCCACAAAACTGGCAACCCTATGCGCCCTATTATTAGCTCGGTGGGCTCTATTACTTATAAACTCTCCAAATGGCTTGTCAAAGTCTTGTCCCCCATTCTCGGAACTATCTCTGATTCACATGTAAAAAATTCCATGGATCTTACTGAAAAATTGAATAATGCACGTACTGAAACTAACGATAGCTTGATCAGTTTTGACGTTTGTTCATTGTTTACAAAAGTGCCGATTGATGATATGCTTGACTTCCTCTCCCAAGAATTACATAAGTATGACCTGCCACTACCTTCACACATTGTTTTGGAACTTATTAAGCTTTGCATCAAAGACTGTAAATTCACTTTCAATAACGAGTATTATCAACAAGTGTTTGGGATGGCCATGGGCAACCCCTTATCGCCCCTCCTCTCCAATATTTATATGGAGTTTTTCGAAATTACTTACATTCCGAGAATCCTGGGGGTTGGCATCCCTGGTTGTACGTCGACGATATTTTCTGTATCTGGCCCATGAATCGTGACCTGGATAACTTCCTCCTTCAGTTAAATGATCAAGTCCCTCCATTAAGTTTACTTTAGAAGTGGAACAAGACAATTCAATCCCATTTTTGGATGTGCGGGTACATAGGGAAAGCCCAGGTTTTAAGTTTTAGTATCTATCGGAAAACAACAAACAATTTGTCGTACGTACACTTTTACTCGGGACATGACACCCCCACTAAGAAGGCCATTTTTTCATCAATGTTTCTCCGCGCCCTTAGGATCGCCAGTCCGGAATACATCGATGCCGAATTGGAAAAAATCAACGGTATTGGAAGTGATCTGTGTTACCCATCTGCGTTTATGGAATCTTGTCTCAACAAGGCAAAACGAACTTTCTATCGTGTCAATAATAACACTCGTACTTTGTCAAAAAATATTTTAGTACTTCCATTTTTCCCGGGCTTTTAGGCATTGCTAATGTACTTAAACTTTTGGATATTAATGTAGTATTTTCGTATAACAATATTGTGAAAAATATCATAGTAAAAAATAGCCCTACCAATAATTCAGGCATTATCTAAAATTGGGTGTAAACAATGTGATTCCTTTTACATAGGTCAGACGGGAAAGGATTTGCACACACGTATAAAACAGCATCAATATTCCGTTAGAACAGGACAGTTGTCCAGTGCTCTTTTGTCCATTTCTCAGAGTTATCCCACTGTATTGATTGGAATAATACTTCAGTTTTATTTCATTCTAGCAACATTGTCAATAGAAATATTCTTCAGTCTGCCATTATCCAACTTTCAAATAACTTCAACATAAGCAAAGGTCTTTTCAACTCGATCCTGTTGTTTTGAATTCCTTCAAAACAAATTTAGATAAAAAGGGTAGGACGCCAAATCTTTGGTAAACTTGTACGCTACTTTATTAACTTTTAATCTTCATTTTATTTTTATATATATCGAAACTTGACTCTAAAAGGCAAAGTGTTAAAGCCCGGGCAGATTTCCAGTATAAATTTGTATTTTTATAATTCATTTGATCTTGTGCTAAAAATCGATATTTTTCCTTACAAATCTGTTTGCCTCTTTGTTAATCCTCTAATTTTAATTTTTAAGTTTTATTTTTACTTCTCCGTTTATTGCATATATATATATATATATATATATATATATATATATAATATGGTGTGTAGATATGTATGTATATATATATATATATATGTATATATATATGTTTGTGTGTATGTATGTTATTTATTTATTTTTTTTTTCTTTCTGTAACCTATATATAGGCCGTAACCTTTTATGTACTTCACTGTTCCTGAGGATGTCATTAGACGAAAGCGCTTGAGCACCTTTTTGTGTTTCCTTTCCTTCGTGGTTTTATTCATCATAAATATTTTTCACATGTTACTTTCGTGAAATAATTTTCATATAATGAACACCACGCGTTCCTTCGGCTTGCTGTTCCCTCTCTTGTCTCCGTTTGTGTCCGTGTTTCCTTCTACATTAATGAAGGGGCATGCAATTCGTACGTATCCTGCGAACGTTTCTTACTAACTGTCTAGAGGACCAAGTTCTTCCCAAATCCCTGCTTCCGATTCGCCTCAGACAAATTGACGACCATCCGTTCAACAACTTCAGCAGATTAATTTTAAAGAAACATATTGAAGTCACCAGACAAAATGAGTGGTCCTCCTTCAAAAATTTAAACATCGCCAAATATAATTTTGTAACCGTTATTCCCCAACCGTGGATCCAACCTTTGTTTGATGAAATTTACAACGAGTTGCGTCGGAGAACTACTTCACTTCGTAACATTTTGGATCGGAAAACTAAAAGTCTCATTCGAAATAGTCATTGGAGTAAAAAAGCAAGCTCAAAGTGTGTTTTGAACCTTTCTTCGAAAAACATTAGTGACGATGCAAAAAGTGCCCTTGGATATGGTATGTCCTTTTTTATTGTTAAAAACCTTCGGCTTTACAAATTTGTTACAGTCTCGGTGTTTTGAAAAACAGTGTAATCTCCATCAGTATTTGTTTAACATAGTTAAAGGCCTCGTTTATAGTGCGGCGAATGGTAATTACGAAGATAACTTTCCTAAACGTTTTCGCGATGGCCTCTCACAATTAAAAAAAGATGGGGAGCTCCATATTACTAAAGCAGACAAGGCTAACACCATAGTTATTATGGACAAAGTGGACTACATCGGAAAGATGAACGAGCTTCTCCAGGACCCCGCCACATACAGCAAACTTAGGAAGAACCCGCAGGATGACGTCATCAAATCATTTAATAGTGGCTTGAAACGCATTCTCAAAGATCATAAGGACTTAATTCCGCGTTTCATGTCCACTTCACCTTCTCTGCCCTACCTTTACGGTCTTATTAAAACCCACAAAACTGGCAACCCTATGCGCCCTATTATTAGCTCGGTGGGCTCTATTACTTATAAACTCTCCAAATGGCTTGTCAAAGTCTTGTCCCCCATTCTCGGAACTATCTCTGATTCACATGTAAAAAATTCCATGGATCTTACTGAAAAATTGAATAATGCACGTACTGAAACTAACGATAGCTTGATCAGTTTTGACGTTTGTTCATTGTTTACAAAAGTGCCGATTGATGATATGCTTGACTTCCTCTCCCAAGAATTACATAAGTATGACCTGCCACTACCTTCACACATTGTTTTGGAACTTATTAAGCTTTGCATCAAAGACTGTAAATTCACTTTCAATAACGAGTATTATCAACAAGTGTTTGGGATGGCCATGGGCAACCCCTTATCGCCCCTCCTCTCCAATATTTATATGGAGTTTTTCGAAATTACTTACATTCCGAGAATCCTGGGGGTTGGCATCCCTTGGTTGCGGTACGTCGACGATATTTTCTGTATCTGGCCCATGAATCGTGACCTGGATAACTTCCTCCTTCAGTTAAATGATCAAGTCCCCTCCATTAAGTTTACTTTAGAAGTGGAACAAGACAATTCAATCCCATTTTTGGATGTGCGGGTACATAGGGAAAGCCCAGGTTTTAAGTTTAGTATCTATCGGAAAACAACAAACAATTTGTCGTAACACTTTTACTCGGGACATGACACCCCCACTAAGAAGGCCATTTTTTCATCAATGTTTCTCCGCGCCCTTAGGATCGCCAGTCCGGAATACATCGATGCCGAATTGGAAAAAATCAACGGTATTGGAAGTGATCTGTGTTACCCATCTGCGTTTATGGAATCTTGTCTCAACAAGGCAAAACGAACTTTCTATCGTGTCAATAATAACACTCGTACTTTGTCAAAAAATATTTTAGTACTTCCATTTTTCCCGGGCTTTTTAGGCATTGCTAATGTACTTAAACTTTTGGATATTAATGTAGTATTTTCGTATAACAATATTGTGAAAAATATCATAGTAAAAAATAGCCCTACCAATAATTCAGGCATTATCTATAAAATTGGGTGTAAACAATGTGATTCCTTTTACATAGGTCAGACGGGAAAGGATTTGCACACACGTATAAAACAGCATCAATATTCCGTTAGAACAGGACAGTTGTCCAGTGCTCTTTTTGTCCATTTCTCAGAGTTATCCCACTGTATTGATTGGAATAATACTTCAGTTTTATTTCATTCTAGCAACATTGTCAATAGAAATATTCTTCAGTCTGCCATTATCCAACTTTCAAATAACTTCAACATAAGCAAAGGTCTTTTTCAACTCGATCCTGTTGTTTTGAATTCCTTCAAAACAAATTTAGATAAAAAGGGTAGGACGCTAAATCTTTGGTAAACTTGTACGCTACTTTATTAACTTTTAATCTTCATTTTATTTTTATATATATCGAAACTTGACTCTAAAAGGCAAAGTGTTAAAGCCCGGGCAGATTTCCAGTATAAATTTGTATTTTTATAATTCATTTGATCTTGTGCTAAAAATCGATATTTTTCCTTACAAATCTGTTTGCCTCTTTGTTAATCCTCTAATTTTTAATTTTTAAGTTTTATTTTTACTTCTCCGTTTATTGCATATATATATATATATATATATATATATATATATATATATATATGTATGTGTGTAGATATGTATGTATATATATATATATATATGTATATATATATGTTTGTGTGTATGTATGTTATTTATTTATTTTTTTTTCTTTCTGTAACCTATATATAGGCCGTAACCTTTTATGTACTTCACTGTTCCTGAGGATGTCATTAGACGAAAGCGCTTGAGCACCTTTTTGTGTTTCCTTTCCTTCGTGGTTTTATTCATCATAAATATTTTTCACGTGTTACTTTCGTGAAATAATTTTCATATAATGAACACCACGCGTTCCTTCGGCTTGCTGTTCCCTCTCTTGTCTCCGTTTGTGTCCGTGTTTCCTTCTACATTAATGAAGGGGCATGCAATTCGTACGTATCCTACGAACGTTTCTTACTAACTGTCTAGAGGACCAAGTTCTTCCCAAATCCCTGCTTCCGATTCGCCTCAGACAAATTGACGACCATCCGTTCAACAACTTCAGCAGATTAATTTTAAAGAAACATATTGAAGTCACCAGACAAAATGAGTGGTCCGCCTTCAAAAATTTAAACATCGCCAAATATAATTTTGTAACCGTTATTCCCCAACCGTGGATCCAACCTTTGTTTGATGAAATTTACAACGAGTTGCGTCGGAGAACTACTTCACTTCGTAACATTTTGGATCGGAAAATTAAAAGTCTCATTCGAAATAGTCAGTGGAGTAAAAAAGCAAGCTCAAAGTGTGTTTTGAACCTTTCTTCGAAAAACATTAGTGACGATGCAAAAAGTGCCCTTGGATATGGTATGTCCTTTTTATTGTTAAAAACCTTCGGCTTTACAAATTTGTTACAGTCTCGCGTGTTTTGAAAAACAGTGTAATCTCCCTCAGTATTTGTTTAACATAGTTAAAGGCCTCGTTTATAGTGCGGCGAATGGTAATTACGAAGATAACTTTCCTAAACGTTTTCGCGATGGCCTCTCACAATTAAAAAAAGATGGGGAGCTCCATATTACTAAAGCAGACAAGGCTAACACCATAGTTATTATGGACAAAGTGGACTACATCGGAAAGATGAACGAGCTTCTCCAGGACCCCGCCACATACAGCAAACTTAGGAAGAACCCGCAGGATGACGTCATCAAATCATTTAATAGTGGCTTGAAACGCATTCTCAAAGATCATAAGGACTTAATTCCGCGTTTCATGTCCACTTCACCTTCTCTGCCCTACCTTTACGGTCTTATTAAAACCCACAAAACTGGCAACCCTATGCGCCCTATTATTAGCTCGGTGGGCTCTATTACTTATAAACTCTCCAAATGGCTTGTCAAAGTCTTGTCCCCCATTCTCGGAACTATCTCTGATTCACATGTAAAAAATTCCATGGATCTTACTGAAAAATTGAATAATGCACGTACTGAAACTAACGATAGCTTGATCAGTTTTGACGTTTGTTCATTGTTTACAAAAGTGCCGATTGATGATATGCTTGACTTCCTCTCCCAAGAATTACATAAGTATGACCTGCCACTACCTTCACACAGTGTTTTGGAACTTATTAAGCTTTGCATCAAAAACTGTAAATTCACTTTCAATAACGAGTATTATCAACAAGTGTTTGGGATGGCCATGGGCAACCCCTTATCGCCCCTCCTCTCCAATATTTATATGGAGTTTTTCGAAATCACTTACATTTCGAGAATCCGGGGTTGGCATCGCTTGGTTGCGGTACGTCGACGATATTTTCTGTATCTGGCCCATGAATCGTGACCTGGATAACTTCCTCCTTCAGTTAAATGATCAAGTCCCCTTCATTAAGTTAACTTTAGAAGTGGAACAAGACAATTCAATCCCATTTTTGGATGTGCGGGTACATAGGGAAAGCCCAGGTTTTATGTTTAGTATCTATCGGAAAACAACAAACAATTTGTCCTACGTACACTTTTACTCGGGACATGACACCCCCACTAAGAAGGCCATTTTTTCATCAATGTTTCTCCGCGCCCTTAGGATCGCCAGTCCGGACTACATCGATGCCGAATTGGAAAAAATCAACGGTATTGGAAGTGATCTGTGTTACCCATCTGCGTTTATGGAATCTTGTCTCAACAAGGCAAAACGAACTTTCTATCGTGTCAATAATAACACTCGTACTTTGTCAAAAATATTTTAGTACTTCCATTTTTCCCGGGCTTTTTAGGCATTGCTAATGTACTTAAACTTTTGGATATTAATGTAGTATTTTCATATAACTATATTGTGAAAAATATCACAGTAAAAAATAGCCCTACCAATAATTCAGGCATTATCTATAAAATTGGGTGTAAACAATGTGATTCCTTTTACATAGGTCAGACGGGAAAGGATTTGCACACGTATAAAACAGCATCAATATTCCGTTAGAACAGGACAGTTGTCCAGTGCTCTTTTTGTCCATTTTTCAGAGTTATCCCACTGTATTGATTGGAATAATGCTTCAGTTTTATTTCATTCTAGCAACATTGTCAATAGAAATATTCTTGAGTGTGCCATTATCCAACTTTCAAATAACTTCAACATAAGCAAAGGTCTTTTTCAACTCGATTCTGTTGTTTTGAATTCCTTCAAAACAAATTTAGATAAAAAGGGTAGGACGCTAAATCTTTGGTAAACTTGTACGCTACTTTATTAACTTTTAATCTTCATTTTATTTTTATATATATCGAAACTTGACTTTAAAAGGCAAAGTGTTAAAACCGGGCATATTTCCAGTATAAATTTGTATTTTTATAATTCATTTGATCTTGAGCTAAAAATCGATATTTTTCCTTACAAATCTGTTTGCCTCTTTGTTAATCCTCTAATTTTTAATTTTTAAGTTATATTTTTACTTCTCCGTTTATTGCATATATATATATATATATATGTATGTGTGTAGATATGTATGTATATATATATTTATATATATGTTAGTGTGTATGTATGTTATTTATTTATTTTTTTTCTTTCTGTAACCTATATATAGGCCGTAACCTTTTATGTACTTCAGTGTTCCTGAGGATGTCATTAGACGAAAGCGCTTGAGCACCTTTTTGTGTTTCCTTTCGTTCGTGGTTTTATTCATCATAAATATTTTTCACGTGTTACTTTCGTGAAATAATTTTCATATATATATATATACATATATATAACCGATTTCTGACTATACACACACACACACACACACACACACCACACACACAATATATATATATATATATATATATATATATATATATATATATATATAGAAAGAAGTATAATTCTTTTGATTTGGTTGTTTTAATTGAAAGTTTCATCTCAAATATATGTGTTAAATAATTCCATTTGTTTGGGGATATATAAATCGATATTATTTGAAATAAACAGAATGATGTGCTTTATTATTGAATGTACATAAATGCTTTTTCTTTTTTGACTTAGTTATATACGAGGTGTTTGTGTGTGTGTGTGTGTGCTTTGCCGAGCTCTTTAATTCTCCGATTTTTCTAAATGTCATGATAACGTTTTCTCAATATGTTACCCATTTACGTATTTCTAAGCCAGCTTGCTGGCTCTACAGTTTTGTACATCAATATATATATATATATAATATATATGTATAATGTATACACTACGTCTTCTAAGTCAACTGGCTGATTACGCTTTCTAAGCCAGGTGATGCTAAAGGACGATGGCTGGTCTTCATTATGCGATAAGCCATGGCAGTGAGAACATCTCTCTCTCTCTCTCATATATACACAGACAAGTTATTAATATATATATATATATATATATATATATATATATATATATATATATATATATTGCCTTCTAAATCAACTGGCTGATTAAGCCTTCTAAGTCAACTGTCTCTAGATTCTTCCACCCTCTCCTGGCCAGGGTGACTCTTCATTATGTTATGAGGCATGAAAACATCTCTCTCCTGAGAGACTGTCATGAACTTTATTATGCGACCAGTCATTCCAGCAAGAACATCTCCTCCTCCTCCACTCTCTTCTCTCTCAACATTCTTAAGTTAGGTTTAGGTTAGGTTACCCCTTTGGGGAAAGGTCTTTACCCCGGACTACCCTTCTACCCCCTTCATGCAACTTGGGGGGACTAAATAATAATAATAATAATAATCTTTATTCAGAACGAACACATTTCATAAGATATATGTTGCATTCATAAAGGTTTGCACGATGTTGGCATTACCGTTTAATTTTTTTTTCTGACTATGCCTTTGGGAAGCATGACAGCTTTTCAGGCAAAAATCTATGAGATTCATTCTTATTTTTACAAATGAAAATAAGAAATATAAATAGAATTTGTAAAAAATAACAAAGTTTCGTTTATTTAACTCTGTCATTACAAATGAAAATTGAAATAATCTTTGAAATAATAGAAAAGGATGAGGTAAACATGTATGATAATAGAAATAATAATAGAAATAATAGGAAAGAAAAATGGTAAACAATAGGGTAAACAATTGCTAATATTACTGTACAAATTAGAAATGATGATACAATCTTAGAGTTACAAAAATATAGATAAATGAGGCATATTAAAACTATAGCGTAATATAATGGAAACTTTTAATATATGATTTATATAGCTTTTGTTGCACCCAATTTAAGATTGTGAATTTTGCTTATATAATAGGTGATTTTCATTGTTTAGTAATATTTACAAGTTGCAATATATATGCATACTAAGGTAGGTTGATTTTCCGCATTTATTTAGATGTCGACTTTGGACTAGTCGAGATAGTCAGGGCTTAATATGATAATAACTGACAAAACATTTCAGATCCCTAGCTTCAACCATTTTTTGAGGAAACCGTTTCAAAAATCGTCAAAAAATCGTACCGAAAAATATCGCATTTTCACAATTTTCGGCCGAAAAAAACATGCTATTTTCATAAAAAAATCCTGAAAAAAGTTACAATTTTATTGAAAAAAAGTAAAAAAAACATGTACAGAGTCAAATAGACATTTAGATCCAAAGATCATCATAATTTTCACTGTAAGAGCCCTTAAAAGCAAAGGAAGGCCTCATCTGGCGGCTTAGGGCTTTGGCCAGAATGTGTTTGTGCCTTGATTCGAGTCCATAAACAGTATGGGAAGCTTCAGATGTCAGCTTTACGGCCCTTTCAACACTCTGAGAATGTGAAGGCAGATCAGGCAGCTCCAGCTTGGTGCCATTCAGCAATGCTTCTTGAAGCTCTTGGTCAGAAAAGTCTTCTGTGAGAGCAGGTTCACAGATGCCACTTTGAGAAAGGTTGATTAGTTCTGACCAGTGGGTAGCTTCAATGTTGATGGCTGTGATCTTCTTCAGCCTCTTCTTGGCTGGCTTCCCACTTCTGAAAGAATAATAATTAATTTATTTTTTATTCCAGTTTAAGATTTAATCCCTATTAGTCTCAGAATTGCTGATTTAAATTAAACTTAAATTAAAAAAAAAAAAAACCCAATTCCATAAATCCCCATAATCGATTTTTTTTCAGAAAGAAGGTAAGATTATCTCCATTATCAGAGGGGAAGGGGGGAATTGGGATAAAAAAATGTGAAAAAAAATTTGACTATGGGGATTTATAGTACTCGGGCCTTTTTTTTATTAAGTAAATCCCCATAATCAAATTTTTTTTTCACATTTTTTAAATTAATAAATGCTTACCTGATGGATAGAATTTTCTTGAGAGCAGCTTCTCTCACTTCCAAGTCATCAGACTTCATCATGGAGTACAGCACATTCTCGGGCAGCAAGGCAAAAGCATTGTACTTCAGGTTCTTGAAAGCAACACCCTGGATTTCTTCAGAATGCTGCTTGATCCTCTGGATCATGTTGAAGATGTACAACTGCTGATTGTGGAGGTGTGGAGGCGAAAGTGGCCAAATCCACTTCCTGCTGCTGTTGAATCTGGCTCTGTAATCTTTCTGCTTCAGCTGCAGCCCTCTGGTCTCTCTTCACAGCAACTTCACCCATAGATCCCAGCTGGAAAGAGCCCTTGGGTCCTATTTTGGCCCTCTGATCTCTCAAGTATTCCCTCTCCTCTACTGGAACCTGAAATATTAAACAGCGGATCGAAAATAAGAGATAAAATCCTGAAAAAAATTGATTATTAATTTCTATTACTATGGGGGGGGGGGGGGGAAGGAAGATTACAGGAGGAAAATGCGGATATTTTTCAATTACAAGCATTGAATTTCCTTCCATTTAAAAGGCACCTAATCGCACTAAGTTAGGCCAGTTAAAAGTTTAAAAAATAATAGCATTACCTTCTTACTGGGAGGACCAGTGCAGATTATGTGCTGTGTTTGACAATTTTCTTTCTTGCACTTCACAGCATTGTCATCACAGGGACGAACAGGTAGCTTACAGGTGCAAGCAGAAATGTCAAAAAGTTTATCCAGCTTTTCCTCCAGATTCTGCTCCTGGACTGTAGAAAGAGATTTCCTGTTTATCTCTTTTGCTTTCTTGAAGCACACTTTATCCAGCAATTTCACTACATAATATTCCTCATACAGGGGCAGCCGCGGGTTCACTGCCTGCCAGATCTCAATCACATCCTTTGCTATCATTTTAGCAACATCATAGTCTTTCAAGTCCGGGTGGCTGTTTTGGAGGAAATAACTGTACTGAATAACTTGGCGGAGGGAAGGAGGCTCTGTTTTATCCAAAGGGGAAGGCTGGCCACTGAATTTTTTGGCACTATCACTTCGAGTTGACACTGCAGACTTCCGTTTTTTACCCATTTTTATGAAATATCTGAAAATAAACACAATTAAATGAACGCATCATAAAATAACTTAATTTAATACACATTTTATAGGTAAATATCATTATAAAATACAAAATAATTCACAAATAAACATCTATAACACTGGTATGCATATGAAATTTTTTTGTCTGCTGTGAGGGTTTTTTTCAACTCATATTATATAATTCGACCATGCTGAATTCGAAAATAACATTGGTTTTCCTCAATCAGGTCAGGTTTTTTCTCTATTGGCCATTTATTATAAGTCCAATTTTATCCCCAAATTTATTGATTTTTTTAGCTTAAACACTGTAGATTAAGGTGGAGTGAAAATATCATTTTTGGATTTTTAATTTACTTGAGTGTGGAAAAGTTGCCAATGGGCTTTAGAAACAAGCATGTGAAATTATAATACAATTGAAGCATTGCTTGATTGACCACCAGCGATTTTAATATATGGCATATTTCATGTTTTAACGATCGCTTTGCCCATCAGGAGTCATCCAAGATGCTGGTCTTTCATCCATGTTTATGCAAATAATTAACAGCTTAGTTTGCTGTAGACTGTGTTATTGCATACTTGAGGTTGACATTTAAGATTACAACATGTGTGGAATGTAAATTAATGGCAATTACAGAGGGTGGCCAAATTATTAGAGCTGATGTGAGTAAGTGAGATAAGAAAGAGTTTAGTTAACCATACATTGATTTAATGCTAGTTTCAGTGATAATAGTGATTTGGTGCGATAACATATGCAGTCCGTGAGTCAGAGAGGGGATGGGAGATTGGGAGTGGGGGGGAGAGTGAGTAATATGCAAAGCGCGGCTGCTCCGCCAAGCTCAGTGCACATGTGGCAGTGAGAATTGAAGGTTATTTGTGCTGTTATCATCATTTTTTCGTGAAACTTGATAAAAGTAAGTTAATTACATATTGATATCTGTTTATAGGTGTTTGACAAGTGAGTGTGACAGTATTAATTTGATATTTCTTTTTCTTGCAGAAATTCTTTAATAGTCTTACATTGCTTACAATTTATAATAATTGTTTTTTTTTTCAGAATGGAAATTATTACGAGGGAGAAGGCGGCATGTGTGATTTTTGGCGCGCCACGCGAGATACCCACAAATGTTCTTCCCACCTACGCTGATGTTATGAAGGCTTACATCCATACAAGACAACAGCTGACAACGAAGAATAACAAATATCCACCGTTCGCCGAAGTATCAAAAAAAGTTTGCGTTGATGTTGAACTTATTTGGGAGGAAAGCCTCTCTTCCGACCGTGACGCACGGACGAGTGATTGAAACGCTCAGACCGTACAACGAGAAATAAAGAAAATCTTGAAACCATACAAGGCTCGGAAGGACAACGACAACTACAAGCAACAACTTGAACAGTTCAGAGAAGACGCAGATAAACTCTTCGACATTAGCAAATGCAAATGTGTAGATTTCGTCATGAGCTGTAAGTGCGAAAGAGCGGACAAAGTACCACTCAAAGAAAGAAAGTTTCTAGAGGACCAGAGAGGAGCCAGAAAGATGATTATAGGAGGCATCGATTTGGTGGAAACAACAAAGCTACAGAAGAAAATATCCAGGAAAGTCTGTGAATCGAGAAGACACAGCATTCACCAAGAACAATCGAAGCAGCAATGCAATTCTGGAAGCTACAACGAGGAAGACAAGGACGACGACACCGACAACAGCGACGAAGAATACACCCTATCTAAGTCACACTGTAAACCTGATCTATCGACACTGGAGAGTAAACGTCAAAGAATGACGATGACTGTACGATTACCATGTTTGGCTAAAGCGTGCGATAGAACGGGCGTCTCAGATCGAGCAGCAGCCGTTATTGCCTCATCCGTGCTACAAGACATTGGAATTGTGTCTACAAATGACACCTCCAAAGTCATTGATCGTAGTAAAATTCGCCGAGAAAGAAGTAGAACTCGTCAAGAACTGACAAAACTAGACAGCAGTATGACAGACTTGCCTGGATTGTACTTCGACGGTCGAAAGGATAGAACGATGAAAAATGTACGAGACGCCGCAGGACATGGCCACCGGGACAGAGATACAGAAGAGCACGTCAGCATTATTTGTGAACCAGGTTCATCGTACTTTGGCCACGTGACGCCGTCAAGTGGATCAAGTAAGGCGATTTCCAAAGTAATCTTTGAATGCTTGGCTGCGCGAAGTGTGGATCTCGACAGTGTGAAAGTCGTCGGATGCGACGGAACCGCTGTCAACACTGGACATAATGGCGGAGTTATTCGGCAGCTTGAGGAATTACTACAAAAACCGCTGCAATGGCTCGTGTGCTTATTACATGCTAACGAGCTCCCCCTGCGACACCTGTTTCAGCATTTAGATGGAGCAACTACAGGACCTAAGTGCACGGACCTAAGTGCACAGCATGCACGGAACTCCATATAACATCGTATGAACCTATATCTCCATTACAGCCACTGCCGCATGTTGACGTGAAGGACCTGAGCACTGACCAGCAGTACCTGTGGCAGATGTGTCAAGCTGTCAGTGAAGGACACTGTCCCTGTGATCTAGCATTGCGAAAACCGGGACCATTGAACCACTCGCGATGGTTGACAACTGCCAACAGAATCCTCCGCCTCTATGTTGGCCTCGATGCACCATCCAACAACATCAAAACTCTTGTCACATTCATCATCCGGGTCTACGCCCCAACATGGTTCGCCATCAAGACGCAGCCATCATGCAAAGATGGAGCAAACATCTGCACGGGATGATGGTGAGACACGGTACCTCAGCTCCTCTCTAAAGAAAGTCGTCGACCCGGTGATTCGGCGAAACGGCTTCTGCGGACACCCCGAGAACGTGCTATTAGCCATGATCACAGATGAGCGACCACATATAAGGGAACTCGGACTCAGAAGAATCATGAAGGCAAGATCACATGTGTCTGCAAACAAAATCCGCAGGTTTCGAGTGCCACCGCTCAACCTCGACGCGACCGAATACCAGGACATGGTCGATTGGCAGACTTTGACCGTGACGGAGCCTCCTGTTACGATGGATATGACGGACAAACGAATTGAACGACATGATCTCTGCTCAAATTTCACCAAGTGTCCTCTTCCCTCGCTTCCCTTGTCACACACAGGCGGTGGAAAGATGCGTGAACCTAGTTACCGAAGCTTCAGCCGCTGTGTGTGGCGAGACGTCCCGCCATGGATTTATTCGGGCTCGCGTCGCTTCTCGGCAGCTTATGCCGAAACTTGAGTCTAAACGTGACTATCAATTCTGAATTAACCATGCATGCATAACTCAGACTCTATCGTTAGCATAATAGTGTGCCAAAATAACTAAAAATATATTGTCTGATGTTTACTCGTATTTTAGGTGTTTTTGTGCAAAATCGTATATTATTGTAAACTTATAACGTCTGGTGGTCGATCAAAAGATTGTCTGATTTTAATAAACTTTTTTGCATATTGTTCTATTAGTCCATTGGCAACTTTTAAAACCTCAAGTAAGTTAAAATTCACCAAAAAAAATTTTTGGGCCATTTTCACTCCACCCTACTGTAGATACGAGTAATATTATAAGAAAACTCCTGAAAAATGGAAACATTGTGTGAATAAATACTTTTATTCATACAATGAATATGGAAAAAAGTTTATTGAGGACGGAATGAAGCTTTTTTGGCTTTCCGTCTGTGTTTTTCTTTGGGTACGTCTCGCATCAAACACCAGCAATAGTCCGCCAGCATATTGATATCCCAGTTTCCCTGGTACCTCTCTTCCATTATTTTGATATCTTGGTGAAATCGTTCACCCTGTTCCTCACTATAATCCCCGCAATTTTCAGGAAAATAGTCCAAGTGGGACCACAAAAAGTGCATTTTTATGGACATGCGCGACCCATGAGCTTTGAAAGCTTCCATCAAGTTTTCGACAACGGACTCGTATTCTGGACTTCTACGCTTGCCAAGAAAATCAGTGACAACTGATTTGAATGCCTGCCAGACATTCTTCTCAGTTGGAGTCATTGCGTTTTCGAACTGAGTATCCTTGATCAAAGTTCGAATTTGAGGACCATCAAAAACCCCAGCATTTAGTTTAGCATCAGATATATGAGGAAATTTACTCTCGAGATATCGGAATGCTGAACCCTCCTTATTCATTGATTTGATGAAATTTTTCATCAAGCCCAGCTTAATAATGAAGTGGTGGGAGCAAAATTTTTGTTGGTGGTACAAGGGACACTGAAACGACATTATGCGACCCAGGTTCAAAATTCTCTCTGGATGCCCATTCACGCTGTGCATAGTGCTTCTCATCCGCTCGGCTATCCCATTTGCAGAGGAAACATGGGTATTTCGTGTATCCCCCTTGCATTCCCAATACAAATGCCACAATCTGAAAAAAAAATGAAAATATTTAAAGAATTTAGAGAATTTGTTCTATCAGATAAAAAATCTATGCATTGGACTGTATCACTTCTGTGGGGAAGTTAAGTGTTCTTATACGCTCTCAAATAACCTTTGGAAAAACAACATAGTCAATAGCAATAGTTTACTTATGATATTAGTATTACCTTCAAATCTCCACAGATCCTCCAGTTATGTTGGTCGTATACGAGAGCATCCAGTAAAATTTTCATGTTATCGTAGCTCAAAGTAAGTTGTACGGAATGTGCTACAGGGACTGATGCAACCCTATTCCCAATGTTGAGAAGTACTGCTTTCAAACTTCGTTTAGACGAGTCTATAAATAGCCTCCATTCTGATGCGTTATATGGCAGGCCCAAGGATTCGATTAGCCCCTCAACATTGCAGCAGTACACTAAGGAAGATGTATTTTCGTGCACTGCAAAAAACTTGCGGAATTCTTCCTCTCGTTTCCTATACCAGGAGAATGTTGTTCAGGGAGCCAGCAAGTTGTCCTCTCGAAGTCGTGAGCCCAAGATCTCGGCAGCTAATTTGGAAAGTCCTAAATCCCTGGTAAGATCATTAAGTTTGGCCTGGTTGAGAGGCCTCGGCTCATTTGAAGCGGTGTTTTGAGGTATATACGACTGGGACTGGTCATTGGCATTGGTCATTGATTCATCATCAGAATCATCGAAGTCCAGGGTTTGAGGTGGGTCGGGTATTGGAATTCCAGGACCATGGGGTACAGGTCTCATAGCAGAAGGAATGTCAGGGTATACAACAATGTGTTTATTCTTCTTGTTAACTCCTGAAAATAGAAACACAGAAACATGGATATAAAACTTGCATATGAAATAGAAGAAGCATTCAGACAGTGGCGGCTCGTGAGGGAAGGCTGCGGTCTGTAAGATATGAAATAGGTCGATGGAGTCTGTATATTTTGTTTCTTTTTCATTCATATTGTCCCTTCGGGGACAATATGAATGAAAAAGAAAGAAAATATACAATCATTGTATATGTAAATGTAACTTGTATACCAATATGTATGTGTAAATGTATTTTCTATAACAATATGTATATGTAAATGTATGATCACCATTATGGTGAATATTATGCTATATATGGTGAATATTACATTATGGTGAATATTATGTCAAGTTTCATACGAGGATTTCAAAATATTTAAGAAAAATAAATTTATAAGCCCATCTTGGAGGTTTGTCATGCAGAAATAGCAATCTCTCACGTGATCCTTTCCTTCTCTCCAAATCATGGGAATTCCAAAAGGCAAAGATTTCGCTCTGCCTTTGCTCCATCTTCTCAAATTTTCAATGCACGTCTTGCAGCACATATGAGGGGCGAAATTTTTGTCCTGGTCCCCTAGCTTAATTCCAAAGTATGCTCTATACATTGTCTTCACAAATTTAGTGATTTGGGACTGGTTATTTGGCATGGTAACCGTCCCACATATGTAGCAGAATCTATTGGGATCATTTTTACACGCTCTATTCATTATGAAATATTTTATCTATATGCCTGAAAAATAAAAAAAGATATTATACAAGTGAAACAAGTGATGATAGATGTTACTGTTCCAATTCCGCTTTGACAAAATCACGAAAAATTCTATTTTACTTATGAGGCCATAGCCGGATAACCTGAGCTGATTGAGAAAAACGGATTGCAGATTCGAAATCAGCAGGAAACACTCTATAAGAATCACTTACAAAACCCTTAACAGCAAAATTGATGCATACCAGTGTAATGCAATTACAATAAGTTTCAAGCATCGTTTTGTTAAAAAAGCCGAATTTTAATTGATTATTTTGAGGAAATAAGGTCCGATATTTTGTTTGTTTACATTGCGCGAATGCCGCGCGCGCGATTTTACGCGTAAAATTCGGCAATTTTACAACTTAAAAATAATTAACAATCCTCAAAAAATACAATCATTTTCAAAAATATGAGTTGGTGCAACGTTTTTTATACATTAATACCTTTCTATCTACAGTAGACTAGTCCAAGATCACAGTTCTAAAATCAACCTACCCTAATGCATACAAACACAACCATTAATAGGAGTTAATAAAGTGTTTCTTTAGTGAGTTGCGAAACGAAATTAACGTTGGTGCTTGTCTGATATTTATAGCTATAGCGTTCCAGATATCTTCCCCTTTGTAGGAGAGAGCATTTGCTGCAACTTGCATAGAATAATTTGGTTTACGTTTGAAATCATTGGGAAGCCTTGTATTATGATTACTAGTACAGTTCCCGCCGCTTCGCTGACGGTTAGACAGGCTAAACTACAAAAAAAGAACCCAGCCGTGAAAATTTTGAGCTTCACATTGTGTCAACATTTCTGAATCTGGTATCTCCCAAAACCTCCTCACCCCATTCATACAACTTGGGAGCTAACCCCTCCCCCATTACCCCCACCCCTCCCCATTACCCCACCCATCCCACATTACCCCACCCCCACCCTTCCCCCATTGCTAAACTACAGAAAAGAACACAGTCATGAAAATCTTGAGCTTCACATTGTCGCCCGTAATACAATTTCTGAATTTTTTTTACAATTTCTGAATTTTTTTCTCACAATTTTTTCTCACAATTTCTGAAAGTGTGACGGACAGACGGACAGACAGACGGACACACGGACAGCTCTCTTATTATAATATAGATGATTGGTCTGATGTGGGGGTAATCTCCTTGTGAATGGGCGAAGTATACTTTCTATTGCACTGAACAACGAAATAGAACTTTTTTCCTTCTTCGAATGAATTTATGTGATTCCAATGTACTTTTTTACGCTGATTACGAGTTTAAAAACAATTTTCCTATCACCCACCAATACCGAAGGAAATGCAAATGAAAGCTGACAGATTTTCTTACTTTTTTGGTATGTTTAATCGTGCAAAAAAGAAAAGTAAACTACCTAAAATGTTTTTGCAGCTGATTTTCGCTTGTAACTAGTACTAGAGATTCTGTAATAAGTGTCCAACAATAGCCGACCATCATACTGGGGCTATATCTTGCTTGGTACCACTTTTCCATGATTGATATAACTTGATGAACTCTTTCACCATGCTCATCGCTGACAGCGCCCAGATTTGATGAGAAGAAGTCCAGGTGGGAGTACAGGAAATGCATTTTCAAGGATATGTTACACCCCATGGCTTGGTAAGGACTAAGCATTTGCTTCACCAGGGAAGCATAATTTTCTGATTTGAGTCTGCCCAGGAAATTCGTGATCACTTTAAAAGCTTTCCATGCTGTTCTTTCAACCTCATTCAAAGACTCATCAAATGCAGTGTCTTTCATCACTTCTCTGATCTGTGCGCCAACAAAAATACCTTCTTCGATTTTCGCTTCGCTGATTCTAGAGAACTTCTGTTTTAGATATAGAAATCCACGTCCGTCTTTATTCATAGCTTTTACAAAATTTTTCATCAAACGAAGTTTGATATGGAGAGATGGTAATAAAACTTCTGTTGGATCTACTAGTAGTTGATGGGCAAAATTTATCTGTCCTGGAACCAAATTTTGTTGAAGTGGCCACTCTTTTTGTGTATAATGACTCCCCTTAGTTCGGCTAAGGGGAGTTTCCCACTCGTAGAGGAGTGGGAATCTGTTTCCCACTCGTAGAGGAAACAAGAGAACTTTGTGTATCCTAACTGTAAGCCGAGGAGAAGTGCAATCACTTTCAGATCACCACAGATATGCCAGGGGTGTTCATTATAGTTAATATGTTTCAAAAGTTACTGCATATTGTCATATGATTCCTTCATATGAACTTTATGTGCAATCGGAACCAAAAGATACACATTACCTTTGTGCAATAGTACAGTTTTCAAACTCAACTTTGATGAATTGACAAAAAGCCTCTATTCCTTAGGATTGTGCTCTCGACCAAGTCCCTCCATGATAGCGTTCACATGATTAAAATACTAAATCACTTTCCATAGAGGAAAACGATGTGAAGTGTGCCTGATGCTTACGAAATGATAATATTTTTACAGTCTTTTGTAAGAGTTTCTAACGTTTTAATCTACAGTAGAACCTAAGAGCTGGCAAATTGTCAAAATGTGAAAGTCGCATAGCTAACAGTAAATTAGGATATTGAATCGCATGTTTAGATTTTGAGGAATGTCCACTTATCTTCGTTAAACAGAAGTAGCATTCAGTCGAGTGGTTTATTTGTTGTCTCCTTACCAGTGGAACTGCAAAAGGCATTGAAGAATGAGTACCTTTTAATCACCCTCTCAGAAATCTTGCACAAAAAACACAACATACATGAGGAGCTCAGATTTTTTCTTCATCTCCTACTTTGAGACCGAAATAAAGTTCATACGCCTTCTTAATTAAAGGAGTGAAACTCTCTATTTGAGATTTTGTTGTAAATTCACCACACACAAAACAAAAACTGTCAGTGCTGTTTGCACACTTACGAGACATTTTCACTTTTATATCACAAACACACTATTTTTTCACCGAACATATACCAAAACAAAATGAATAACTGAATGCACTTTACCACTCAACTGGTGGGAAGCATTGAACGAGACTGACTGAGAGATTAGCACGAATGCGCAATTCTAGCATATGACAAACAAGAATGTGCATGTCCTGACAGGTATGTGCTTGTCTAATTAGATGAGAAACAGCTGCTCCAGACTGAACTGACCCGTACTACTTATTTACCAATCACCATTGAGTTTGTCACCATAGTCAAGTTTGTTCCGCCCATAAATGCCGAAGACACAGTGACGCCCCTCATTACATCAGTTATTTTTTATAAAATTCCAAAGTGTGAGAGAAAAATTTATTCGATGAAATGGTGTAATGTTACACTTGATGTGTAATATGTGTTTTTGGCTTTGTTTCTCTATAGTATCATTTGTCGTTATCGTGAAATCCACCATTATTGGCTGTGGTTGTCCCGAAAAGCTAGGCTTTTGCTCACTTGAGTATTTTAAGGAAGGACATGCATCGTGTGAATAAAAGTAATAAACATTATATACAGTATATATATACATGTATATATAAATAGAGAGAGAGAGAGAGAGAGAGAGGAGAGAGAGAGAGAGAGAGAGAGAGAGAGAGTGGCGCAAAAGTCGAGCATCATAGGAATTTTCAGTGTTGATTATAATATATTATTTGTTTTCTAGGTAGGGGATGGCTAAGAAATTAACAAATGGCTATGTACGCTCACCCGGCTCATCTGGTACCGTCCTGAGCCAGGCATCTAGTCTTCTCTTGAAGACTTCAACTTTGTCCCATGTAACGTTTCTGAGATCCTTTGAAAGCTGGTTAAAAAGTCTTGGCCTCCTGACAACAAAGCTAGTTTCCTTCAATGTTGAGGAGGTACCTTCTGGGGCCTTTAATTTGGGAACACTACACATCCTGCCTTTCCTATTTTCCAGTGTTGTTTGAATGGTAATTGGGTTTAGTTTGAGGTTTGGTACCAGTTTTTCGATCATTTTCCATATGTAGATTATGGTGTACCACTGTACCTCTCTCTTCTTCTTTCCAGGGAATAAAAATTTAGTTTACGTAGTCTTTCCCAGTAGTTGAGCTCTTTCCAGCCATCAATCTCTGCTGTGAAATACCTCTGCGTTTCTTCTAATCTACTAGTTTCTTCCTTTTTATATGGGGACGTCAAGACTGAGCAGTATTCAAGTTTTGGATTAATCAGTGTTTTTAGCAGGGGAATCATTACTGTCTTGTCCCTTCTTTTGAACGTTCTTAGTACCTGTCCCGCGACTCTTTTTGCTTTATTTATCGCTATCCGGTTTTGTGTTTTGAATTTCGCATCATTGGTCATTATTACCCCAAATCGATCGCTTTCGTGCTTCTCTGAGTTTCCTATCTATTTGGAGCATAATATGCAGTCTGTTTAAGTTTCTCTTTTCTACTATATCTCAGGAGCTGAAATTTCTCGGTGTTAAATGTCATGTTGTTGTCTTCTGACCATTTGTATATTTTGTTCGTTCCCTCTGCAAGGCCTCCACTTCATTTACATCACTGATTTTTCTGCTGATCTTTGTATCCTCTTGAAAGGATGTTACTATACTGTTGGTGTTTACTCCACTGTCTATGTCTGTTAGCATGATAATGAACAGGGGTGAGGCCAGTACTGTACCTTTTGGTTCTGAGCTGCGTACTTCCGGTTCTGATGATGATATACCTTGAATTTGGCGAGCTGTAGACGTTCTCTGAAGAAGTTGTAGATCCATTTTCCAAGTTTGCCTGTTATTCCCATATATTTAATTTTATGTGCTATTATACCGTGATCATATTTGTCGAAAGCTTTAGCAAAATCCGCATATATAACATCGTAGTTGTCATTGCCTTCCAGTGCATCTAGGATATTGTTGTAGTGTTCTGTTAGTTGTGATAGGCATGATCTACCTGATCTGAATCCGTGCTGATTTTCGTTGAATCTTTCCAGTGTCTCCAAGAAATCATAAATTTTCTCCCTAACTATTGTTTCCAATACTTTGGTGAGGTAGGACGTCAATAACACTGGTCTATAGTTCTTTGCTTGTGTTCTATCCCCTCCTTTATACGTATATAGGGACGATGTTTCCTCTTTTCAAGATGCTCGGTATTTTCCCAGTGTCTCGGGATCTTCTCCATATCCAGTATAAAGGTGTAGCTATTTCATTTTTGCAGTTTTTAGTCAATAATGCTTTCCAGTCGTCAGGACCTGTAGCTGAATGAGATTTCATTTGTCCTATAGCTCTCGCTACATCTTCTGTGATAAAATCAAAGTCTGTTATACACTCTCCTTGCAATTTCTCTTTAAAGAATGCATCTATGTCAGGTATCGCTTTGTCACCTTTTGGGGTACTGAAAACTGATTCATACTGGGCTCTCAATGTTTCAGATATTTCTTTTGGATCGTCGGTTAGTTCATTATTTCTCTTACTTAAGAGCCCAATAGCGGCACGCGTTTTTGTTTTCCTTTTCACATAGCTATAGCAGTATTTTGGATTTTCCTTTATTGCTTCTACCGCCTTTTCCTTTTCCTTCCCTGTATGGTCCTTATTCAGGGCTTGTATTTCCCTATCGATACCCTCCAGTTTTTCTTGTATTACTTTCCTGGCATTATCTCCGCAGTTGACTAACTTCGCCTCCAGTCTCGTTCTTTTGCGGAATATTCTTCTCTTTTGCCTCTCTAGCCAGCTCCTCTTTCCTTTTGGCTGTGATTTCGGAGTAAGTTGAAGCCCTCTATATTTATCTTTTTATTATCAATACAATGTTCGCAGTTTTCGCAACTTCCTTGGCAATCCTTAAGATGAGTTTCTGTGAGGCATGCGATGTCCGCTCTTGTTTCGTCCATAAATCTTTTCAGGTACGAAACTTTGTTGAGTGATTGGTTTGGTCTTATTCCTTGAATATTAGCCAAGACAATATTTTTGTTCGGTGCTGGTTAAGTGTGCGGTCTACCTAGCTTTTAATTAGCCTTATAAGGCTAACTAATGAAACTATCACGACTTAACCTAACCAATCGTCAAGGGCGTACAGTTGACCTAACGATTGGTTAGGTTAAGTCGTGATATTTTCGTTAGTTAGCCTTATAAGGCTAACTAAAAGCTAGGTAGACCGCACACTTAACCAGCACCTTTTTGTTCTTTGTTTTTCGTTGCCCCTTGTACATTTCAAGTTCGTTTTCCTTCGGTACCGCTTTTTTTTTTGCCCTATGGTCTTCCGAGAGAGATCCGTTTCCGGCTACTTGTTCTGGTAGCTTCTTGCCCGGAAGCGGTTTGGCTCAGAGTTTTCCAGCTTTGTTAACTGCATGCGTTCGATGACATTTAGCAGCCGTATCGTGTCTGCGATGTTGAAAAATTTTGTTTGTTCGCATATTGTGTTCCTATTGTTATTCCTATTGTTATTGTTATTCTTAGTGTCATTTAAACTTTGTCCTTTGTCCTTTGAGTTCAATTTTTTCCGTAATTGAAGGTTCCATATTTTGCGTAAGTCCTGCAGTTGCCCCGCTGGTAGAATTTGCATCTGTCTCCAAATTTACAATGACCATTATTATGGAAGAAATTGCATATTGGGGGATGTTCATATATACATTGTCCTCTTTTAAATCTGCAATTATCTTTGATATAATATCTGCATATAATTCCTTCCCCATATTAACTGGGGGAGAGTTTCACTCCGTTTTCTCAATTGCCCTCTTGTCTTTTCCTGTTTGTGCTATTTGTGTTAATGTCAGTTGGATGACCGCAAAGTGGGAGAGTGCAACTGCATGCAATGTTGATCAAATTAATGCCAGTGCCACCCACCACCATCCCCCTTGGTGCAAGGTGCCAACCCCCTCACCATCACCCCAGGGTCCCACAAAAAAGGAAGCAAGGAGGAATCACCCAAGCTACCACAAGCTATGGGGAGTCTCCCAAATAACCTAAAGAGAGAGAAGGAGAGGAAGGAGAGAAGAGATGTTCTTGCTGGCATGTCGCATCTCTTAATGAACGCTCGCGACCTCAGCACTTGGTTGAAAAGTCTTAATCAACCAAACAGCCAGTTGGCATAGAAGGCACTGCCCACTGGCTTAAGCAGCCAATTGGCATAGAAAGCATAATCAGCCATTTGGTATAGTGTATACATGCATACATGCATCTTTTATATTCCCATCATCCCAGTTATTCCTTAATATCGTTTATATATAATATATATATATATATATATATATATATATATATACAGTACAATATCTAATGATTACTTCCCTTCGAGACAGATGTAAATCCAGCACTTCACTTGCAGCAGATCTCGAAAAAACAATAGGTGTCTCAGTTGATCCTTTACTGTATGAAGGAAACTTAACTCAGTAGGTCTTAAAAGACGTGTTGCAGCAAAAACGCCACTTTTAAGGAATGGAAATAAAGAGAAGAGAAGAAATGTGCTTGGAACTTTGGAACACAGTATTGGACATCTGGACCTACTGAATTAAGCTTCCTTCGTACAGTAGAAGGATCAACTGAGACACCTGTTGTTTTTTCGAGATCCGCTGCAAGTGAAGTGCTGGATTTGTGTCTGTCTCGAAGGAAAGTAATCTTTAGCTATTGTAGATCAGATGGAGAAGGCTTAGAGGGCATCCCTGATCTAGGACGATCAGCTGGAGTTCCATTTGATCTGTGACGAGCCAAGATTTTTTGTACATCAGTTTTGGAAACGCCTGTAGATTCACTTATTTTTCTTTGGCTCAGTCCCTCACAATGCAAATGTATTATCTTATATCTAATCTCATCAGAAATTGTACTTTTTGTCATTTCTTAAGCCTGTGAAAGATAAAAAACAGCATGAATTAGGATTATAATGAGAAACGTTTTGGATAAATTTGTTTTGCAGAATTTAAGTGAATATGTCAATACTTTTAATTGTAAATATTGATATAACAATAGCTGAGGAGCATTTACTGCAGATCCATCAGTAATAGTTCGCTAGATCTTTAAACACATGCGTTATAAGTAATATAATGAACCCTCAGGTCCAATTTATACAGACTAAAGGGTCATCCAGCTTATACAACTTTATACACTTAAGTAATAACTTAGTTATACGTTAATATGAACCAGAGGTTCTAGTTAATATGCATTTTAGTATCAAAACCAATTTTCATACAACAGATTATCTAATAGTTATCAGATCGACAGTGGTCTCTGACTTTTGCACAGTACTGTGTATATATATATATGAAAATGAAAATGAAAATGAAAATGAAAAGGTTTATTGGCAGACTATAGTCCATATGACAAATATTATTAATACAATGAGAGTTCATACACTAAGGATAGAAATATATACAATTGATTAGAAATAATACTGCACTGTCGAAGTTAAGTGGAGCTACAGACAGACGTTTTCGTACCAAGAAGTCCATAGCTTAGAGGATAAATGGCAGGACTCATGGATAGCTTGGATGATCGGGTTGGTTGATTTTTTAATTCTTTGCATTAGACTGTGTTGAGCACGTCTTCTTACCTCCGGGACGCTCGGGACATTGCGAGTAGCAAACATTTGCGAAGCTGAGCATCTCGGGGGTAATTTATGTAAGAGTCTAAAAGACCTGTTGTACAGCAAATTTAGGGTTCTGCCAGAACCTTTTTTATAATTCATCCAGAGTTGCTGACCGTATATATTACTGCAGAAAGTACGAAAGAGTGTGTCTTTAGCTTCACTTGTACAGAAACAAAAGTTCCTTATGGTCATATTCGCTTTAGCACACAGGCTTCGAGATTGTTTTCTTATATCCGAGTCATCACTCAAGGAGCTGGTAATAGTTTGACCCAAATACTTAAACTCTTGTACTTCCTCAATTACTTCACTATTCATTTTAAACCTTATATCAGCTGGCTGATTACAGCTTTTAGGGTGAAATTGCATAAACTTAGTTTTTGTAACATTAAAAAGAATATCATGTTTCTGCGAATACACTTCGCAAACATTTAGTAGCCGATCCAGACGTTTAACAGAGGGACTTATTAACACCATATCATCGGCATAAACTAAGTTATTTATCCTTGTGTTATCTATACAACATCCTACTGTTGCCTCATTAAGTGAAGCAATTAATCCGTCAATATAACAATTAAACAGCATAGGGGAGAGCAAGGAGCCTTGTCTCACCCCGCAAGAGGAGCCAAAACACTCGGATAGTACATTGCCCCACCTAACAGTGAAAGATTGGTGGGAATACCAAAATTTCAATGAATTTAATATGTACATGGGAACCTTCCTGTCTTCTAGTTTTGCATATAAAATATTGTGGTTCACCCTATCATATGCCTTACTTATATCAAGGAAACAGCTATAAATGGTTGAATTACTGTCAATGTATTTATATATTGTTTCTTTAAGTACATAGATACACAGGTCAGTTAAGTGGGACCTTTTAAAGCCAAACTGATTAGATGTCCATCGGAAATCATTTAATCGGAGTAACAAGAGTTTTTCTAGTAGTTTCGAGAAGCAGGAAGCGACAGCAATAGGCCTGTAATTATTGCTGGACAGAATGTCTCCGTACTTATTTTTGACCAGGGGCAAGATATATACCCTCATGAACTCTGCAGGGATATAGCTATGAAAAGCATGGCTGATAGGAGCAATGATATATGCAGACATACTACGTCATTTGCATATTTTAAGTGCTCATTCGATAAGTCATCTACCCCTGACGCAGAACCAGTCTTTAACTCTTTAATTAACCTCTTTACTTCAGAAAATGATATCAAAATATTTTCCTTTGTCCCTCCCCTCCCATATATTTATATTTCTACATATATATATATATATATATACACACCCATGAAAGCAAATTTTTCAATCGTTTATTCGATAATAAAATACAACTACATCATTCTGTTTATTTAGACGAATTAATGGAAATAAATATACAATCAAAAATAGTTAGGAAGAAACCTATACAGCAAAATACACACATTAAACGAAGGATATGTATATATATATATAATATATATATGTGTGTGTGTGTGTATACATTCTTCAATAATAATATTAGTACAGGGCAAATTTATATACAAATTTAATATATGTACGAGCAAATACACATTTATATATAAACTTCAAAATAATATACATCAAAATACGCGCGTTTTACTTTTTTCTACGCTTAATTAAAATACTAAATTCGCATGTGTTCGAGTCTACAGTTACATCATCGTTGCTTTGTACTATGCAATAAGTACAATTTAACATTAATTCACCACTCAAGGTATGCAGATGCCTATATTCGATGTAAAAGGCCTTCAATTCGTTCAATACTATTTTTGCGCTCACTTTAGAGTTGGTTGGCAATTTATCACTCTCTTTAAACACGGACAGAGTACAATCAAAAGCACGCACAAAGAGGGAATCGTTCGCCACATCATTATTAAATTCAAGTTTATAAACACTCCTTTCCAATCGAGTGTTTATTCTTTCCAATCCGAGCTTTTCAACCGTGAATTCTTCTTCACAACGCATATCGGAAATTCAAATAATCTTCTAAGTCCTACCGTCAACTGCTCTTTATATAAAGAAATAGCTCTTCAGGGTGAACAGTGTAGGTGAGCTCAGCCCTGTACCGCTCAAGTCCTTTGTACCAAAGTTCAAGATATTTCGAAGAGTCAATACCTTTTAAATACGCATCCAGTTCCAGACCATTCTCGACTTGTTCAGTCCTACACTCGGTAAACCCGTCGAGCAGAGCGGTGTATGCATATTCAAGAACCGTGTCAAAATAAAGCATGTCGGCGACACGTGCGTCTAATATAGGCTTTAGCTTTCCGAAACCGACGATTTCAAACAATCTCTCTAGAAGGAATCGGTTTCGCGTGGGGACAAGGACGTTATTATCAATGCATTCTTCCACATCAGCCGTATATCGATACATGGATGGTGGCGATTTATACATAACGTACAAATAATGGCATAGGAGGGCGCATCACTAATTTGTTCTCTTCTTGTGCCAACAACTGCAGGTATTTTATAACGATCCTCGCACCACTTCTCAACTATCACAAAGATTCTATTCATGTCCTCAACACTTAAATAAATAACATTCCGTTTACCAGAGTTTGTTTGTCTACAAGTCGTTTCAAGTACATACTTTAGTTAACGGTGCCGTTTTACGTCTGAACATACGCAATGACTTCGTCACGGACACATCGTATGCGGCATTGAGAATGCTGCTCAACGGAAGGCCCATCGTATTCTATTGTGAGAAGTGCACGTCCAGTCGGGTCAATCTCTGAGGTGACTATGAGCGACCGGTGAGCGGGTTTGGCACGGAGGGAGGTGTGGGGAACGAGTCACATGGGCGTGTTATACCATGCATTAGTGATTTGTGTACGGGTTTGTTCCAGCATGAAAGATTCATGTTAATACTTGTGTCCCATTATGCCAGGCAATCAGAATTTTTCTGATACATGAAGTAATAACGGCTTTAATGTTTACCACTCCCACTCCCCGGAATGCACGCCATGCATCTTCCTTCATATTTTAGATTGTCCATGATGACAAGATTTATATTTTCAACCGCAGGGTATGCGTACTCGGTATGATGCAGCATGACATAATACCGCTTGTCACACCATTCATCAACAAGATTCACTACCCATACCAGTTGCTTCTCTTCTGCACGTGTTGTTTCTTTCACTTCACGGTATATGTATGCCTTTACACAGTTTAGTCCTATGACGTAGTCCATTACATCGTTTGTGCCACGAAAGCACGCAATGCTTTCGCCAGAATATCCACAGAGTATTTGAACCTCTTGCTCTTCACGCTTCGCACGGCTGAATGTAACCTTAAAAGCCTCAAAGGAGGGAGGGCTACGGATTCTTTGAGTAATCACCACATCTGTAGAATTTATCGAATACCACTTCATAAATGCCGAGCACGCAGTATCAAAGGTAGCCATCACTATTTAACGTCTAGGCGAGAATTCTTCAAAATACTTGGTCAACTGAGTACGCAGGGGTAGAAACATGCCCAGGTAGTAGCAGGAGTCACGTGACCCTTTGATTGATCATACATTGGGCGGTGCTTAGCCTTTTCCTGCACACACGCACACACACACACAAATACACACACACACACACACACACACACACACGAAGGAGAAAATGAAACGCTAATTGAAATATGATTTATTTAATAAACATATCATCAACAAGTAAGTAATTCATGGTGTGTATATATATATATTCAAATACGCGTAATAAATACAATAAACATATCGTTAACAAGTAAATAAACACATACATATATATTAGGGTGGGGTGAAAATTTTTTCAACTATTGCTTCACTGGTAATAAGGTGGATTGAAGGGTGATAAAAAAGAATATGAGAATTAAAAAATTTTCAATTCATCTTAAGTACCCCATTTTTCCCCCAAAAAATGGCCGCCAGCCAGTCATTATACGCTTCATAACTCGGAAAGTATTCTTTTTACACAAAAGTTTGCTGAAGCAAAAATTGTTTGTTTCACATTTTCTACCTCATATAAATGTTTCAGATGTTTAATGAAATTTTTTATTTTTCAGACTTTTGTTGGATTTGGAATTGGTAAGTTCTGATAATTAGTAACAAATATGGCTTTTGCTTCAAACATTAGAACTAAAAGGAGTCAATCAAAACAACATTTTATATTTGGAACCGCACAAAAGCTTCCTCTTACAACATTGCCAACAAATAAACAGGTGGGCCAATCCCATGTTCTTTTAAAAGAAGCCACTTCAGTGACTTCATATAACTCTGATATTTTCAACAAAATTACTGAAGATATACTCTGTATTTGGAGAAAAGCTTCAATCCCTACAATAGCTGACAAATCAGTTTATATCAAATTAAAGCGGTTCATCGGCAAAGCAAACGATCTTAGTAGATCAAAAAGTAGTGTCAAAATGAGACAAAATTTTAATGACACCTTGGAAGAATTATTCTATATCAGTGCCTGTAAATGCCCTTTTATCTCCCATCAAAACTTTGGCTGCCCTGAGAGCTGCGAAGATGTTCACATAAGATGCATCTGTCGAAGAGAACTGATGGTACCAAAAGAAGAGCTTCTGTTTTTACAGGATCAGCGATCTAGCAGTCTAGGAAGTTGCGGACAGAAGAAAGAATGGTTAAAAGAAGAAGAGAAATGAAGGACTCTCATATTTTAACCGAAATAGAGTATTTTTCAGATGTAGAGAGTACTTCCACACAATATTAATTAGACCCACATCAGAGTGAATCAGACTATGAGTCAGTTGCCATATCAAATGAGACTTCCATTGCCTACTGTGGCGATGAAAGCCGATAGATTTGGAATTTTAGATCGAGCAGCAGCTGCTTTGGATTCAGCTGCTTTAGTTGATTATGGAGCAATCACTAAAGAAGATAGTACGCTTGTGATTGACAAGAACAAAATCCGACGTGAAGAGAGAAAATGAGAAAATGTTTGGTGATGGAGAGTAAAGCTAATCCTGCTGTCATATCTGCTATATTTTTTGAGGGAAGAAAGGACAAGACTTTGGTGAAGGTGAAGAAAGGAAACAAATGGTACGGAGACTCCATTAAAGAGGAACACTATGTTTTGGTTTCTGAGCCAGGAAATGAATATTTAACCCATGTAGTTCCTTCTGGTAAAGCTCAAGATATAGCTGATAGTTTGTTCTCCTTCTTTCAAGAGTCAGCTATTAATAAGAGCATTCATCTCATAGGATGTGACAGTACTGTACAAATACTAACACAGGTGCCAAGGGTGGGATCATCCACCTCATAGAAGAAAAACTAAAGAAACCGTTACAATGGAGCATTTGTATGCTGCTTACAAATAAACTTCCCCTTCGACACTTATTTGAACATTTTGATGGTAAAACAAAAGATCCAACATGTTTCACTGGAAAAATCGGCGTATCACTGAAAGAATGTGAAAAAATGCCTGCAGTCAATTTCAAACCAATTAGAGAATGATTTAACACACATATCAGAAGAGGTTATCGATGATCTTAGCCAAGATCAACAGTATTTATACAAAATTATTGTGGCTATAAGAAGTGGGAACGTCCCAAAAGACTTGGAAAATACAAAACTGGGACCACTGAACCATTCTCGATGGCTGGCATTAGCAAATCGTGTCTGCCGCCTATACATTGCAGAGAAAACTCCTTCATTGGCTCTTTATTCAATAAATTTCTTCATTGTTACAAATTATGGACCAAGCTGGTTCGATATCAAGAGTAGACCATATATATGGAATGGACCACATCACATATTTGGAGCAAATAAAAGATTTCATCTTCTTCCAAAGGATGTTCAGAATGTAGTGAAGCCTTACATTGCTAGAAACGCATATTTTGCACATTGCGGAAATGTTCTGATAGCAGTGTTATCAGATACATCAGAACAAAAACGAAACAGAGCAGTTGATTTCATCATGAACATTCGAACAAAGACGGAAAATGTGTCAAAAATCAGAAAATTTAAGGTTCCTGAGATAAATTTCAACGCAAACGCATGGGATGATATTATTTACTGGTCAAAAGAAATACTGACTGAACCTCCCCTCACTATGGCGTTCACAAATATTGAACTCAATGCACTTAGAGTTAAAAAACTATGCCTACTCAATTATCCACTTCATTCACAAAGTGTCGAGAGAGCAATAAAACTTGTCACCGATGCGGCCTCATCTGTATATTCCCAAGAATCCCGTGATGGGTTTATAAGAGCAAGAATTAGGTCTCGTTCATTGCTGCCATGTATGGAAACCAAGAAAGAAATGACTTCACGTTTTGACAATTAGCTTTTAATTTCATAAAAGCAAACACTTCACGATTTTTGAAAAGGGATCTCTTTGGAAATGTATTGATTATATGTTTCTGCAATTGTGGTAATAAAATGTCAATAATTTCTCTCGTTGATTAGTGTTGTTGTAGATTATAGTTTGAATATTCAAAATTATATAAGGTTATTAACTATTATCAAAGTAATATACTTCGGTTATCAAAGAATTTTTCATTTATTTAGAAAAAAGTGATTTATTTGTGATATTTACCGAGGTAAATTTTGATAAAATTTAAAATTGAGAAAATAATTTATAATATATAATTTATAATTTATAATATATGTTTTTATTTTGAATCATTTTTATTCTAGAGTGTCTTTTAATTGGATGCATATTTTTCAAGTTATAAGCATTTATATGTTTGACTAGCGGCCATTTTGTTTTTCTCAAAACTGCGCTGGTAGGGCAAAATTGATTTTTCTTTTATATCACTTTATGTCATCTATAGAACCCAATACAGCAATTTATAGGTGAAGCAAATAAATATCCCACAAAGAATTGCGTTTCACCCCACCCTAATATATATATATATATATATATATATATATATAGCAAAACAATCAAGGGCTATGGTACCCAAAGGGTACGGTGTCGTAAGTGCCAGGCACCTGGTAACGTTTCCTATTCGTGTTACGACACCCCATTTTTTGTGCCGGAATATTGTGGGTCCCCACAGTCAGCTGGGGCGGTTGGTCGCCCTCATCTTCTAACTACACTAGCTTCTTCAACGAGTCAAAGTTAACGATCTGTCGATCTGTCGGTTCGCCTGGTTAAGCGTGATGCCCTTCGCTTTCACAATATATTTCAGTTCCTCCCCCACCCTCACCCGTACCCAATAAGTTTTTGGACCTGTTGGTACAAAAGAATCAGCGTATGCACTATCACCATACTCATCCTTGATCTCATCAGTCAACTCTCCCAGGAATTCCCCAATAGGCGGCATGTATTCACCCTCACTATCTGTGTCTGCGTACAGAACCCTCCGCCCAAGAGAATGCAGTAGTCCCCAAAGTTTGATTCGAGTGCATGCGGTTGTGAAGCTGGCTACAGGTATGTTTGTAACGCGTGAGGTATCTGTAGCCAATTCGGTAATGTTGTACTTATTATGTACCTATTACCTACATTCACGATCTTCATGACCTCTTTATCGGGAGCATTGGCATAATCCCACACCTCGTTATAATTTTGGGCTAGATGAACGTTCCCCTTGCCTGTATTCTGTGCAAATTTTTTCCAAAGACTATTTAGGAACAACTTTGCATTAAAGCGCTTGCCAGGGTTCTTTACAATTTGGGCCCGTCAAGTTGTAACCCTTCGCGGTCACGGTAACGCTGAATATAGGCCTATTTTTCATTTTCGATCGCAACTCCTCGCGGATACCCAGATGCTTTTACCTTATCCTTCAAAAAAGTGTTTATATATGGCGTGAAAAGGTTGGGTAGCTTCTTAAACCTCCACACCTCATATATCTTTAATATTTTGTAGCAGTAGCGAACGGCTAGGGACAGTTCAAGGCTTGCATATACACCTCTGATCTTCCGCTGGTTGGCTGTGTGATTACAGGGCCCATTGTTCTCCTCTGCGCACTTCACGCACAGGGGAAACATGAGCTTGTGATCTATAACGACGAGTAAGATTGGCATCCATAAGTCGCGAAGGGGAGCAAGTCTATGAAAGAAAGGCCGAAATAGTTCTTGTTCAAATTTGCTGAGAACTCTCCGATGGTTAGCAGAGCTAGACCCACCAGTTTCTCAGGTGCTCCTACGGGGTACGGATTGTTCTTCATCACGTAGGGATATAAAGAACAGAAGTCGTAGTAATGGAGTTTCACGCCCTCCGCAGGTGGAAAGTATAGCTTGAAGGGATTTGGTCGCCTTCCGAACAAGCTATCGCCGCATTTGAGACGATCCAACCCCAATGAACGCTTGATTGTGTTATTTCTTCGCGGTACTGCGAAGACCTTCTGAGTGAACTGGGAACCTAGAGGCTGATCGCGGGTGCGAGTCCATGCAAGACTGTCGGCAGGAGAGCTACCATGGATATCTCCCACGATACCACACTCAAGACGTGGGCATCCATGCCACCAGTAATCCTTAAAGGAGTACGCTGTCTTCTCATCAGTGACACGGTCTGTGCTTACACTGTCCACTCAAAAAACACGACCATTGACCTTGATGGGCACTTGCCCAGTGTTGCTGGGTTTTACATATACACCGGTCTGCTGCTTTAGGTTTATAAGCCAGTAAATAGCCTTATGCCCATAAATGCGTGGATTGTTTCTGTGAATGACGGCTCTTGTGTCTTTAGGCATGAAATTGTTCTTTAACACCGTAAAGCACAATGAGGCGATTGTGGTTGCGACTTGCAGCGAATCACACTTGAACCTGTCTATGTACATCCTTGTAAAGGCCTGGAAATGTACTCTAAGCACGTGCACATCATTCACGCAATAAGGCTCACATTCATGCACTTTATTATATGGAATTTCTTTATTAAAACTGTTGTAGTAGCGATCAAAATCTTCACGTTCACTATCACTCATGTTGGTGTAGTTAAAGTAATGTTTGGGGGGAGGCATGCCTACGTAATTTGAAGTGTCGCTAGTCAGGAAAGTGTAAGGAAAATACCCTTTTGAAACCTCGGCGGCTACGCCCATCACCTTGGGTAGCTTGCCTAATTTACAAGGTGTGAATAATAAAGTGTCTTTAAACTGAACATTATCTCTTATTTGCATCTGTATAAGCTTGTTTCCTCTTTTCAAGGGACCGCCTGTAAATATCTCCGATGACTCGTGTTGAAGCAGCTCTTAATAAAGGAATTTTGTCAAATTTTACTCCGTTATGGGCAAGAATATACACAGTCAATTTTTTGAACTTGTCCGCTAACTTGACAATATAGGACACAAAGTTTCACGTGGTTGTCGTGTGCGTTCGTTTTAAAAAAGTTTGTTCGTTTACCACATTTGTAACACTCATCACACTCGACTTCCATGCACTAATCGCAGATAGTCTGGCTTACAGGTAGATGTGGGATAACCTCTTTGGTTTCAGCAACCGTATATGTTTCTATATCGTAGTACACAGTTACACAAGGTTTATTTTTAGGCTTAGCATCTTTCATATAACATACATGGTTTACTCCATCTGCCTTATATTTGTCATGGCATGTAGAGCAGTAAATTTCATCACATTTATGCGTGAATTTCCCCCAATTATCTATTATATGAAACATATCACATTCACAGATTCTTATCTTCGTGCAAGTGCCACTTGACTTACGGAGATCAAAACAGTTGAAAACGGCTCAAAAATGTACGTCTACACACATTACAGTCCCTCTTCTCAGCTTCAACTACACGACTTTCACATTTGGAGCTTTTACACTGCCCACATACCACGTGGCATTCCTTACAATGTTTCACTATATTATCCGCACACTCGAGACAACCCTTACACAAATCATGATGCCTTCCATATTTTCGACTTTTATGATAGCTCGCGTAAAGGCCCCTTATATTACGGATGGGGAGATACGTTGTTCCTGACAGCCCTAAAATAAGTAAAGGTCTTCTACGGTCTCTCACACAGCTCTTAAAAACATACACAGTCCTACGACGATCATCCATTCCAAATACAACTATACAAACATTCATTTCCTGCGCTACCTTTCTCAGCTCTTCAGGGCCCATATTACAGTCAAATTCAAGCTTGCAATCTGAAGCCAGATTAAGAGCACGCTGCACAACCATAGGCAGCCAAATTTTTTGGGCCCGTGTATTTAGCACAGTAAATATATGGGACAAGACTAATGCAATAAAGCCGCAACCAAGCTCGGTGTCTATATGCCGTCTGTAAATAGCCTAAGAATTGAAGTTAAGAGTATAAGGTGTGGCACTATGACCCGCAACCCGGAATACCCGGTCAATATCTATCGTGAAGTTGTCTATGTTGAAGGTTGTACTACTTTGAGAGGCCTGCATTATACGGCCCATAATATACTCTATATCTACAGCGGCCAAGCGTTTGTATGGTATTACTACCCAAAAATCATCTACATCCCCGTCGTCTGACCCAAACCCGATGGACAGCCTCGTCCTGACTTCATGTTCGTCGCTGTTCTGAAGGGAAACTCCAAAATACGTTCAACTACGCTTCGCAGTTCGTGTTAAACACCATTGCTATACATGGTTCGCTGGACAACCCTAAATACGTACCGATTTCTAGTCAGGACCGGGTGGAGGTAGCGGTGCGCACCAGTTCGAATGTTATACCAGCTTCTACAGAACAAGAAGTTGGTGCTGCTGTGGAGAATGCGACCGGAATTGAACAGGAATAAGGGGACACATTTTTATTGATGGAAGGTACTAGTGTAGGGGTTGTGTCGTAAGACTCAGAGGGCTGGGGCTCTATTAGTGGGGTCTAACAACCAGTGCACGCCTGGCACGCTATATACCTTACGTGGAGGGCACTTCATCATCATGCCTCTGCTTTGAATATTCGCGTGGTGGCGCTACATGTGTCGCGGGTGTGGGTTCGCTAGCGGGGGTGGAGCCTGTAGCCAGAACTACACTGTAATCGGAATCGTCTGTAATATCGATGATGAGGACATGTTGCTGTACCTCATCGTCATTCACGGTTCTGTGGAAGAAGAGGAAAAACAAGACTAGAATATAAGGAACATCACTCAAAAACTTTTATTATATTTTGAAATGTTCCACTTTGGATTGTGACGTGTTAAAGATGGATTCTGCAGAAAAATTCAGGTTCACGAGCCCTCCACGTGTATTACCAAATATCTGGCCCTACAAGTTGTAGTAAAACTGTGTTTATGCTTAAAATCATTAAATTATGAGGAAATGTTCTCAAAATTTTGTGCATAAAGTCATATGGTGCTATTCAACATACCAGTCGGTATTCAACGAGTACCAAGATGATATTTTGTTCTACAAAGGTGTATTTGACGTTAATTCGTCAAAGGGAAATGAACATACGGTAACTGTAATTGACAATCTGATGTTAGAAGTGGATAAAACGTTTGACGAGACATTTAGTGTTCTCCCACCATCTTAACATAAGCGTATTCTTCATCAATCAGAATCTATTTTTCAAAAATAGATACATGCGAGATGTGTCGTTAAATACACAATATCTAGTCTTATTCGCGCAACGTAGAGATGTGTCACAAATTGGGGTATTAGCCAATCAAATGTTTCCGAATCAGCGTAAGGAGTTTTTGGAAGTTTATAAAGAAGCTACAAGTCAACGTTACGGATATTTGCTTTGTGACCTTCACCCGCGAAACACGTTTAGGGTGCTTCTAAGACCGAATATATTCCCAAACGAGCCTGAAATGGTGTATATTCCAGAATGACAAAGAAGCTAAAGAAATACCATGAATTAATAAAAATCTATCATCGATTGCCCCTGGCATTGCAACAGTTGTTTGTTAAACATATTGATCCTGACTTTTCAAAATGCATCTGTGAAATCTGTCTTAACGTTATAAAATGTAATGTACCAATGGAACCCCTCAGAAGGCTCGCCTACGCCGTTACAAGAACATAATACGCACCCTAGCTCGTAAAATTCAAACTGAGGGAAGAAAAAACGAATTATTTTACAAAGAGGGGATTCATTCCTCCCCATCTTATTTTCAATGCAAAGTTCAAAGAGTCCAGATACAGTTATAGAACCACGTAAACGCAGGCTTAAAAGAATGTAAAGAGAATTAATAGCCATATTAAACAGTGAAAAGTCACCTTATAAAGAATCTTTTCCCAAGAAGCTCTGCAGAAATTTCTTCATGAGTACGAAAATTATAAGAATCCGACAGAGGTCCCCGTAATTATTAGGCACAGCGCAGACAACGTTTAGCATGGAGGCATAGGACCTGGGTTCGATGCTAGAGATGACCAGTCAAAAATATCGGTTCGACCCCACAACATATCGAGCATGTATTAAAAAGCACCCACATACATTGAGGAATAAACGCTTAAGTCTTTATAATCTATTGAGTGAGGATCCAATTATAGAGTGCAGCGATACAGGGGAGGTCATTGTTGAAGGAACAAAGGTACAGGGCTCGAATATCGTTGACACCGTCCATGACCTGGTGAGAAAGTGTAATAGGCCCACACCATCAAGATGGAAGCATATTAACAAGACTACAACATATTAACAAGAATACAACAAATAAATGCCCCCAAAACATTGATATGAAATCTGAACAGGTTAAAAGACTTGGAGCAAGCGTCGCATGAGTCACAACTGAGCACACCATCACCCCCAATGTTAGCATTTCTGAAGAGGAGAAAGAACAGACCGAACAACAACGGTCAACCCTCTCCGCGTGCCTCTAAAATACGCAAATAGCTAACATATTACGAAAACGCTATTATGACATTTCTAGCCCAGCATCCTACGGCGGCGTTGATAGACTGTACAGAGGTGTTTATAATGAGGGAGTAGGGAAAAAAGGTGTTGAGAGGTTTTTGCAGGATGCTTATACACTTCATAAGCCGGTGAGAAAAAGGTTTAAAACAGCCAAGACAACAGCAGCATTGATTGACTTTATTTGGCAGGCTGTTTTAATAGACATGCAAAGATATTTATTGTATAATGGTGGTTACCGCTGCATCCTATTCATAATAGATGTATTCTCTAGATATCTGTGGTTAATTCCTCTGAAAAATAAATCGCCTGAAACAGTTGCTAAAGCTACCAAAACGCTGATGTAGAAAGAAAACAGGATTCCTGGCTATTTTTGTACGGATATGGGGAAAGAATTTATAGCCCTAGCTTTTCTGAACATGCTGACAAAGTTTAATATCAGCTACTACACTAGCAATTCTATACATAAGGCCTATTTAGCTGAAAAATTTCAACGTACCATAAAGGAACGCATGCATCGCTATTTTACACATAAAAACACATCAGATATATAGACATTCTGGAGTCGCTGGCCTCATCCTACAACGATCATACCACCCTGCGTTTGGGACAACACCTAATGAGGTTTTAGAAAGAGGTACGCACACAGAGCGTGAGGTAAGAAGAGATATTCGTAGAGCGCCGCAACACTCTGATCGTTTCAAAATCAATGATTATATAAGGCTATCACGTTCGGGTAATAAATTCGCGAAGGGGTTTGATCAAGGTTGGACATGTGAGATTTTTAAAGTTAGGGCTATGAGACCTAAAGTGGAGATAATGCTGTATTACGTTGAAGATTTGAATGGGGAAGAAATTGTAGGAGGGTTTTACTGCGAGGAGCTGCAGAAAGTGACGTTTAATTTAGGTAAAAACGTGTTCAAAATTGAAAAAATTTTAGGTAGCAAAGGTATAGGAAAGAGAAAAATGTACCTGGTGAAATTGCTAGGTTACCCAGAAAGCTTCAACACCTATATAAAAGCCAATGCAATAATGAAGCTTAAATAGTATGCAACATGGCGCCTAACCATTTCTATGTCACACTCCCGGCCTCTTCTTCTCTGTCTGTACATCCGAGCATCACCCTGGCCAACTTAGTAACAGAACTCCACGGGCCCAAAGGATTGGGTCGTGAGTCATATGAGGTTGGAATTTGTGAATTTCAGTTAGCTACGAAATTTTTAACTCTTGAAAAGGAACAGGACATTTTTCTGGTTCTTAGAAGATTCGATGAGTTTGGAAAATTAGGCATAACCTTAGATGATACTATGCGATCAGTCTTGTTTGGTGGGACACAGTACTATAGCACAAAAGTAACACTAGGGCTCGGTCATTATGACAGCTTCGGATATTATGTGGGGTTTAAATAAGCGTCTTGAAAAGTCGTACCAAACCGCCGATTTGCTTTTTGAAGTCGTAAACATAGACACGCCTGTCCACACGTTCATGTTAAAATCAACGATTAGTAGAAATATTAAAGACGAAGAGCTGTTCACAGTTATCCCCGAGTGTCGATATGGTGCAGCCCTCCAAAGAGATACCTTTCACGAAACACAACATGACTTGACCAGCCTAATTGATCAGCTGAAATTGGAGTTGAACGATGGCCACCCAGACTCAGACATGTACTATATTTACAGCAATATCGCAGAGCATCAGTTTGTCGGGGATACCCAGGCGCGCCTGCTGCGTATCGCTCACATTCCCAATCATAGAGGACAGAGCTTGAGCATTACATATGACAAACCTCATTATGTCAGTGTCGCAACTAATCTATCAACCAATATCTCAGCATATACGTATAAGAAAGATTGAGGGGAAAGTTTCTCATTCGGTGATAGGAGCTTAACAGTGAAGCTGCACTTTCGTCGCATATGGTGCACCCGAAGGCCTTTCACAGTCTATCGAGGGGTGAGATACCAGAGCGGGAGTGGGCTTGGCTCCATTTTTTCAACCATACTGGGTACGGCTGTCCCATTGTTGAAGAGGGGTGCCAGATATCTCGGGAAGAAAGCGTTACAATCAGGCTTTAACATGGTAGAAGACATAATGGCGGGGTCTAAGCCTAAAGAAGCTCTAACAAAGCATTTAAAGCGTACACGGGACGAAATCTTCAAAGATGCAAAGAGAAAAATGCGCGGTGATGGAAAGAAGAAACGGTCTGTCCAGAAGAAGAAGAAAAGGATACCAACACGTGGTGTTAAAGGTAAAAAGGACGTCAAAAAAGAAGTGTTCTAAGTGACTGAAACCTATGGTTGATAATTTTTTTAACTGATATTAGCTAAAGACATTGCTCTCATGAATCATAGGCTCTTTACTACTTGTCAAGAGAGGTGGCACTATTTCTGACTCGTCATGGCTTGTTTCATCCATCCGTGCAGTTCACAATGTTGTAAATCGGAGCTGTGCCTCTTTGACATGCCCCCCAACTCAAGTTTCTATTGAGCACAGTGACTTTATTATGATTAACCCTTAAACACAATTAGCTCCCCGAGGGCCCCTGTAGAGTTCGTGATCCCCAGCTCAGGCCCTTACTTTTTTGATCCAAGCTGTGTGCACATGTACGCTAAAATGCGTATAGCACATTCAGCTGGAACGGATTGCGAAGACAAATAACTTGTATTTCCAAAAACAAACTTTCTACACTCCATATTCAGTAAGTGTGACGTCTATTTAAATCAGATCAACATCTTGGCAGGAACGGGTTACTATCATCTAGGAGTCTATCTGGAAAATGTACTCAACTTTTCAAAAGAAGCGATGGATACCTTTTTAACTGCTGATGGTTATTATCAGGCTAAAGACGAAGGCAGTATGAAGGACAAATTTAAAAATCCTAAAAAGAAGATATATGAAGGCGTTGGACGCCTGCATACAGACTTCACATTCCAGGAGAAGCTGCTTGTGAATGGGGTCGATATGAAAATAAAGCTCACTCCCACGAATCCTAAGATCTGTTTAAATCTGGGAGCTGACCAAGAAGAGATCGCAAAGGCAGTGGTGATTCATGTTATGGAAACAAACCTTCGCGTATGCCGAGTAAAATTAAGCTCGGCTAAACAATTAGAAATTGAAAAAAAATTACTACATGCCACTACAGATCAAACTATGCACGGTGCCATAAGGGCTGGTATCGAAGCAGATTAAAAACGTGGCCCTGGAGGCTCTACCTAAAGGTTATTAATTGGAATACAGGAACATGTTTCTGTGAATGGTAAATATAAAAAGAAAGTCTAGATTTGATTAATAGTAGTCAGCATGGGTTTCGACGCCATAGATCTTGTTTAACTAATTTGTTAGAATTTTATAACGAAATAGTGCGCGAATACGAAAGGCATAGAGCGGCTGACGTTATTTATTTAGATTTTAAAAAGGCGTTCGATACAGTTCTGCATAGAAGATTAATTGTGAAGGTTAAAGCGCACGGTATACGCGGTCAGGTAGCTAACTGGTTAGAGGAATGGCTTCGTGCTTCGAGGCAGAGGGTCGTTGTTAATGGTAGTGAAACGGGGTGGTTGGATTTAGGTAGCGGTGTCCCACAGGGTTCAGTGTTAGGCTATTGCTATTCGTAATTTACATTAACGACATAGATGTAGGAGTGACTTGTAACGTGTCAAAATTCGGGGATGATACTAAAACAAGGGGTAAGGTTGTTAACGAGGACGATAGAAATAGGCTCCAAGACGATGTAAATAGGATTATGGAGTGGATGGATAAGTGGCAGATGCAATTTAACGTAGATAAATGTAAAGTTTTGCATATAGGTTCTCGTAACAATAATTACACGTACACGATGGATGATAGAGAGTTAACGAGCGTTGACGAGGAAGTAGATTTAGGCGTACGCGTATCTAAGGATTTAAAAGTTAGTAACCAGTGCCTGGAGACTTGCGCAAAAGCTAATAAGATGTTAGGCTTCATAGCGCGTAATTTCGAATTTAAATCGAAGGATATTATATTGCCCCTTTACAAGTCCCTAGTCAGGCCCCATTTAGAATATTCCGTTCAGTTTTGATGCCCGTATTTGCGTGAGGATATTGATAGGTTAGAAACGATTTAGCGTCGTGCAACGAATCTAATTCCGTCATTGCGCAACAAGCCTTATGAAGATAGGATTAAAGAGTTTGACTTGCATTCACTTGAATCTAGGAAATTAAGGGGGGAGCTTATTGAAATTTCCAAAATCGTTAATAACATTGATAACGTAAACTTTGAAAAATTTTTCACTTTCGATAATAGCAATACTCGTAATAACGGATATAAGTTGCGTGGCAGACGTTTCATTACTAATATCGCGAAAAACTTCTTTACGTTTAAAGTAATTGATAAATGGAATAATCTTCCCGCGCCCGTCGTGAACTCTGCCAGCGTTAAAATATTAACGTTTAAAAAAAAAGCAATTGGCAACAGGAGATCTGGGGGTGGTAATCGGGGGGAGTCTGTTGACGTCTAATGCCAGCGTGTGATATGCCAGCCAAAAAAAAAAATTAGACGAACACGAACTTAGTTGTAGCTTGTTGAGTAAATTAACCCACTTTTTGTTATTCTTTACACTTTTTTTCTTCTCTAATCATTTTTATGTCTGTAACTCTCTTTATTCCATGTCTGTACTGTTTGCGTGGTATGATAGTGTTTGAGTTAAGAATGTGTTGCATGGTTTGTAATGCGTTCTTATTTTACTTCTTTTCGTCTTTCACGCCTTTCCAGCCGAGTGGGCTGCATCCTCTACCTCCCTATGGAGTGGATGATCGGTCTGCAACAGCTGAAAGAATGTGTTGCTTTGAGTTAAGAATGTGTTGTTCTTGAGTTAAGAATGTATTGCATGGTTTGTAAGCCTTATTATTTTACTTCTTTTCATCTTTCACCGTTTTCCGGCAGAGTGGGCTCTATCTCCCCATGGAGTAGAGGACCGTTCTGCAATCTTTCCTATTCTCTCCGACTATTTTTTTGACTTGTCGTCAGTGGCCGGCGGATGATGATGGCGAGTCTTTTTTCTCTTTTTCTGAATGAATGTTAACCCACGAGTGATAGGTTTTGCTACTTACTTAACCCCTTATTCTCTTCTCTTAACCTCCTACTCTTTCCTTTCTCTCGGGCTAACTTTAGAGTGGATCTTAGGGTCTTTGTTAGCCTTAGCTTCTGTAGATCTGTAGATCATTACTACAAACCAGAACCACCATCAACCAATCATTACTACCAACCACCACCACCACCAATCAATCATTACTACCAACCACCACCACCACCAATCAGTCATTACTACCAATCAATCACCACCACCACCACCAATCAAACATTTCTACCAACCACCAACACCAATCAATCTTTACTACCAACTACCACCACCACCACCACCATTCAATCATTACTACCAGCCACTACCACCAGTCAATCATTACTACCAACCACCACTACCACCAATCAAACATTACTACCAAGCACCAACACCAATCAATCATTAATACCAACCACCACCACCACCACCAATCAATCATTACTACCAACCACCACCACCAAACAATCATTATTCCCAACCACAACCACCAATCAATCATTACTTCCAACCACCACCACCAATCATCCATTGCTACCAACCACCACCACCAATCAATCATTACTACCAACCACCACCACCACGACCCCAATCAATCATTACTACCAACCACCACCACCACCACCAATCAAACATTTCTACCAACCACCAACACCAATCAATCTTTACTACCAAGTACCACTACCACCACCATTCAATCATTACTAAACCACCACCACCGCCACCACCACCAATCAATAATTATTAACAACCACCACCACCACCACAACCAATCAATCATTACTACCAACCACTGCCACCAGTCAATCATTACTACCAACCACCACTACTACCAATCAAACATTACTACCAAGGCCCAACACCAATCAATCATTAATACCATCCACCACCACCACCACCAATCAATCATTACTACCAACCACCACCACCACCACCACCAAACAATCATTACTCCCAACCACAACCACCAATCAATCATTACCTCCAACCACCACCACCAATCATCCATTGCTACCAACCACCACCACCAATCAATCATTACTACCAACCACCACCACCACGACCCCAATCAATCATTACTACCAACCACCACCACCACCACCAATCAAACATTTCTACCAACCACCAACACCAATCAATCTTTACTACCAAGTACCACTACCACCACCATTCAATCATTACTAAACCACCACCACCGCCACCACCACCAATCAATAATTATTAACAACCACCACCACCACCACAACCAATCAATCATTACTACCAACCACTGCCACCAGTCAATCATTACTACCAACCACCACTACTACCAATCAAACATTACTACCAAGGCCCAACACCAATCAATCATTAATACCAACCACCACCACCACCACCACCAATCAATCATTACTACCAATCACCACCACCACCACCACCAAACAATCATTACTCCCAACCACCACCACCAATCAATTATTACCTCCAACAACCACCACCAATCATCCATTGCTACCAACCACCACCACCACTCAATCATTACTACCAAGCACCACCACCACCACTCAATCATTACTCCCAAACACCTCCACCAAACAATCATTACTACCAACCAACACCAACACCAACAATCAATCATTACTACCAACCACCACCACCACCACCAATCAATCGTTAAGGCGACAATTTATTCCGGGAACTACGATATAGTTGCTATCACTGAAACGTGGTTAGATACCGTGACTCGGGACTTGTTGGGGGAACTTGATATACCGGGTTTTAAACTCTTTACTAATGATAGGTTACATAGGATTGGTGACGGCGTTTTTGCTGAACATCCGTAATTCCCTTACGGCTATCGAGGTTAAGATAGATTTTCCGGCAGCAATTAATGCGAAATGTGTTGAAGTTAGGGCGTGTAGTATTAGTTTTAATTTTGTTGCTGTTTATAGACCTCCCGTTCAACCCCTCGATACCGAAACTAGATTTTACTCACTTCTTGGTAACTTTATTGACAATCGGAATAGTATAATTGTCGGAGACTTTAACTGCCCTAATGTTAATTATGAGACTTTTACTGGTAATGAGGAGGGTTCATGGAAGATAATTTTTTTACGAAAGATGGTTACCGAACCAACGCGCGGTGACAATATTTTAGATTTGGTGATAACGAACGGCGAAAATATAGCCTAAGGTTTAGAAGTAGGTGAGAGTTTAGGATGTAGTGATCATCAAATTCTTAGGTTTAAGTTATTGATAGAAAACACTAAGGATAGTAACGTAATAGAAGTCCCTGATTTTCGTAGGGCTAATTTTGATAGTTTTGCGGATAGGATGAGAGTAGTGGGCTGTGATAACTTATTTATGGGTAATGACAAATTTCCACTGGGAGGCGTTTAAAGAAAGTTTTATGAATATTGAAAGGGAGTTTATTCCTCGTAGGCTCAAGTGCGCTAGAATTCATGGTAGGCCCAAGTGGTGGACTAGGAAAATAGGCGAGTTCATAAACGAGCGTAGCAGAGCGTATAGACCTAATAAGCGCAATGGCACGGCAGCTAACTTTAATAGATATATCGAGCTTAGACGTCAGGTTAAAAGATCAGTTAGGAATGCTAAGCGTACAGTAATTTAGAGATACTTATAGCTGCGGATAGTTAACATAATCCAAAAAAGTTTTTTGAATACGACAATAATCGTAAGCCGATAAAAGATAACATAGGCCCTTCAGTGGATGTTAACGGCGCTTTGGCTTCTGGCACTCAGGCGATGGCCGGTATTTTCAATATCTTTTTTGCGACAGGTTTTATCGTAAAAGACGTCAATAATGTCCCCGACTTGGATAATATCGTTCCATTTAGTAGCGAGACTATTTTGGATGAAATAACTGCTTACGAGGGTGAGATTGAGCATTATATCGATAGGATAGGCTAAAAGTTAGCAAGGCTCCAGGCCCTGACGCTTTTTATCCCAGACATATGAAAGATTTGAAAGACGTTATTGTAGGCCCCTTAATGAAGACTTTTAATCAGTCACTCGAAACGGGGATTATTCCTGAAGAAATTAGCTAACGTCACGCCCATTATTAAAAATGGCGACCGCACAGTAGATAGCAATTATAGGCCCATTAGATTAACGTCAATTGTCGGTAAACTATTGGAATCCTTAGTTAGGGATCGTATCATCGATCACTTAGAAAGTCGATATTTGATTAATCGTAGTCAGCATGGGTTTCGACGCCATAGATCTTGTTTAACTAATTTGTTAGAATTTTATAACGAAATAGTGCGCGAATACGATAGGCATAGAGCGGCTGACTTTATTTATTTAGATTTTAAAAAGGCGTTCGATACAGTTCTGCATAGAAGATTAATTGTGAAGGTTAAAGCGCACGGTATACGCGGTCAGGTAGCTAACTGGTTAGAGGAATGGCTTCGTGCTTCGAAGCAGAGGGTCGTTGTTAATGGTAGTGAATCGGGGTGGTTGGATTTAGGTAGCGGTGTCCCACAGGGTTCAGTGTTAGGCTATTGCTATTCGTAATTTACATTAACGACATAGATGTAGGAGTGACTTGTAACGTGTCAAAATTCGGGGATGATACTAAAACAAGGTGTAAGGTTGTTAACGAGGACGATAGAAATAGGCTCCAAGACGATGTAAATAGGATTATCGAGTGGATGGATAAGTGGCAGATGCAATTTAACGTAGATAAATGTAAAGTTTTGCATATAGGTTCTCGTAACAATAATTACACGTACACGATGGATGATAGAGAGTTAACGAGCGTTGACGAGGAAGTAGATTTAGGCGTACGCGTATCTAAGGATTTAAAAGTTAGTAACCAGTGCCTGGAGACTTGCGCAAAAGCTAATAAGATGTTAGGCTTCATAGCGCGTAATTTCGAATTTAAATCGAAGGATATTATATTGCCCCTTTACAAGTCCCTAGTCAGGCCCCATTTAGAATATTCCGTTCAGTTTTGATGCCCGTATTTGCGTGAGGATATTGATAGGTTAGAAACGGTTTAGCGTCGTGCAACGAATCTAATTCCGTCATTGCGCAACAAGCCTTATGAAGATAGGATTAAAGAGTTTGACTTGCATTCACTTGAATCTAGGAAATTAAGGGGGGAGCTTATTGAAATTTCCAAAATCGTTAATAACATTGATAACGTAAACTTTGAAAAATTTTTCACTTTCAATAATAGCAATACTCGTAATAACGGATATAAGTTGCGTGGCAGACGTTTCATTACTAATATCGCGAAAAACTTCTTTACGTTTAAAGTAATTGATAAATGGAATAATCTTCCCGCGCCCGTCGTGAACTCTGCCAGCGTTAAAATATTAACGTTTAAAAAAAAAGCAATTGGCAACAGGAGCTCTGGGGATGGTAATCGGGGGGAGTCTGTTGACGTCTAATGCCAGCGTGTGATACGCCAGCAAAAAAAAAAAATTAGACGAACACGAACTTAATTGTAGCTTGTTGAGTAAATTAACCCACTTTTTGTTATTCTTTACACTTTTTTTCTTCTCTAATCATTTTTATGTCTGTAACTCTCTTTATTCCATGTCTGTACTGTTTGCGTGGTATGATAGTGTTTGAGTTAAGAATGTGTTGCATGGTTTGTAATGCGTTCTTATTTTACTTCTTTTCGTCTTTCACGCCTTTCCAGCCGAGTGGGCTGCAACCTCTACCTCCCTATGGAGTGGATGATCGGTCTGCAACAGCTGAAAGAATGTGTTGCTTTGAGTTAAGAATGTGTTGTTTTTGAGTTAAGAATGTATTGCATGGTTTGTAAGCCTTCTTATTTTACTTCTTTTCATCTTTCACCGTTTTCCGGCAGAGTGGGCTCTATCTCCCCATGGAGTAGAGGACCGTTCTGCAATCTTTCCTATTCTCTCCGACTATTTTTTTGACTTGGCGTCAGTGGCCAGCGGATGATGATGGCGAGTCTTTTTTCTCTTTTTCTGAATGAATGTTAACCCACGAGTGATAGGTTTTGCTACTTACTTAACCCCTTATTCTCTTCTCTTAACCTCCTACTCTTTCCTTTCTCTCGGGCTAACTTTAGAGTGGATCTTAGGGTCTTTGTTAGCCTTAGCTTCTGTAGATCTGTAGATCATTACTACAAACCACAACCACTATCAATCAATCATTACTACCAACCACCACCACCACCAATCAATCATTACTACCAACCACCACCACCACCACCAATCAGTCATTACTACCAATCAATCACCACCACCACCACCAATCAAACATTTCTACCAACCACCAACACCAATCAATCTTTACTACCAACTACCACCACCACCACCACCATTCAATCATTACTACCACCACCACCACCATTCAATCATTACTACCAACCACCACCACCGCCACCACCACCAATCAATAATTACTAACAACCACCACCACCACCACCACCACCAATCAATCATTACTACCAAACACCACCACCAAACAATCATTATTAACAACAACACCAACACCAACAATCAATCATTACCACCAACCACCATCACCACCACCAATCAATCATTAAGGCGACAATTTATTTCGGCAACTACGATATAGTTGACGTCTAATGCCAGCTTGTGACATGCCAGCGTGTGATATGCCAGCAAAAAAAAAAAATTAGACGAACACGAATTTAGTTGTAGCTTGTTGAGTAAATTAACCCACTTTTTGTTATTCTTTACACATTTTTTCTTCTCTACTCATTTTTATGTCTGTAACTCTTTATTCCATGTCTGTAGTTTGTATGGTATGATAGTGTTTAAGTTAAGAATGTGTTGCATGGTTTGTAATGCGTTCTTATTTTACTTCTTTTCGTCTTTCACGCCATTCCAGCAAAGTGGGCTGCATCCTCTACCTCCCAATGGAGTGGATGATCGGTCTGCAACAGCTGGAAGAATGTGTTGCTTTGAGTTAAGAATGTATTGTTCTTGAGTTAAGAATGTATTGCATGGTTTGTAAGCCTTCTTATTTTACTTCTTTTCATCTTTCACCCTTTTCCGGCAGAGTGGGCTCTACCTCCCTATGGAGTAGAGGACCGTTCTGCAATCTTTCCTATTCTCTCCGACTATTTTTTTGACTTGCCGGTAGTGGCCGGCGGATGATGATGGTGAGTCTTTTTCCTCTTTTTCTGAATGAATGTTAACCCACGAGTGATAGGTCTCGCTACTTACTTAACCCCTTATTCTCTTCTCTTAACTTCCTACTCTTTCCTTTCTCTCGGGCTAACCTTAGAGTGGATCTTAGGGTCTTTGTTAGCCTTAGCTTCTGTAGATCTGTAGATCATTACTACAAACCACAACCACCATCAATCAATCATTACTACTAACAACCACCACCACCAATCAATCATTACTACCAATCAATCACCACCACCACCACCACCACCACCACACCACCACCAATCAATCATTACTACCAACCACCACCACCACACCCAATCAATCATTACTACCAACCACCACCACCACCACCATCAATCAAACATTTCTACCAACCACCAACACCAATCAATCTTTACTACCAACTACCACCACCACCACCATTCAATCATTACTACCAATCACCACCACCACCACCACCAATCAATCATTACTACCAACCACTACCACCAGTCAATCATTACTACCAACCACCACTACCACCAATCAAACATTACTACCAAGCACCAACACCAATCAATCATTAATACCAACCACCACCACCACCACCAATCAATCATTACTACCAACCACCACCACCAAACAATCATTATTCCCAACCACAACCACCAATCAATCATTACTTCCAACCACCACCACCAATCATCCATTGCTAAACCACACCACCAATCAATCATTACTACCAACCACCACCACCACGACCCCAATCAATCATTACTACCAACCACCACCACCACCACCAATCAAACATTTCTACCAACCACCAACACCAATCAATCTTTACTACCAAGTACCACTACCACCACCATTCAATCATTACTAAACCACCACCACCGCCACCACCACCAATCAATAATTATTAACAACCACCACCACCACCACAACCAATCAATCATTACTACCAACCACTGCCACCAGTCAATCATTACTACCAACCACCACTACTACCAATCAAACATTACTACCAAGGCCCAACACCAATCAATCATTAATACCAACCACCACCACCACCACCACCAATCAATCATTACTACCAATCACCACCACCACCACCACCAAACAATCATTACTCCCAACCACCACCACCAATCAATTATTACCTCCAACCACCACCACCACCAATCATCAATTGCTACCAACCACCACCACCACTCAATCATTACTACCAAGCACCACCACCACCACTCAATCATTACTCCCAAACAACTCCACCAAACAATCATTACTAACAACCAACACCAACACCAACAATCAATCATTACTACCAACCACCACCACCACCACCAATCAATCGTTAAGGCGACAATTTATTCCGGGAACTACGATATAGTTGCTATCACTGAAACGTGGTTAGATACCGTGACTCGGGACTTGTTGGGGGAACTTGATATACCGGGTTTTAAACTCTTTACTAATGATAGGTTACATAGGATTGGCGACGGCGTTTTTGCTGTACATTCGTAATTCCCTTACGGCTATCGAGGTTAAGATAGATTTTCCGGCAGCAATTAATGCGAAATGTGTTGAAGTTAGGGCGCGTAGTATTAGTTTTAATTTTGTTGCTGTTTATAGACCTCCCGTTCAACCCTTCGATACCGAAACTAGATTTTACTCACTTCTTGGTAACTTTATTGACAATCGGAATAGTATAATTGTCGGAGACTTTAACTGCCCTAATGTTAATTATGAGACTTTTACTGGTAATGAGGAGGGTTCATGGAAGATAATTTTTTTACGAAAGATGGTTACCGAACCAAAGCGCGGTGACAATATTTTAGATTTGGTGATAACGAACGGCGAAAATATAGCCTAAGGTTTAGAAGTAGGCGAGAGTTTAGGATGTAGTGATCATCAAATTCTTAGGTTTAAGTTATTGATAGAAAACACTAAGGATAGTAACGTAATAGAAGTCCCTGATTTTCGTAGGGCTAATTTTGATAGTTTTGCGGATAGGATGAGAGTAGTGGGCTGTGATAACTTATTTATGGGTAATGACAAATTTCCACTGGGAGGCGTTTAAAGAAAGTTTTATGAATATTGAAAGGGAGTTTATTCCTCGTAGGCTCAAGTGCGCTAGAATTCATGGTAGGCCCAAGTGGTGGACTAGGAAAATAGGCGAGTTCATAAACGAGCGTAGCAGAGCGTATAGACCTAATAAGCGCAATGGCACGGCAGCTAACTTTAATAGATATATCGAGCTTAGACGTCAGGTTAAAAGATCAGTTAGGAATGCTAAGCGTACAGTAATTTAAAGATACTTATAGCTGCGGATAGTTAACATAATCCAAAAAAGTTTTTGAATACGACAATAATCGTAAGCCGATAAAAGATAACATAGGCCCTTCAGTGGATGTTAACGGCGCTTTGGCTTCTGGCACTCAGGCGATGGCCGGTATTTTCAATATCTTTTTTGCGACAGGTTTTATCGTAAAAGACGTCAATAATGTCCCCGACTTGGATAATATCGTTCCATTTAGTAGCGAGACTATTTTGGATGAAATAACTGCTTACGAGGGTGAGATTGAGCATTATATCGATAGGATAGGCTAAAAGTTAGCAAGGCTCCAGGCCCTGACGCTTTTTATCCCAGACATATGAAAGATTTGAAAGACGTTATTGTAGGCCCCTTAATGAAGACTTTTAATCAGTCACTCGAAACGGGGATTATTCCTGAAGACTTCAAATTAGCTAACGTCACGCCCATTATTAAAAATGGCGACCGCACAGTAGATAGCAATTATAGGCCCATTAGATTAACGTCAATTGTCGGTAAACTATTGGAATCCTTAGTTAGGGATCGTATCATCGATCACTTAGAAAGTCGAGATTTGATTAATCGTAGTCAGCATGGGTTTCGACGCCATAGATCTTGTTTAACTAATTTGTTAGAATTTTATAACGAAATAGTGCGCGAATACGATAGGCATAGAGCGGCTGACTTTATTTATTTAGATTTTAAAAAGGCGTTCGATACAGTTCCGCATAGAAGATTAATTGCGAAGGTTAAAGCGCACAGCATACGCGGTCAGGTAGCCAACTGGTTAGAGGAATGGCTTCGTGCTTCGAGGCAGAAGGTCGTTGTTAATGGTAGTGAATCGGGGTGGCTGGATGTAGGTAGCTGTGTCCCACAGGGTTCAGTGCTAGGCCCATTGCTTTTCGTAATTTACATTAACGACATAGGGTAGGTGTAGGAGTGACTAGTAGCGTGTCAAAATTCGCGGACGATACTAAAATAGGCGGTGAGGTTCTTAACGAGGACGATAGAAATAGGCTCCAAGACGATGTAAATAGGATTATAGAGTGGACAGATAAGTGGCAGATGCAATTTAACGTAGACCAATGTAAAGTTTTGCCTATAGGTTCTCGTAACAATAATTACACGTACACGATGGATGATAGAGAGTTAACGAGCGTTGACGAGGAAGTAGATTTAGGCGTACACGTATCTTAGGCCTCATTTAGAATATGCCGTTCAGTTTTGGTGCCCGTATTTGTGTGAGGATATTGATAGGTTAGAAAGGGTTCAGCGTCATGCTACCAACCACTACCACCAATCAATCATTACTACCAACCACCACCACCAATCAATCATTACTATCAACCACCACCACCCATCAATCATTACTACGAACCACCGCCACCAATTATTCATTACTACCAACCACCACCACCAATTAATCATTACTACCAACCACCACCACCAATCAATCATTACTACCAACCACCACCACCAATTAATCATTACTACCCACCACCACCAATCAATCATTACTACCACCACCACCAATCATTCATTTCTACCAACCACCACCACCAATTATTCATTACTACCAACCACCACCACCAATTAATCATTACTACCAACCACCACCACCAATCAATCATTACTACCAACCACCACCACCAATTATTCATTACTACCAACCACCACCACCAATCAATCATTACTACCGACCACCACCACCAATCAATCATTACTACCAACCACCACCACCAATCAATCATTACTACCAACCGCCACCACCAATCAATCATTACTACCAACCACCACCACCAATCAATCATTACTACCAACCACCACCACCAATCATTCATTACTACCAACCACCACCACCAATCACTCATTACTACCAACCACCACCAATTAATCATTACTACCAACCACCACCAATCAATCATTGCTACCAACCACCACCACCAATCAATCATTCTCCCAATCACTACTACCACCTCCAATCACTCATTACTACCAACCACCACCACCATCCTTGCGTGCCCCATTCCTCGCCCGGGTAAGCACCCTACCTCCCTCCTGTCCGGTTTGCAGAACCAAAGTACCCCTGGTCCGTGATCTGTGAGTCCCCAATCTAAACGGTGTCTTCCTCCTTCGCTCACAGGAGACTAAATTGGTTGGAGGTCCTGACAGCGGCAATCGGGGTGTCAGGCTTCGGCTTCTCATCTTTCTTGCCCGAAACCTTTCGATACCCCTCGCCACCCGTAGACCCAGCCGCACTTACAGCACCCCACCTGCCCTGACCGGTAGCTACATCCTTCGACTTATTTGGGGTATTAGTAGGCCCCTTCCCACATTTTTTCTTTATCGGCCCCTTCTTTGCACCCTCCCCTTCCTCCACCTTGCGTCGCGGTTCAGTGCATTCCACGTGGGTCGCTGGCGATTCCCGACACTGATTTTGCACCCCGATTCCCGGTTGCACCCATAGACCCAGCCGCACTTACAGCACCCGACCCACCCTGACCAGTAGCTACATCCTTCGGCTTCTTTGGGCCACCAGTAGGCCACTTCCCACCCTTTTTCTTTATCGGCCCCTTCCCACCCTTCTCAATCGGCCCCTTCTTTGAGCACTCCCGTCCCTCCATCTTTCGTCGCAGTTCCGTGCATTCCACGTGGGTCGCTGGCGATTCTCGACACTGATTTTGCACCCCGATCCCCGGTTGCACCTCTACCCTTTCTCCGCGGTCTCGACCTCTGTCCAGTCCACCGCTGGACCGCCTTTCCAGGGTGGAGGGCGCAGCAGCGGCAGACCGCCGCGCCTCCAACAGCCGATCTGGACGACTCGAACCGCCGGACCCTCTCCTCTAGTTTCTCGTACAACTGCATGAGTTCGCAAAAGCGGCACATGATGGAGTGGTTGATCTTCTCGAAGCAAGCTTTTTTGAAGTTCGTCACCCACTGGTTAACTCCGCAGTTCGAGCACACAGCCTTCACTTCCTGCGGTCCAGTCATTATAACTTATTTTTCTAACTCTGAATACACTGAATAAGATAAAGCGTTCTAGCAACGAAAAGTATCGAAAACTTTCTGACCAGTACATAAAAATTGAGGGGGTCGGTGAATTCTTCCCGCACAAGCCGCATCCGCATATCTGCCAGTGACGTTCATCCCTTCCAGAAGACTACACCTCTCGCTACTGCCGCACCGATCTTTGGTTTCCCAGGGCCGAACAACAGAAAAATGTGTCGCAGCTACCAACTGACAAACACTCGCTACGCAGACGTCATGGATTTCCCTCCAGGAGCGAGAGCGAGATGCAGCTCCTTACTAAGTCTTACTAGCCACTCACAAACGGCCAGACTCTTGGAATCCAGTGTTCAAAGCATATCCCACCAGACCCAGAAGTTACGCCCGAGACTTTCCGCTGGCCTGGCAGCCAGCTGGGCAATAAAGCTCTCTCACCTAAGAGCAGTACATCCAAGCACCAACAAATGGTCACCAAAGAACGGTCGCAGTGGGCTGGTCAGGCCATTACGCGTTAGGAATGGGCTTAACGGGGTACTAGCCACACTCCATTAATCGCGCCCCTACGCCTAGGACCACTCCACCCCAGTCTCTCACGACCTATGAGCGTTAAGTGGTGTTATTTATAGAGGTTTCAAAGCCCCTCTTCCCACGGATGAGGTAGCAGTAGGGTCCTTATAGTAAAAGTAGAGAAGATTTAATACTGAGAGAGGCTAGGAAAGGCTCTCTACGTCATGCATTTATGAATAATACAAATTTTATTTTTCAACACAAATTAAATACTTTAGGTATATTTTTAGTGCCTTTTATACCATGTTATTCTTGTCAATTGTTAAAGCTTAAAGCGTGACCAAGGAGAGCATATAATTGTGCTCTTCGTTTGATCTGACTGAAATATGGAGCAGTGTAGTAATATTCCGGAATTAACTTATTTTCTTGCGGCTAGGTCGAGAGTAATTAAATGAATAAAACTGAATTAATGTTTTATCTTAATAATGATAATATATATATATATATATATATATATATATAAACTTGTTAATTGTGTGTTTTAATTCTCCTTTACACTTTTGAAAAGTGTACATATAAGGAAATAACTGTATATATGTATATGTATATTAGGGTGTATCATGCTCAGGTCGAATACTGAAAAACTTGGAATTTCAAGATTGGCAGTATGTATTCCTATGTAAAATTGCAACGTTTACGAAAAATCGCATTTAAGTGTTCAAAATCGCACTTTTTTGTCGAAAAATGGGATTTTTGGCCAATTTCAAAGACTTCGTAGCCTCAAATGACCTCCATATGTTCCATATTGTTCACATACACCCTTAAGCATTTCTAGGGGCAGGCTTGGACCCATTTAAGATCAGCCAAAGTGGTTCATAACCCCTAAAATAACCAAAATCACCCAAAATGGCCCAAAACTAAGGCATTATATGATTTTTAGTCTCCTATACACCACATTTCTCGGCTGTTCTCTTCATCAGGCAGAATATTTTTGTTCCTCTTTCTTGGTCTTGCATTTTCTTTTTTTTTAGAAACGCCTCCAACAATTTTTATTTATTTTCTTTTCGGCATCACTGAGTGTGATGGCAGCTGCCCCCACCTTTCCGCAAGCTGCTGTGACGTTCAACCTTTTTTTTGCAATTTCAATTTTTCTTTAATATTTGTATAAGTCCCTCCTCCAACCCCAGCTTGTAATAATATGCTGGTCAACTGAATGTTTTGAGATTTTTTCTTCTGAAAGCATCTTGATTTGTCTAGCAGGTCTTGTAGAGATCTAAGACATGTTCATAATGTCTTGCTTTGACTTGAAAACTGGTAACATTATAGGGAGGAGCGTTTTTACACTTTTTTCGATTTTCGTTTTGTTATAGCGCGGAAAAGTGGCTCTTCCACGTCAAAAGTGAGTGTGTAAAATCTCAGAGATCTGCAATATCTTCTGCCTCCGCACGCGCGTTGAAAATCCAAACAATGCGCCAAAATTCGCATTTTTTCACTATTTTCTTATAGTTTTAATTTTCATTCTACCTTCTTGTAATAGCGAGGAAAAGCATCCTAAAGGTTTATTTTAGACTAGTTTTAAATATTTCTGTCCTGCAATAATTTCTTCTGCCACCGCAAACGTTCCAAAATACGGGAAAATTTACATAAATAGCGTATTTTATAATGACACTATTATGGTCAACTTCGGCCCCACACCACAGTTTATTCGTTAAATATGTATCAAGTAATGCAATTAACAATTCACTATATCATATTTTAGTAATTTAAGAAGTTTATATATTTCAGCAATTAAATAATTTAGGTCCACCAATACAGTTTACTTTGGATATGCTTGGTTTATTTTTGATGACTTATTATGTAATATGCATGCACCTCCTCGCTTATTTCGTCAATACTGAATGTACTATATTGACAAAATAACCCAGAACTCACCACATGGAGGTGGCTGCATTTCGAGTTCCTCCCTGCCCGACCCAACCACCCTACCATTATCGGACTTAGGCTAGTTACACACTGTAGTCACTTTTTGTTTCCATTCTTGGCATTTTATTTCTGGATTCTAATCTTGCTCTGATAAATCCATCCCTCGCCTCTGAACCGCATACTGCAGCTGAAGCCTCTGTTACCAGCTTCATATGCCGTTCAACCGCTTGGGTGTGGCAAGGAAAGCGTGGGATGAATCAGGTACATCTCCTGATGAGATATAGTTCAGGATGTCGGAGCGTGATAGAACTTTTGTCAGAGGAGGCTCTGACAGCTCACAAATTTGCCAGTTAATCATGTTGTAGTACTCACTGCACTGAAAGTTCAACGTGGGCAATTTAAACATCCTTACTGCGGCTGACTCAGAATCTCTTGCTTTAAGGATTCTCCTCCATCCTAATTCCCTGATATGTTTTGCTTCATCGTGAATCATACTAAGGAGAACATTCTCAGGATGAGAAAAATAGGAATTTCTCTGAATAACACGATCAACTATTTCTATACAGCGGGCACTCAACGACCTCGAGCGTTATCATTTGAAAAAGATGTTTGGCTCCCTGTGTTGCTGAAGAATTTCTCTTGATTTGAAACCACACTGGAATATAAACTTTCATAATATAATCCACGATACACTTAAAGTTGTCTGAAGGTTCTTCATTTGAAACGTAGAGACGAAGTATGCGGTTAGAAGTTGTCACCCATCTGGAGTGTGCCATTTTGCCTTGTTTCCTTTGAGCTAGAGAGGGAGTGCATTCACCTTTTGACACAGCATCATGGATTTCTGCCAAATATTTCTGATCTGTGCTCAGATCATCTCTGTCAACTACAATTTCTTCCGCCTCAATTGCTTCAAACTCAACAACAGGTCTCTTTACACAATCAATTAACTCTTTTCCTCCAGGCACCGTAAAACTATGAGGACCTGTTGTTTTACCATCAATGTCAGTCACTATGTGCCGCAAGGGAAGTTCATTAGTGTGAAACAAGCAAATCAGCCACTGGAGTGCTCACTGAAAGTGCTCTTCAATACTTCTTATCACTCCTCCTTTTGGTCCTGTATTAACTGCTGTCCCGTCACATCGAATGGCTTTAACTTCTGAAGTATCAATCTCATTTGAGCGAAAAAAATCCAAAATTGCAGAAGATATTCTCTGTACTGAGCCAGAAGCGGGAGTTACATGCCCAATATAATGCGAGTTTGGTTCTTGAAGCAAAGTGACATGTTCTTCTGTTATATTTTTTTGATAAACTTTACTGCCAACTTTTTCTTGCACTGCAGTTCTGTCCTTTCTTCCATCGAAATAGATACTCTCCATAGTTTCTTCTTCGTAATCTCTCTTTTGAATGATAGATCTCACTCTTTTTCTAGCTCTCCTTACTTTGCATCTGCCTATTACTGAACTTAAATCTTTTTCGTTTATAATTCCCACGTCTTCAAGAACAGCCAAAGCAATTATAGCAGCAGATCTGTCTGACACACCAGTTCTGTCACAAGCTACAGCCAATGAGGAGATTGTTCCATGATGAGATTGTTCCATCGATTTGATTCTCTGTGTCGGTTCATAATCAGAATCCGCTCCTTCTGTTTTACTTGATGTTGATGACAGTGTTTCATTTGCTTGTCCTTTACTGGTAGATGGTTTTGGTTCATGCTGTTTCATTCTCTGTTGTCTTCTAGCAATAGTTGCTAGATCTTTACGAGTTTGTGAAACATCAAGAGAACCTATTGCCAATTTTCTTGTTGTTCTCTGATCTTTAAGGAAGTCTTGTTCAATTACTGAAACTTTGAGATGGTTTTCACATGAACACTTATCAAAATTTTCACATTTGCAAGCACTGATGTCAAATAATTTGTTTTCTGCCTCATTTTGAAATGTTTGTAATTTAATTTTGAATGAGTCACTATCTTGTTTCCTTTTTATTGACTTTAGAAGGTTTTGACATTTTTCATGGTAATTTTTAATCATTTGAACAACACGGTTATGAGAAACTGTAGGAATAGAGGCTGTTTTCCACAAATCTTCGAGAGTTTTTGAGAGAACACCCGAAATTTCTGCAACTGTAGGCTTTTTCTTCGATGTCTTCAGATTCAACCTTATTCGATGAAAATATTTCATGACGTCCTTATAGGTTGGAAGGCACCTCTTGTCTAGATCAGCTGGAGCCCCAAATATAGGGCAACTTGAAGAAGTTCTTGTTGCTTGAGCTGGTACTGACATTGTGAAAAACACAGTAATTAATATAAAAATTAAGAAATTACTCCTAAAACGTAAAATATTCTTGCATTCTGCAGAAGTTTTGTGTACTACACCAACGTATTATTATGCACTAAAATATGCAGTATATATCCACATATTCGTGTTGTCGTGTTCCAAAGATGTATTGACTGCAAGAGCAACACAATCCACATCTTACCCGAAACGTAGCTAGCACAATACTGCGGGGAAGTGAGAGCAAGAAGGCCTGGTAGAGTGTTGTGAGTCATGACTCATCAGTCATCACTCACTGACTCATTGCCGTGTATGGCAATGACGAGGAACACACCATACCAGGCTTTAGGGAAGCTTCTAGAACGATGTTGGAGTACTACATGACGTACAAAGTGAATTTATTAGCATATAGCCTGAATATGCAAAATACGTGATTTATGCGGATTTTTCCATATTTTGGAACGTTTGCGGTGGCAGAAGATATTATCGCAGTATAAAAATATTTAAAACTAGTCTACAATAAACATTTAGGATGTTTTTCCTCGCTATTACAAGAAGTTAGAATGAAAATTAAAACTATAAGAAAATATTGAAAAATGCGTATTTTGGCGCATTTTTTGGATTTTCAACGCGCGTGCGGAGGCAGAAGATATTAGTGCAGATCTCTGAGATTTTACACACTCACTTTTGAGGTGGAAGAGCCACTTTTCCGTGCTATTACAAAACGAAAATCGAAAAAAGTGTAAAAACGCTCCGCCCTAGGCAACAATTCTCTGTGACTGCTCTTTCACATCTTTCAGTGTGAACTGAGAAGTTCTCAACTTCAAGAGGAGACCTGAGAAGTTCCTCAACTTCTCCTCTTGACATCTTACAAATGAAGAGTGGCTCATACAGTTTCTCCTTATCCCAATTAATCAGAGTAATTGGAGAAGTGGCATCAAAATTCAGTTTAGAGTTTCTATGAGTTCTCAAACTCATGTCTTCATACTCACACTTACCTCTGATCTTCTTGATCATCTCAACCCCCCCTTGCCATCTCCTCCTCATCCTCACTGCACAGGAGAGAGGCAATGAGGTTCTCACTGTGAGCATATGCTCCACGAACTATCACATGAGTGATTATGTTCCTGACTTCAGAGGTCTGGCTTCTCAGCAGTCCCAGAGCGGTCACAATATGGTGAGGACCATACCTCATGTAGTGCTTCACCTTAATCTCAAAATACATCTTGAAGTAGAAGTCCAGGCATAACTTCAGCAGCACCTCCAGCTTCTTCAACAACTCCTTCAGACCATGCTGCCTCATCCACAGCATCAACAGAGCCTCACCTGTAGTCAGTCAGCGTGACTGATTCAGTGGGCCACACTTCAAACCAGCAACTTCCTTGCTCAAATCTCCTGTCTTGAGAGCTTTGATCAGTAGGTAGCAGTTCTTCTGGTCAGTGCTAAGGTTCTGTACAATGTCTTCTGGCAGTTCAATTATATCTTCTGACAGCCTTGAAGCTAAAGTTGACAGGTATGTCATTGATCTTCTCCAAAAGTTTTTCTATTGGGCCACTGAAACCAGACTTGTGCGTGTAGGGACCATCAAGCATGATGATCATGTGTCTGAGGCTGAGTTCATTAATATGCAACTGGCATATCAGCCAGTGACACTTGTGACCTAGCAGTCTCTCCAAGTGAGTGATGGCTCCTCCATCAGGTCCTGTGTTTGTGTTGGTGGAGTCACCACCAAGGACCACAATAGTATCTTTAGCACCATGAGCACTAATCCACTCAAACAGAGCCTGAGCTATCTTCAGTGCAAGTTTCTCATTTCCTTCAGGTTCTTCTGGTGTACAATGGAAGAGATACTTCCCCTCAGGTTCCCAGGTAACACTATAGTGCTCTTCAGTTGTAATATCAGGATGAAAGCGACCAGTTACTTCATTGTACCTCATGATCTTTTTTCTTCTTATCTTGTTTTCCATCAAAGAAAATTCCCTTGCTCTCCTCTCCCTCTGTCCTTTTCTCCAGGGCCTCCACCGAGGCACCTTTTACAGACTCGTTGCCCCTCCACATCTTCATCCTGTCAACAGCTAGATATGCCTTATCAGCAGATAGATGGCCAGCTTTGATGAAATCTTGCAAGAAACCAGTTGCAATGGCTGCTGCAGGAGTGTTTGCCACCTTGAACCCGACTGCAGCCGCAGCAGTGCTTGAGATATCCACGTAGTTCCTCCTGGCAGGGATGGAGACTTTGCCAGTGTTGACACTGGAGCTTGTGCCTGGTGCAGTACTGAAAAAATCTGTCAGCAGTAGGAACTGCTCTGCCTGGAGACTCTTGCAAGGAAGTCACCTCATCTTCATCATCATCACCATTACTGTATCAGCTCTAAGCAGTAGCTTCTTTTCTTCTTCCTCTTTTTGTTTCTCTTCTCAACTGCCTTCTGTTCTTCCTCCTTCCTCTTAGCGGCCTTCACCTGCTTCACTGTTTCCTTCACATCAACAGATGCCATCCGGAAGCCAGAAACTTCTGAGGTTTTGATCCTCTGGTAATGGAGCCACTCTACTGTAGCTCTAGCTTTGGAATCTTCTGAGGCAGAGAACAGTCACAGTTGACATGAACTCTAGCAGCACAGCCAGAGCAGCCAGATGCTTCAGTTCCACAGAGAGTGATATCACATCTACAGGTTATGTCAAACAATGTATCAAGTTCAGATATTCTCTTCTCTCTCTTTACAGCTTTCACTCTGCCATTCACTAGGTCAATCATTTCATTCCACCTGACAATGGATCTCTCTTGAATGATCACAGGAGGAGCGAACTTGGCATTGCTTTTGCGCACACCACTGTGCCAGTACCAGTGATGCCAAGTCCTTAGCCAAATCTTGCAGAGGGTACTGACCTCTCTTCATATCATCCAGAAGCAGCTTCTCTTCCTGGAGGAGGATTCCTCTCTGAAACACAGCTCTCCAGGTTGGAACTTCTGTGGGAAATAACTGTTTGCCTGGGCCTACCAGATCACTCAGCTTTGAACCAGAACTTTTTCTGGTCTTTCGTCCTTGCTTAGCCATGGTAGCTACACAATCTTCACCAAGCTTTGTATCTGAAACGGTTCTAGGACAGTTCATACCAGGACAGCTCATACCAGGACAACTTATATCCAGACAACTCATACCCGGACAACTCATACCTAGGACAACTCATACCTAGGACAACTCATACCTAGGACCAGAAAAAAATGAAAAATTAATGAAAACATTTATTTTGTAAAATTAAAAATTAAATTTAAACATTTAGAAATCATACAAGTTATTAATGAAAACATTTATTTTTAAAATTAATGAAAACATTTATTTTGTAAAATTAAAAATTAAATTTAAACATTTAAAATTCATGCAAGTTATATATATATATATATATATATATATATATGCCCAGTTAGGTTCATTGAATGCCCGGTTAGGTCAACTGAATACCCGGTTGGGTTCATTGAATGCCCAGTTAGGTCAACTGTACGCCCTTGACGATTGGTTAGGTTTAGTCGTGATATTTTCGTTAAAACTAACGAAAATATCACGACTAAACCTAACCAATCGTCAAGGGCGTACAGTTGACCTAACCGGGCATTCAAATTTTATCCTATGTAAATAATGGTTCTCTATTTATTATATGTTTGTAATAAATAATAAATTTGTTGTTATTGTTTTCTTATCTTATTTTGGTTAATTTGCAGAATTTAAACTTTCTGGGTGGATATACGTAGATGAAAAGATCAACATTGGGGTGGTAATTGTTGAAGAGAGTATGAGTTGTCCTAGGTATGAGTTGTCCGGGTCTGAGTTGTCCGGGTCTGAGTTGTCTGGGTATGTGTTGTCCTGGTATGAGCTGTCCGGTCACGATCTGAAACATAGAAAATTATCACAGTGAAACTCTAGTAGCCTATAACAGCTGTTACAATGGTTTTGTTTGGTAAGAAACCAGTCTGTTACATTTGCACGATAGTGTATGTCCTGCACAGCTGTTCTGTACATAACCAGAAAACAAAAAAGTGGAAATTTGAACACTTAAACGTGATTTTTAGCAAAAGTTCAAATAAACAAACCCCTCCTAAAATTTAATTTTACATAGGAATACATACTGCTAATCTTGAAATTCGCGCTTCAATAAGCATGATACACTCTAGTGTACATACCATGATTGTGTTTAAACCATATACGATTGGCTGTGCTGTACAGTATATGTGTGTGTGTGTAAATGCCATGACTCTGTGTGTGTGTGTGTGTGTGTGTGTGTGTGTATCTAAGCCAAATGGCTGTGCTCCTAAAGCCGTCCAGGATGATGAGGGAAGGATTCATAATGCTCCGAGACGTCACAAAGAAAGGATCTCCTCCTCCTCCTCCTCCTCTCCTCTCTCTTTCCTTCTTGTGCTTTATTACCCTTGTTAGGTTAGGTTAGTCACTCCCCTTTTGGAGGGTCTAGCCCCGACCCCTTCATGCATAACCCCCTCTTCCTCTTTGGGGGTCTAACCGCCACCCCCTTGTTGCATAACCCCCTCTCTACCCTTGGAGGGTGTAACCCCCACCCTTTCATGCAAACCCCCTCTCCACCCGTGGGGTGTGTAACCCCCACTCCCATTGTCACAACAGCATGCTGCAATATTGCAATTATTGATCACGAGTAGTATGGGCCCAAAATGGGAGAGTGCAGACATGTTGCAGAGATAATGATCAATGTTGCAAATGGGGTGGGAGTATGTTGCAAAGAGGGGGTGGGGGCTATGCAACAGTTCAATGTTGCCAAGGGGGAGAGGGGAATGTTGAAGGTGCAACAAGGGGTCATGAAACTTGGAGGCGGCGTTATCTCCCAAGAGAAAGACAGGAGAAGGAGAGAAAGGAAGAGATGTTCACCTGGCAGGAGCCAAGTGCTTATTAACATTTCAGCCGACCCGCCGCTGTTTTATTAGTTGTAAATCAGCCAGTTGGCTTAATACGCCAGTTGGCTTAGAAGGCGTAAATGGCTTGTACAGGTTGAGTTGCCAGGTTGTGCTCATTTTTTTAATTAAAGCCTATATTATTGACTGTTTGGCTGAGAAGGCGTAAATGGCTTGTTCAGGTTGAGTTGCCAGGTTGTGCCATTTTTTTAATTAAAGCTTATATTATTGACTGTTGGCTTAGAAGGCGTAAATGGCTTGTTCAGGTTGAGTTGCCATATTGTTCCATTTATTTAATTAATTCTTAACAGTTGGCTTAGAAATCCGTCAGTAGGTTTAGAAGGTGTAACCAGCCATTTGGTATAACTGTTTACAACCAAAAGAATTAAATAAAACAATGTTACATCATTCTGTTTATTAAATATTGTAAATATATAGAAAATAAATATACATTTGAATGATCAAAAAAATTAAAAATAATAACAGTATAAGAAATATGAACGAGGAATATGTATATAATCAAAAAATAACCGTCAATATAACAGTACAGGAGAAATATATATATATACAATTATATTATGGAAATATATAGGAAATAAATATATATTGGAATGATCAAAAAACAAATTCAAAAACGTAAAAAATAAGAAACAATATATCCATCAATATAGCAGAAACACACACACACAATTATGTTAAATAAATAAATACATTTCACTTTGTTTTACGGCGCATAACACTAAACTCACACTTAATCGAGTCTACAATTACATCATTATTGCTCTGCATTACGCAGTATACGCGGTTTAATAATATTTCACCGCTTAAGGTATAGGGAAACCTGTACTCGATATGAAGGGTCTTCATGTCATTTAGTACTATTTTTGTTCCCACGTTACAACCGGTTGGCAGTTATCTTTAAGTACGTCTACAATACAATCAAAAGCACGCACAAAGAGTTCATCGTTAGCCACAACGTCAAATACAAGTTTATAAACACGCCTTTCCAATCGAGGGTTTATTTCTACCGACCCGAGGTTTTCAATCGTGAACTCTTCTTCACACTGCATAGTTACAGTTGAAATAATCTTCTAAGTCGTTACGACAGCTGCTCTTTATATAAAGAAGTAGTTCTTTAGGGTGAACGATGTAGGTGAGCTCAGCCCTGTACCGATCAAGTGATTTGTACCAAAGTTCATGATATTTCAAAGAGTCTAAACTTTCTAAATAAACGTCCAGCTCTAGACCATTCTCACCTTGTTCAACCCTACACTCGGTAAACCCATCGAGCAGAGCGGGATATGCGTATTCAAGAACCGTATCAAACTAAAGCATATCCATAAAACGCGCGTCTAATATAGGTTCAGCTCGTGGAATCCGACGATTTCAAACATTCTGTCAAGGATGAAACCGTTTCGCGTAGGGACAAGAGCGTTATTATCAGAAACATTCTTCCACATCAACCGTATATCAATGCATGGCCGATCGTTATTTATACACAACGTACAAACAACGGCATATGAGTGGGTGTCACTAATCTGCTCTCTTCTTGTACCTACACCTGTAGGAATTTTATAACGATCCCCACTCCACTTCTCAACCATCACGAAGATTATCTTCATCTCCTCGACACTTAAATAAACAACATTCCGTTTGTTTATTTGTCTACAATCCGTTTCCAGTACATAGTTAACGACACCGGATTTACGCCTGAACAGGCGCAACGGCTTCGTCACGGACACATCGTACACGGCGTTGAGAATGCTGCTCAAAGGAAGTTCCATCGTATTCGAGGAGCGCACGTCCACTCGGTTCAAGCTCTGGTGAGTCACACCATAAGCTAATGAAACGTGTACGGCGCTGTTCTAACATGAATCGTTATATCCCATTATATTGGGCAGGTGTTTTGAGAAATTTTCCATCTGCGACACACGAAGTAATATCGGTTTTAATGTTTTATCACTCCCACTTCCCCGAATACGCACCAGGCATTTTCCTTCAGGGTAATTTTCACGAACTAAACATTTTATAACGGTTTTAATGTTTTACCACTCACCACACGTTCATTTCCACAAACTTAACATCTTCACATTCCGGCGCACTATTTGAGAGGAACATATGCCCATATTTTTCCTTTTTGTTTAACAAGCGATACTGGTCTCTAAAGTCTGTTAGAAACTCGCACAGGGTATTAGCCACAACCTCACTACAAACTTCGTCATGATATATATTAATATAGTGATAAAAATACTTAAGATTCGCCATGATGACGAGATTTACATTCTCAGTCGCAGGGCACGAGTACTCGGTATGAGGTCTGGGTAATCCCGACTGCCATAATGCTGAAAGCCATAAGCCCGAGCGCCAAAATCCCGGAGGCCAAAACCCCGACAAGCGATAATCCCGACAAGTCGAAATCCCGACAAGATAATAGTTTATATTTACTATTTATTATAGCTTAAAATAATAAAACTAAAAGAAAAAATGCAACCTAACCTAACCTAACCTAACTGCCTGCACTTGCATATGGAGCGTGATTGTGATCCACAAACTTTTTAAGGTGATGTTGTCCATTTCAAAGTTTTGTTATTGCTCTACCTTTGCAATTAAGTGATTTTCGTTTTCACAGCACCAGTAATAATCGTCTTCCCGACTTTTATCCTTCACCATTAAATAAACGCGTGCGTTAACTTTGTTATTGCCTTTTTGAGAAGAAACAATTTCACAAATTTCTTCCATGTCGTTCTAGGGGTAAAGTTACACTGATAATTTTTAGCTTACTCGCGGTTTTACCTTTGCTTCGAGGTAGTTTAACTTTGCTTCCAGGTGGGAGCAGATCAATTCGCTCGCACCCTTGCTGAGTTCTCGCACTCATCTTAGTTCATGATTTTTAACTATCGGGATTTTGGCCTGTAAGGGTTACGACGTTCGGGATTTTGGCCTGTCGGGATTTTGGCCTGTCGGGATTACGGCCTTCGGGCTTATGGTTTTCTAGATTATGACTTTCGGGATTCTGTTCGGGTTCCCTCGGTATGATGTAACATGATACAATATCGCTTGCACACCACTCATCAACAAGACTCACTATCCATAACCGTTGTTTCTCTTCTGCACGTGTTGTTTCTTTTACTTCACGGTATATGTAAGCTTTTATAAAGTTTAGTCCTACAACATAGTTCAATACATCACTTGTCCCAAGAAATCCTACAATGCTCTCATCAGAATAGCCATAGAGTATTTGTACATCTTGCTCCTTCGCAAGATTCAATGTAGCCTTAAAAGCATCAAAGGAGGGTGGAATAGGGAGTTTTTCAGTATCCACCACATCTTGACACTTTGCAGAATACCATTTCATAAACGTTGAAAAAGCAATATTAAAGGTAGCCATTACTATTTTCTGTCTACGCGGGAGAATACACATCTGATGTCCAGGGCTTACTGCGATCAACTGAGCACGCAGGGAAGCCCAGGTAGTAGCATGACTCACGTTGCTGGTCTTACAGTGGGCGGACCTTAGAACTTTCTCCTCTGTACACACACAAAGGAGAAATTGAAACGCTAATTGAAACACTATTTATTTAATAAATGTAATATTCAAGGTGTGTATATATATTTACAAACACGTGTAATAAATAAGTTAGCAATAGACACATCAAAGATTATATTCAAGGTATATATAATATATATTTACAAATACGTGTAATAAATAAGTTAACAATAGACACATCAAAGATTATGGTATCCAAACGGTACGGTATCATAGGTACTAGTTAATTGGTAACGTTTCCAATAGGTGTTACGGCACACCTTTGTACCCCTAAGTTCCTTCACGCCCCCCAGCTTCTGCGCCCGAAAATTGTGGGTGCCTCCAGTTAGTTGGGGCGGCAGATCGCCCTCATCATCATCCAAACACACTAGATCATTCAGTTACTGAAAAAGGATATGGTTTCAATGAAGCAATCTACCCAGTACTAGTAACCACGACTTCCTTTCATTCGTCAGCCAGACTCTGTACTCATTCGTCAGCCAGACTCTGTACTGAACGGACGCATTTCCTGAGCTCTCTGATATTGCATCTACTTTTGCATATTGCTGAGAATTTTACTTTTGGACAGTTTTGAATTTTATATACTTGCGTTTATATTCACGTTGTTATAGTTAAGTAATTGAATATTAGTGGTTTTTAGCGATTGAGAAGTTTTCATAGCGTGCCGGCTTAATTTAACTTACACTTGTGACGGTTTAAACTAATTTTTAACTGCGCGATGCCGTCGCAGAAAGCGTCGTGTGTTAGGTGTAGGGTAAACCGGTGGTACTCGGAATTTAAGGAATATAACGGGTAAATTTATAGTATTACACCCGTCTCCATTTGGAGGTGAAATTTATGTTTTTTCTATGTTTTTTTATGTGTTTTGAACGAATCTGACTTTCAAAACCGTCGGAAATGAATCGTTTTTTAGATAACCCCCCCCCCCCAGCCGGCAAAGTGGGGGAAATCACAGAAAACGAGTCATTTCCGACGGTTTTGAAGGTCAGATTCGTTAAAAACATCAAAAACCATAGGAAAAACAAATTTCACCTCCAAAATTGACCTAAACTAACCTATCCTGACCTAACCTAACCTATCCTAACTTAACCTAACCTATCCTATCCTAACTTAACTAAACCTAACCTATCCTAACCTAACGTAACCTAGCCTAAAAGAAAAACAGGAATTACCTTTAAAATCTGAGACAGAATAATCACATTATCGTCTTTTCTTCGTTTTAAGCACAACGTAACTTTTTCTACAACGCCACAGTTTCTGGTCTTGACGATATGTACATTCCGTTTTACAATGTGGACACTTCACTACTGTCTGTAGAACACCGTGAGCACGCAGAAACTCAACACTTTTTTCTAAATTTTCGTAGAAAACGACAATACAGCGGTAATAATCAAACAAGCACGTGTCACACGAAGCCATTCCGTTAGCAAAGTAATTAAAATTCGAAATGGATGAAGCGCAGTGATTGGGCAGACATGTAACGGTCAGCTGCGCACGCACACCAAACGAACGTATGAACACACTAGATACACACCAAAAAAATTTTATATCTCAAAAACGAAGCATTTGCGATGGAAACGCTATAGAAGAAAAGTGTATTAGAATTAAAAAATCTACTTAATGAACATATAATAATAGCTGGACATTAGACGGGTGTAATACTATAATAATACCTTATAACGGCGGTCCTATGGCGATTACAGAGAAATCAGTTTCTTTCTTTTGCGAGTTAATGGAGGAATTAGTTGACATAAAACGCAGTGTACGTGAGGTTACCGAAAGACTTGCAACGCTCGATGAGGGCAGGGGTAGGGCTACGGTTGACGGAAGCCGAACCAATACTAACGTTGAAGACGTTAGTAATTTGAAGGGTGAGGTGCGTAACCTAGTTTCTAGTTTAGGTAGCTTGTCGGGAAGGTTGGATAGAGTTGAGGAAGAGGTTAAGGTTAGTCCGAGAGTAGTAGATAGGGAGGGATACGTTAGGTGATAGGAATCCCCCCCCCCTATCGAGGTTTCGAACCCTTTCGCCCATATGGAAAGAGACGTGAATGAGTGGGAAACTATTTTAATTGGGGACTCTTTAGTGCGCCATATGGACAAAGAGTTCGTTGAACGGCATCCAACCAAGAGGAGGAGGGTCTGTCTCCCAGGGGCCAGGGTTGACAGAGTTAGAGACGAAGTGGATAGGATTGACGTTGCCTCCCGTCACTCGATGTTGGTGACGATGGTAGGAGGCAACGACTCGAATAGGCCCGATACGAGAGTGCCTCACATTTGGAGAGATATAGGGGGTTAATTAGGTCCCTGAAGGCGAGGTCAGATAGGTCTTTAGTTCTAGGTATTACCCCTAGGCACGGGTTGGGTCTTAGGATTACGTCAAAAACAATATTTTTGTATAATAAATTAGAAGAGATTTGTGCTGAGGAAATGTACCCTTCGTAAAGCTGTGGTCTGAATTCAGTGATCCTAGCCTTTTTATAAAAGATGGGGTGCATTTTAATGAAAGAGGTAATGCTAGGCTAGGTAGGTTAATAGACGAAAAAATAACTTTAACGTCTTTTATTGTAACGCGCGTAGTATTAGAAATAAATTAAATGAATTTAAGGCGATAATTTATTCCGGCAACTGCGATATAGTTGCTATCACTGAAACTTGGTTAAATACCGTGACTCGGGACTTGTTGGGGAACTTGATATACCGAGTTTTAAACACTTTACTAATGATAGGTTACATAGGTTTTGTGGCGGCGTTTTGCTGTACATTCCTAATTCCCTTACGGCTATCGAGGTTAAGTTAGATTTTCCGGCAGCAGTTAATGCGATATTTGTTGAAGTTAGGGCGCGTAGTATTAGTTTTAATTTTGTTGTTGTTTATACACCTCCCGTGCAACCCCTCGATACAGATAATAGATTTTACTCACTTCTTGGTAATTTTATTGACAATCGGAATAGTATAATTGTCGGAGACTTTAACTGCCCTAATGTTAATTACGAGAATTTTACTGGTAATGAGGAGGGTTTGAAATTGATTGAGTTTACGGAAGATAACTTTTTACGACAGATAGTTACCGAACCAACGCGCGGTGACAATATTTTAGATTTGGTGATGACGAACGGCGAGAATATAGTCGAAGGTTTAGAAGTAGGCGAGAGTCTAGGATGTAGTGATCATCAAATTCTTAGGTTTAAGTTATCGATAGAAAACACTAAGGATAGTAACGTAATAGAAGTCCCTGATTTTCGAAGGGCCAATTTTGATAGTTTTGCAGATAGGATGAGAGTAATGGACTGGGATAACTTATTTATGGGTAATGACACAAATTTGCATTGGATGGAGATTAAAGAAAGTTTTAGGAATATTGAAAGGGAGTTTATTCCTCGTAGGCCCATGCGCGCTAGAAATCATGGTAGGCCGAAGTGGTGGACTAGGGAAATAGGCGAGTTCATAAACGAGCGTAATAGAGCGTATAGACTTAATAAGCGCAATGGCACGGCAGCTAACTTTAATAGATATATCGAGCTTAGACGTCAGGTTAAAAGATCAATTAGGAATGCTAAGCGTACAGTAATTTAGAGATACTTATAGCTGCGGATAGTTAACATAATCCAAAAAAGTTTTTTGAATACATTAGTAATCGTAAGCCGATAAAAGATAACATAGGCCCTCTAGTGGATGTTAAAGGCGCTTTGGCTTCTGACGCTCTGGCGATGGCGGGTATTTTCAATAACTTTTTTGCGACAGTTTTTACCGTAGAAGACGTAAATAATGTCCCTGACGTGGACGATATCGTTCCATTTAGTAGCGAGACTATTTTGGATGAAATAAATGTTTACGAGTGTGAGATTGCGCATTATATCGATAGGCTAAAAGTTAGCAAGGCTCCAGGCCTTGACGCTTTTTATCCCAGACATTTGAAAGATTTCAAATACGTTATCGTAGTTGCCTTAACGGTAGGCTGACCATACGTACCGTTTTGAACGGGACAGTACCGTTTGTTTTATATTTCCTGGCCGTCCCGTCGTTTTAATAAAAATGTCAATTTTATGTACTTACTTTTTCATGAATACAGAATATTACATAACCCCCGTCCCTTTTTTGCCATCCCAATGTCCCGTTTTTGTCTCAAGGAAATATGGTCAGCCTACTTAACGAAGATTTTTAATCAGTCACTCGAAACGGGGATTATTCCTGAAGACTTCAAATTAGCTAACGTCACGCCTATTTTTAAAAAAGGCGACCGCGCAGTAGCTAGCAATTATAGGACCATGATCTTAACGTCAATTGTTGGTAAACTTTTGGAATCCGTAGTTAGGGATCGTTTCATCGATCACTTGAAAGTAGAGATTTGATTAATAGTAGTCAGCATGGGTTTCGACGCCATAGATCTTGTTTAACTAATTTGTTAGAATTTTATAACGAAATAGTGCGCGAATACGATAGGCATAGAACGGCTGACGTTATTTATTTAGATTTTAAAAAGGCGTTCGATACAGTTTCGCAAAGGAGACTAATTGCGAAGGTCAAATCGCACGGTATACGCGGTCTGGTAGCTAACTGGTTAGAAGAATGGCTTCATGCTAGGAGGCAGAGGGTGGTAGTTAATGGTAGTGAATCGAGGTGGTTAGATGTAGGTAGCGGTGTCCCACAGGGTTCAGTGTTAGGCCCATTGTTATTCGTAATTTACATTAACGACATATATGTAGGATTGACTAGTAACGTGTCAAAATTCGCGGACGATACTAAAATAGGCGGTAAGGTTGTTAACGAGGACGATAGAAATAGGCTCCAAGACGTTGTAAATAGGATTATGGAGTGGACAAATAAGTGGCAGATGCAATTTAACGTAGACAAATGTAAAGTTTTGCATATAGGTTCTAGTAACAATAATTACACGTACACGATGGATGATAGGGAGCTGGCGGGCGTTGACGAGGAAATCCATTTATGCGTACGCGTATCTAAAGATTTAAAGGTTAGGAACCAGTGCCTGGAGTCTTGCGCAAAAGTTAATAAGATGAAGCTTCATAGAGCGTAATTTCGAATTTAAATCGAAGGATATTATATTGCCCCTTTACAAGTCCCTAGTCAGGCTTCATTTAGAATATGCCGTTCAGTTTTGGTGCCCGTACTTGCGTGAGGATATTGATAGGTTAGAAAGGGTTCAGCGTCGTGCCACGAAACTAATCCCGTCATTGCGCAAAAAGCCTTATGAAGATAGGATTAAAGAGTTAGACCTGCATTCACTCGAAACTAGGAGATTAAGGGGGGAGCTTATTGAATTTTTCAAAATCGTTAATAGCATCGATAACGTAAATTTTGACAAATTGTTCACTTTCGATAATAGTAATACTCTTAATAACGGATTTAAGTTGCGTGGCAGACATTTCATTACTAATATCGCTAAAAACTTCGTTACGTTTAAAGTAATTGATAAATGGAATAATCTTCCCACGTCCGTCGTGAACGCTACCAACGTTAATGTGTTTAAGAACCGTCTCGACAGACATTTTAGAAATATTAACATTGTTTAAAATAAAAAAACAATTAACAACAGGAGCTCTGGGGGTGGTGGTCGAAGATGAGTCTGTTGACGATTAATGCCAACTTGTGACATGCCAGCGTGTGATGCCAGCAATAAAATTATTAAAAAGAAAAAAAATTATACTAACGCGAACGTACATGTAGCTCGTAGCGTAAACTAACCCACTTTTTGTTTAACTTTACCTACTTTTTTTTTTTTTACTTATCCTCTCCTTACTTTGCATGTCTGTAACTCTCTTTTCTTGCATGTTTGTAGTTTGGATGGTTTGACAGTGAGTTAAGACTGTGTTTGCATGGTTTGTAAGCGTTCTTATTTTACTTCTTTTCATCTTTCACCCCTCTCCTATTCTCTCCGACTATTTTCCTGACTTGTCGGCAGTGGCCTGCGGATGATGATGGTGAGGCTTTTTTCTCTTTTTCTGAATGAATGTTAACCCACGAGTGATAGGTGTTCCTCCTTACTTAACCCCTTATTCTCTTCTCTTAACCCACTACTCTTTCCTTTCTCTCTAGCTAAGAGTGGATCTTAGGGTCTTTGTTAGCCTTAGCTTCTGTAGATCTGTAGATCCTTCAACGATTCAAAGTTAACTACCCGCCGATTTGCATGGTTGAGCGTCATACCCTTTGCCCTCACGATATTTCATATCTTGCCCCACCCTCACCCGTACCCCATAAGTTTTTGGTCCTGTTGATAAAAAAGAGTCAGCGTATGCGGAGTCTCCATACTCATCCTTGATCTCATCAGTCAACTCACCGTGGAATTCACCAATAGGAGGCATGTATTCACCCTCCCTCTCTGTGAATATCACACTATATGTATCAGCGTACAATACCCTCCGCCCAAGAGAATGCAATAAGCCCCAAAGTTTGATGCGAGCTAGGCCATTGTGAAGCTGGCTACAGGTATGTTTGTAACTTGTGAGGTATCTTTGGCCAATTCGGTATTGTTGTACTTTATTATGTAAGTATTACCTACATTCATGCTCTCCATGACCTCTTTATCGGGAGCATTGGCATAATCCCAGACTTCACTATAACTTTGTGCCAAATGAACGTTCCCTTTGCCGGTATTCCGATATTCTGTGCAAATTTTCACCAAAGACTGTTTAGACACAACTTTACACTAAAGCGCTTGCCAGGGTTCTTTACAACTTGGGAACGGTCAAGCTGTATACCTTCACGGTAACGTTGAATATAGGCTGACTTTTCATCTTCGGTATCAACTCCTCGCGGATAACCTGATGCTTCGAGCTTATCTTTCAAAAAAGCGTTTATATATGGCGTGAAAAGGTTGGGTAGCTTCTGAAACCTCCACACCTCATGTATCTTCAATATGCTGTAGCCATGGTGAACAGCTAGATCCAGCTCTGGACTTGTATATACATCTCTAATCTTACGCTGGTGGGTTGTATGGTCACAATCATCATTGTTCTCTTCTGCGCACTTCACGCACAAGGGAAACATGAGCGTGTGATCGATAACGGCGGGTAAGATCGGCATCCATAAATCGCGAGAGGGAAGTACGTCTACGAAAGAAAGGCCGAAATAGTACCCGTTCAAATTTCTTGAGAATTCGTTGATGGTGGGTAGGTCAGGCCCCACCAGTTTCTCAGGCGCACCTACGGGGTACGGATTGTTCTTCATCACTTAGGGGTATAAAGAACAGAAGTCGTAGTAATGGAGTTTCACGCCCTCCGTAGGCGGAAAGTATAGCTTGAAGGGATTTGTACGTCCTCCGAACAAGCTATCACCGCATTTGAGAGGATCCAGGACCATTGAACGCTTGATCATGTTTATTTCTTCAGGTACTGTCCGTCTCTCTCCATCCATGCATCATACTAATGTTCCCACAAGACTTTGTCAGGGAACTGGGATCCTATAAGTTTATCGCGGGTGCGGGTCCACACAAGACAATCGGCAGGAGATCTACCGTGGATATCTCCTGCGATTCCACACTCGGGACGGGGGCATCCGTGCCACCAGCAACCGTTAAAGGAGTACAGACTCTTCTCACCAGTGGCACGGTTTTCACTTAGACCATCAACCCAAAAAACACGACCATTAATCTTAATGGGTACTTCACCCGTGTTGTGGGCATGTTTTATGTATACTCCTGTCTGCTGCTGTAGGTGTATGAGCCAGTAAATAGCATTGTGCCCATAACTGCGGGGATTGTTTCTGTGAATAATGGCTAAGGTGTCTTTAGGCTTGAAGTTATTCTTGAACACCGTAAAACATAATGAGGCGATAGTGGTTGCGACTTGCAACGGATCGCATTTGAAATGGTCTATGGACATCGTTCTAAAGGCCTAGAAACATACTCTAAGAACGCGCACATCATTCACGCAATATCGCTCACATTCATCAGCTATATCAGGGGTTCCCAAACTTTTACCACCAAGGACCCCTAAATATTAATATAGTTAATATAGTTATAGTTAATATAGTTAATATAGTGAATATAGTTCATATAGTTAATGTTACTATTTTTCCAAAAGCTTAGAGACCCCCTGGAAGCTTCCTACAGACCTCTGGGTGTCTGTACAGACCACTTTGGGAATCCCTGAGCTATATTATAAGGATTACATTCATTAAAACTGTTGTAGTATCCATGTTTGGATGGAGGTAGTCCTACGTAATTTAAAGTTTCGTTAGTGAGGAACGTGTAAGGGAAATATCCTTTTGAAACTTCAGCAGCTACGCCCATCACCTTGGGTAGCTTTGTAATTTACAAGGTGTGAATAATAAAGTGTCTTCAAACTGCACATTACCTCTTATTTGCATCTGTATTAGCTTGTTGCCTCTTTTCAAGGAGTCACCTGTAAATATCTCAGATGACTCGTGCTCAAGCAACTCCTTATAAAGAAACTGTGTCAAGTTTTGCTCCGTTATGGGCGAGAAAATACACAGTCATTTTTTGAACGTGTCCGCTAGCTTGACAATATAGGACACAAAGAGTTTCACAGGGCTATCGTAGGCACTCGTTTTAAAAACGTTTGTACGCTTACCACATTTGTGATACTCGATCTCCATACACTCATCAGAGATAGTCTGGCTTACAAGTAAATGTGGAATAACCTCTTTGGTTTCTTCGTTCGTGTATGTTTCTATATAGTAGTACACAGTTATACAAGGGTTATTTTTAGGCTTAGCATCTTTCATATAACATACATGCTTTACTCCATCCGCCTTAGATTTCTCATGGCACGTAGGGCAGTGAATTTCATAACATTTACGCTTGAAATTCCCCCAATCATCCATCATATGAAACATACCACATTCACAGATTCTCATTTTCCTGCACGTGCCAATTGATTTATGGAGCTCAAAACAGTTATTATTGAAAAATGTGCGTCTACACACATCACAGTTCCTCTTCTTAGCTTCAACTACACGGCTTTCACATTTGGAGCTTTTACACTGCTCACATACCATGTGGCAATCTTTACAATGTTTCACTATATCATCCGCAAACTCGATACATCCCTTACACAGATCATGATGTCGCCCATATTTTCGACTTCTATCATAACTCGCGTAAAGGTCCCTTATATTGCGGATGGGGAGATACATTGTCCCTGACTGTCCTAAAATAAGTAGGGGCCTTGAACGATCTCTCACACTGCTTTTAAAAACATACACAGTCCTACGACGATCATCCAGTCCAAATACAGCTATACGAACATTCATTTCCTGTTCTACCATTCTCAGTTCTTCAGGACCCATAGCACAATCAAACTCAAGTTTACAGTCTACAGCTATTTTATGGGAACGCTCCACTACCATAGGCAACCAAATTTTTTGGGTCCGTGTATTTAGTACAGTAAACATACGTGCTAAGACCACTGTTATAAAGCCGCAACCACGATCGACGTTTATATGCCGTCTAAAAATAGCCTGAGAATTGAAATTAAGAGTATAAGGTGTGGCGCTATGACCTGCAACACGGAATACACGGTCAATATTTACCGTGAAGTCGTCCATATTGAAAGCTATACTACTTTCAGAGGCCTGCATTTTACGGCCTAATATATATCTATATCTTCAGCTGCGAAACGTCTGAAAGGTATTACTACCCAAAAATCATCTTCAGCTCCGTCATCTGACCCGAATCCAAAAGGCAGCATCAGTAGTATACCGCAAGAAGTCGGACAGACAATGGATCAATTTGAAAATTACCCCCCTCACCGTCCTTCACGGCGGTCCTCCACCGTCCTTCATGGCGGTCCCTCCTTTATGAGGTGTCCTTCATGGTCCTTCAAAAAAAAAAAAAAAAAAAAAAAAAATTAAGAAAGGATTGAACCTCGCCTTCCTTCTTGAAAAAAGTTCTTTCATGAGGCAAACAAGAACAAACATGAAAAAACATACATACATTCAAGTACTTCCTGTTCAGGCAAATTCCGCCAGACAGTAGAAATGAAAACGAATATCTGAAAGGTTTTAATAGGCCTAACGAGATTGCGCATTAACATCCAATTTTCGTCTGTTAACAAATTGCGAACAATACATAAATGAAAATCAGATTGAACATATTTTAAATCGAAAAACAAGTTCTTTGTTTAAGATCTGTATTATGAAAAATAAAACTAATATTGATTATTATAATTTAAATAAATTAATTTCTCTCTTTTTTAAGGGAAACTGGCTTATTTTCAAACGAGATGACCTTCAAATACAATATATACTTATAGTACATGCATATTTGTTTATTTACTTTTAAGCATGTAGTTTTCTGTTATTTACACCGATATATACCATCACATTCACTTTCACATGCTATCTTCTGGTATATGAATTAATAATTTTACCGTTCATCAAATTTCGTTATAAAATTGCATGTGTTAATAAGAACCAAGTTGCCTAACGCGGCTATGAAACTGAAGCAGCAATTCTGTTATCCTCCTCTAAACATCCGCTTAAATATTATTACTAATAATGATTTATTGTTATTATTACATATATATATGTACACGTATTAAGAGTATTTAAATTAAATATATTGACTTCAATTCCATTCGTAATAAAAGCATCTGACAACTCTAACCAATCTTGCTATATATTTCTCTCAGTAATTGTTTTCAGGCTAGTTGTTAAGCCTAACTTTCTTCTAAAGACTATTAGCTGCAACTAATCTTGTTTTATTATTATTATTATTATTATTATCATATATATATATATATATATAACATCCAATAAGTAGGTTCGGGTAAAAATTTTCTTATTAGATGCAATTAAAGAAAACGGGATATCGAATTTATGTGGGTTGTCATTTTTAAATAGAGGCAGCGGGAAACAGGTACTGAAAGTTGAGAGATTTTTCATTAAGAACCTTTCTACTTGTAGTTATAGTTAGGACTATTCACATTACTTTAATTATCATTTCTCTAATTTAACGGCTGTTCACAATTCCTCATAATTCTCATAATAAAGTATTTGTTTTCACACCAGTCAGGCCACTGTTTACATCAATCACACAGAATGTTCATGCTTATTGTTTTTGTCATTAGCTGTACCAATCATGTCTTTACAGAACTGAAGCCTGCCGTTATACAACGTTTAAAATCTTATAATTTAATACTTTATGATATCAGATCTCGTATAAAACATCATTATCTGTACAAATGGCCACAAAAATACTTTCAATCATAATAATGTACTCATAGAACGCACCATACGCTTTTCACTTGTATTAAAAACGTAAAACTGAAAGTTGTATCATCACGCGATATTCGATTCTGCAATGGCGTAAGCGAGCCCTAATATTAATTTAAAATTATTTAACAGATCATTCGAGGGAACTGTACATCGATCTCATTATAACTTCTGACTCATAATAACCCGCTATGCATATTTACAATATTCAAGAGTCGAATTTAAATAAATAAATAAATAATATATATATATATATATATATATATATATATATATATATATATATATATATATATATATAAGGAGTTTGTATGTGGCATTCCAGCAGAAGGCAGGAAGTGTCTGAACCCTGTTTCTCCCATCACTGTCCTCTTCATCTGGGGCCTTTTTACATGTCACGTCTACCGTGTAAGCAGTCCAGCATACTCTCAAACACGTGCTTCTCACTATATCCCTTACTACACACGCATGCATCTTACACACTACACAGTCTTTTCAAAAAAGGTGTAATTTCATTAGTTTCGGAGATTCGCGATTGGCCCCTCCTTCCTGCCTGCATCGTATATAGTACCAAGCAAGTCTCTCCACAGTTTACAGGTTTCCTCATTGTCTAAAATTTATAAAGTTCTCTCTTATTGTTTTCCTTATTGTAACGGACATCACAACCGAATTTAAATAGTATTTAAGTATTATGTCGAGCAACATAGCTAGATAACCCCGCCACAGCCTAGTTTCTTTGCATAATCATGAAACAAGATTATATATATATATATATATATATATATATATATATATATATATATATATATATATATATGTTAAACACAGACCGTGCATGGAACAAGGAACTCTTCTGGGAAAATTAAATCCACTATAGTCCGAATAAGTAATGGTAAATGACAAATACCATAGTTTTTCTTTTTCATGATGCTAGCCCGACGTGGGCAACGGGTCTCTCGCAAAGAGATCCCATAAATATAGCTTCCCTCACCAGCTATCTGAGTTTGTTTGTGTATATATATATATATATATATATATATATATATATATATATATATATATATACACACGGCAAAAGTAGTTTGAAGATTTATTCCATCACACGACTGATTATAATTATACACTTTAGAGGAGTTTGCAAATTGCATATACTTAGACAAAAAGTATTAGATCTTATGATGATTTCATGTCATTATCAGCATGCTTCACTGTCCTTTCAGTCATTGTGACCGTAGAACGTGCCAGAACTATGGTCTTGACAAACCACAATGTGTTAAATTTAAATACTGACTTATTGTTATTATTACATATATATGTACACGTGTTAAGAGTATTTAAATTAAATATATTGATTTAAATACATTTCGTAATAAGAGCATCTGGTAACTCTACCCCAATTTTGCTATATGAAAATGAAAAGGTTTATTGGCAGACTATAGGCCATATGGCAGATATTATTAATACAATGACAGTTCATACACTAAGGGTAGAAATATATACAATTGATTAGAAATAATACTGCACTGTCGAAGTTAAGTGGAGCTACAGACAGACAGACGTTTTCGTACCAAGAAGTCCATAGCTTAGGCCTTAGAGGATAAATGGCAGGACTCATGGATAGCTTGGATGAACGGGTTGGTTGATTTTTTAATTCTTTGCATTAGAATGTGTTGAGCACGTCTTGTTACCTCCGGGAAGCTCGGGACATTGCGGGTAGCAAACATTTGCGAAGCTGAGCATCTCGGGGGTAATTTATGTAAGAGTCTAAAAGAACTGTTGTACAGCAAATTTAGGGTACTGCCAGAACCTTTTTTATAATTCACCCAGAGTTGCAGACCGTATATATTACTGCAGAAAGTACGAAAGAGTGTGTCTTTAGCTTCACTTGTACAGAAACGAAAGCTCCTTATGGTCATATTCGCTTTAGCATACAAGCTTCGAGACTGTTTTCTTATATCCGAGTCATCACTCAAGGAGCTGGTAATAGTTTGACCCAATTACTTAAACTCTTGTACTTCCTCAATTACTTCACCATTCATTTTAAACCTTATGTGAAAAATGCTCTGTATCAATTGGTCCACAATTAACCCACCCCTTATATCCACAGTCTAACTATAGAGTAGATTAAGTCTAGCCTTGTAGGGGTCAGCCTAGAGATTCCGGAAATGGTCCAGAGCGGGCAGGTAAATTGAGGTCCACAGTAGGATTCCTCACCAAATTAGGTTAGGGCAATCTACCTTCACCTTTGTTACGCTATGAGTTGGTGCTAGGTCTTAGGACACAATGTAGGCCTAATTTGTCTGACCCAGCTTAATTTACTGCGTTTACTTCTAACTGGGTTAAAAACACAATTAGACACTTACTACTAGTTATTAGAGACCCTTTTCCCCTTTTGTTTAATTGTTGAGAGCGTACTTGCTGGTGGGGATCTTTTTTCCGTTGTTTGTTCTTCCCCCTTCCCTCGTTCCGTCTTGTAGCCCCGTTCCTCGTTTTCGTTATCCCTTGTCCACCTTTTCGCTGGGCTTTTTCCACCAGCGACCTCCTGGTTTTTTTGGTTGGTTGATCGGTAATGTATATCTATTAACGAGCACGCGCTTGTCACACAGTATATAAATACTAGTGTGGAGAATAACTCTGGTGAGCAACCAATTGGTTTCATCCACCCAGTTATTGACATAAAAGGAATTTAATAATTGTTCGATTAACTACCTACCTACTCAGTGAACCATTTTCGTTACATCCCAACTACCCACACATCAGTTTTCCATATACTGGGGGCCCCGGGAGATAAAAATTTTGATGTCAATGTCACCAATTTTTATGTCTGAGTATAGACTAGCTAACTATTTGACTGTAAATGCCTGTTAATCTGATTAACAGTGACTATCCTCACCATCTCATGGAGAAGATGTAGCATTTAATTAGAAGAGAAAATATACATCCATAAGATGAAACTGTCTATGGTCTTTACCATAAGAAAAGGAAAAGTGAAAGTTAGAAGATAAAATTACATTTCCCCAGCATCTATTTTTTGTAGTAAAACTAGTCGCGCCTTTAATGCTGTTTATCGCTGAGGTCATGTGTCTGCCAATGTTGTAGTAGGATGCGTTACCACTCCTACTGTCAAAGGATTAGTTACTGGAAGTTCAGTGTCTCCAGTTGTTACTGGCGGTGGAGAAGGTTCTCCAAAGTCCATTGTTTTGGATCCAGGCTCTAAGGGGTACAAAATAGAAATGTCTCTTGTTGTGTCACCCGTTGAAGTCCTTAATTTGACCACTCTTGTTACCCCGTCTGCCCCTGGTCTGAGTTCTAAAACTCTAGCCAGAGGCCAGTATTGTCTTGGAGTACTGTCATGTATGAGAACAAGGTCCCCTACCTTAATTGTGTCAGGCCAATCCTTCTTAGTCATTTGTTTATGTCTCTCCCTAGACCCATCAAGTACTCAGTTTTCCGCTGTTTAATGAAATGAGCTTTAACTCTAGTTAAATGTTGTAACTTAGTCTGGAGCTCATCATGTCGTTGAGTCCAGTTTGGGTCTTCTGAAGAGTCTATATAGTAGTCCGGCAGGAGACTAACTTGTTCTCCCCGAATCAAATGATTTGGAGTTAATGGTTCCGGGGTCATTAATGTTGTCACTTACATAAGTGAGTGGTCTATTGTTAATGATGTTCTCAATCTCAGCCAGGAGAGTGAGCAACTCAAACAAGTGTATCTGTTTTTTACCATTTGCTTTCTTCAAGCAATTCTTTACTGCTTGTATACTCCTCCCCAGATAGAACCATACCAAGGAGAGGCAACCGGAATATACTTCCGCTTTATGTTTGAATTTTGTATATATAATTGTGTGAATTCATGCTTAACAAATCGTGGATGACTTGTTCACCAGCCTTGAAATATGTAGCATTGTCAGTCCAAACTGTCTTGGGTACTGAATGTCGTGCACAGAATCTCTTAAAGACAGCAACAAAAGACTCTGCTGTAAGGTCCTCCACAACATCCAGATAAACAGCTCGTGAGGCAGCACATGTAAACAGTACAATGTACATTTTTTATTCAGTGTCAAACAACCCCACAGTCAATGCTCCTGTATAGTCAATGCCTACAGTCTCAAAGGGTCTGTTGAGAGTGACTCTCTCCTCTGGCAAAGCAGGAGGATTTGGTATCCTATAGAGCCTAGCATGAATACGCCTACATGTGATACACTCACTCAGGACTGTTTTAACAGTGATCCTTCCCTTGGGTATCCAATAAGTTTTTCTTAATGTAGTTAGTGTCTGTGGTATCCCCATATGATGTACATCATTGTGTGTGTTTGTCTGATGATTAATGTTGTCAAATAGCTAAATCTAGGTAAAAGGATTGGATGTTTGCTTTTGTAAGACAGTTTTGATTTGTCTAATCTCCCTTTACACCTTAGATGGCATTCCTCATCTCTGAACAAATTTAGATCCACAACTACTGATGGTACAGGTTCTTTTGTTTGTTTCCCATTAGTCAAGAATTCTAACTCTTTATTGTACTCCTTTTGTCGTGCATGCGCTATACAGTACTAGGTTGCAACTTCTGTATAATTATGATTGTTTTTATTTAGCTGTTTGTTTATTGTAGTTAATCAGTTGTGAGCAAACCTCAAACAGTAAGCTGTGACCCTGACAAGTTTGCTGAAATCAGAATAACGTTCATAATTAGTGATTGGTTCAACCTTTTCATTTGAAAAGATTAAATTTAATGTCAAGTTAACTTGTTCCACAGGCCATTGGTCTGTATTACAGAGCCACTTAGGTCCCATGAACCAAGTTTTGTTTGACTTCAACAACTTGTAGGATAAACCTCTGGTCAGAAAGTCTGCTGGATTTTGTTTAGTTGGAACATAGTGAAAGTTTACTTGTAGTCTTTCATTAGCTTCAGCTATTTCTTTTAGCCTATTTCTTGCAAAGATATTCTTACTATTAATGCTAGCATTCCGTATCCAGGCAAGACAAATCTGACTGTCAAGCCAGATGTGGATCAGTTATGTTCACAACATGGTAAGCATCTTTAAGCAATGAATTGGTTTTAATGGCTAACGCAGCAGCCAATAGTTCCAGTTGAGGTATGGTTCGGGTAGGTTTGAGGGGTGCAACTTTCCCTTTTGCATAAATTAGATGATTTTCTGTAGGACTTACAAGGTATGCACAGTACCCATAAGCATGTGTGCTTGCATCAGCAAACACATGAAGTCTCTGTGGCTTATCCCTAAACCCACAGCACCTTTGAATTTTAATGTTCTGCACTTTTGTTAAATCAGCAGCTAACTTCTTCCAAAATTTTTGCTATCCATTTGTTATTGGATCATCCCACCCAACATTTGTCATCCAAACTTCTTGGAGGAGAATCTTTGATTTTATTGTTGAAGGCAGGAATAGAACCATGGGGTCAAAATTTTTTGAAGCCTCTGATAATATTTGCCTTTTAATATTTACTTCCTCATCAAGTTTAAAACCTTTAGTACAGAATGAATCATGACTGTTAGAAGATGCATCCAAATAACAGTTCATACCTAAAGTTTTAACTCTGTCTGATGGATCAGCAAGACCATTATTATCCTTTAAAATCTTTTTGTTTAATTCCTCATCATTTGAAATCCACGCACTAAGTTCAAAGTTACCTTGTTGCATAATGTTTTGAGAGTGTTCATAGACCTCAGATAATTCAGATTTTGTTGTTGTTGAGCCTATTAGATTGTCTACGTAAAAATGTTCCTTGAGGAAATTCATTGTTAAAGAGTTATTAAACTGGTTCAAATGATGTCTAATTGTCATTGCTAATAGGCTAGGTGAGCAATTGGATCCAAACAACACAACATTAAATCTATAGGTTATGAACCCTTTATTCAAATCAAATGGATCCCTGAGCCATAAGAATCTAAGTTGGTTCTTGTCATATTCATTTTTTAGATTTATTCTCAAAATTGCATTGAAATGTCACTTTGTACTGCATATTTACATAACCTGAGGAGCCAAGTGAACACCTCTCCCCCTTTCTCTTGCGGGATAACGCCACCTCCAAGTTTCCTTGTTGCACCTACAGCATCCCCCCCTTTGCTTGCAAGCAAAGGGGGGGTGGGGATGCTGTAGGTGCAACAAGGAAACTTGGAGGTGGCGTTATCCCGCAAGAGAAAGGGGGAGAGGTGTTCACTTGGCTCCTCAGGTTATGTAAATATGCAGTACAAAGTGACATTTCAATGCAATTTTGAGAATAAATCTAAAAAATGAATATGACAAGAACCAACTTAGATTCTTATGGCTCAGGGATCCATTTGATTTGAATAAAGGGTTCATAACCTATAGATTTAATGTTGTGTTGTTTGGATCCAATTGCTCACCTAGCCTATTAGCAATGACAATTAGACATCATTTGAACCAGTTTAATAACTCTTTAACAATGAATTTCCTCAAGGAACATTTTTACGTAGACAATCTAATAGGCTCAACAACAACAAAATCTGAATTATCTGAGGTCTATGAACACTCTCAAAACATTATGCAACAAGGTAACTTTGAACTTAGTGCGTGGATTTCAAATGATGAGGAATTAAACAAAAAGATTTTAAAGGATAATAATGGTCTTGCTGATCCATCAGACAGAGTTAAAACTTTAGGTATGAACTGTTATTTGGATGCATCTTCTAACAGTCATGATTCATTCTGTACTAAAGGTTTTAAACTTGATGAGGAAGTAAATATTAAAAGGCAAATATTATCAGAGGCTTCAAAAAATTTTGACCCCATGGTTCTATTCCTGCCTTCAACAATAAAATCAAAGATTCTCCTCCAAGAAGTTTGGATGACAAATGTTGGGTGGGATGATCCAATAACAAATGGATAGCAAAAATTTTGGAAGAAGTTAGCTGCTGATTTAACAAAAGTGCAGAACATTAAAATTCAAAGGTGCTGTGGGTTTAGGGATAAGCCACAGAGACTTCATGTGTTTGCTGATGCAAGCACACATGCTTATGGGTACTGTGCATACCTTGTAAGTCCTACAGAAAATCATCTAATTTATGCAAAAGGGAAAGTTGCACCCCTCAAACCTACCCGAACCATACCTCAACTGGAACTATTGGCTGCTGCGTTAGCCATTAAAACCAATTCATTGCTTAAAGATGCTTACCATGTTGTGAACATAACTGATCCACATCTGGCTTGACAGTCAGATTTGTCTTGCCTGGATACGGAATGCTAGCATTAATAGTAAGAATATCTTTGCAAGAAATAGGCTAAAAGAAATAGCTGAAGCTAATGAAAGACTACAAGTAAACTTTCACTATGTTCCAACTAAACAAAATCCAGCAGACTTTCTGACCAGAGGTTTATCCTACAAGTTGTTGAAGTCAAACAAAACTTGGTTCATGGGACCTAAGTGGCTCTGTAATACAGACCAATGGCCTGTGGAACAAGTTAACTTGACATTAAATTTAATCTTTTCAAATGAAAAGGTTGAACCAATCACTAATTATGAACGTTATTCTGATTTCAGCAAACTTGTCAGGGTCACAGCTTACTGTTTGAGGTTTGCTCACAACTGATTAACTACAATAAACAAACAGCTAAATAAAAACAATCATAATTATACAGAAGTTGCAACCTAGTACTGTATAGCGCATGCACGACAAAAGGAGTACAATAAAGAGTTAGAATTCTTGACTAATGGGAAACAAACAAAAGAACCTGTACCATCAGTAGTTGTGGATCTAAATTTGTTCAGAGATGAGGAATGCCATCTAAGGTGTAAAGGGAGATTAGACAAATCAAAACTGTCTTACAAAAGCAAACATCCAATCCTTTTACCTAGATTTAGCTATTTGACAACATTAATCATCAGACAAACACACACAATGATGTACATCATATGGGGATACCACAGACACTAACTACATTAAGAAAAACTTATTGGATACCCAAGGGAAGGATCACTGTTAAAACAGTCCTGAGTGAGTGTATCACATGTAGGCGTATTCATGCTAGGCTCTATAGGATACCAAATCCTCCTGCTTTGCCAGAGGAGAGAGTCACTCTCAACAGACCCTTTGAGACTGTAGGCATTGACTATACAGGAGCATTGACTGTGGGGTTGTTTGACACTGAATAAAAAATGTACATTGTACTGTTTACATGTGCTGCCTCACGAGCTGTTTATCTGGATGTTGTGGAGGACCTTACAGCAGAGTCTTTTGTTGCTGTCTTTAAGAGATTCTGTGCACGACATTCAGTACCCAAGACAGTTTGGACTGACAATGCTACATATTTCAAGGCTGGTGAACAAGTCATCCACGATTTGTTAAGCATTGAATTCACACAATTATATATACAAAATTCAAACATAAAGCGGAAGTATATTCCGGTTGCCTCTCCTTGGTATGGTTCTATCTGGGAGAGGAGTATACAAGCAGTAAAGAATTGCTTGAAGAAAGCAAATGGTAAAAAACAGATACACTTGTTTGAGTTGCTCACTCTCCTGGCTGAGATTGAGAACATCATTAACAATAGACCACTCACTTATGTAAGTGACAACATTAATGACCCGGAACCATTAACTCCAAATCATTTGATTCGGGGAGAACAAGTTAGTCTCCTGCCGGACTACTATATAGACTCTTCAGAAGACCCAAACTGGACTCAACGACATGATGAGCTCCAGACTAAGTTACAACATTTAACTAGAGTTAAAGCTCATTTCATTAAACAGCGGAAAACTGAGTACTTGATGGGTCTAGGGAGAGACATAAACAAATGACTAAGAAGGATTGGCCTGACACAATTAAGGTAGGGGACCTTGTTCTCATACATGACAGTACTCCAAGACAATACTGGCCTCTGGCTAGAGTTTTAGAACTCAGACCAGGGGCAGACGGGGTAACAAGAGTGGTCAAATTAAGGACTTCAACGGGTGACACAACAAGAGACATTTCTATTTTGTACCCCTTAGAGCCTGGATCCAAAACAATGGACTTTGGAGAACCTTCTCCACCGCCAGTAACAACTGGAGACACTGAACTTCCAGTAACTAATCCTTTGACAGTAGGAGTGGTAACGCATCCTACTACAACATTGGCAGACACATGACCTCAGCGATAAACAGCATTAAAGGCGCGACTAGTTTTACTACAAAAAATAGATGCTGGGGAAATGTAATTTTATCTTCTAACTTTCACTTTTCCTTTTCTTATGGTAAAGACCATAGACAGTTTCATCTTATGGATGTATATTTTCTCTTCTAATTAAATGCTACATCTTCTCCATGAGATGGTGAGGATAGTCACTGTTAATCAGATTAACAGGCATTTACAGTCAAATAGTTAGCTAGTCTATACTCAGACATAAAAATTGGTGACATTGACATCAAAATTTTTATCTCCCGGGGCCCCCAGTATATGGAAAACTGATGTGTGGGTAGTTGGGATGTAACGAAAATGGTTCACTGAGTAGGTAGGTAGTTAATCGAACAATTATTAAATTCCTTTTATGTCAATAACTGGGTGGATGAAACCAATTGGTTGCTCACCAGAGTTATTCTCCACACTAGTATTTATATACTGTGTGACAAGCGCGTGCTCGTTAATAGATATACATTACCGATCAACCAACCAAAAAAACCAGGAGGTCGCTGGTGGAAAAAGCCCAGCGAAAAGGTGGACAAGGGATAACGAAAACGAGGAACGGGGCTACAAGACGGAACGAGGGAAGGGGGAAGAACAAACAACGGAAAAAAGATCCCCACCAGCAAGTACGCTCTCAACAATTAAACAAAAGGGGAAAAGGGTCTCTAATAACTAGTAGTAAGTGTCTAATTGTGTTTTTAACCCAGTTAGAAGTAAACGCAGTAAATTAAGCTGGGTCAGACAAATTAGGCCTACATTGTGTCCTAAGACCTAGCACCAACTCATAGCGTAACAAAGGTGAAGGTAGATTGCCCTAACCTAATTTGGTGAGGAATCCTACTGTGGACCTCAATTTACCTGCCCGCTCTGGACCATTTCCGGAATCTCTAGGCTGACCCCTACAAGGCTAGACTTAATCTACTCTATAGTTAGACTGTGGATATAAGGGGTGGGTTAATTGTGGACCAATTGATACAGAGCATTTTTCACATAAGGTTTAAAATGAATGGTGAAGTAATTGAGGAAGTACAAGAGTTTAAGTAATTGGGTCAAACTATTACCAGCTCCTTGAGTGATGACTCGGATATAAGAAAACAGTCTCGAAGCTTGTATGCTAAAGCGAATATGACCATAAGGAGCTTTCGTTTCTGTACAAGTGAAGCTAAAGACACACTCTTTCGTACTTTCTGCAGTAATATATACGGTCTGCAACTCTGGGTGAATTATAAAAAAGGTTCTGGCAGTACCCTAAATTTGCTGTACAACAGTTCTTTTAGACTCTTACATAAATTACCCCCGAGATGCTCAGCTTCGCAAATGTTTGCTACCCGCAATGTCCCGAGCTTCCCGGAGGTAACAAGACGTGCTCAACACATTCTAATGCAAAGAATTAAAAAATCAACCAACCCGTTCATCCAAGCTATCCATGAGTCCTGCCATTTATCCTCTAAGGCCTAAGCTATGGACTTCTTGGTACGAAAACGTCTGTCTGTCTGTAGCTCCACTTAACTTCGACAGTGCAGTATTATTTCTAATCAATTGTATATATTTCTACCCTTAGTGTATGAACTGTCATTGTATTAATAATATCTGCCATATGGCCTATAGTCTGCCAATAAACCTTTTCATTTTCATATAGCAAAATTGGGGTAGAGTTACCAGATGCTCTTATTACGAAATGTATTTAAATCAATATATTTAATTTAAATACTCTTAACACGTGTACATATATATGTAATAATAACAATAAGTCAGTATTTAAATTTAACACATTGTGGTTTGTCAAGACCATAGTTCTGGCACGTTCTACGGTCACAATGACTGAAAGGACAGTGAAGCATGCTGATAATGACATGAAATCATCATAAGATCTAATACTTTTTGTCTAAGTATATGCAATTTGCAAACTCCTCTAAAGTGTATAATTATAATCAGTCGTGTGATGGAATAAATCTTCAAACTACTTTTGCCGTGTGTGTATATATATATATATTATATATATATACACAAAACAAACTCAGATAGCTGGTGAGGGAAGCTATATTTATGGGATCTCTTTGCGAGAGACCCGTTGCCCACGTCGGGCTAGCATCATGAAAAAGAAAAACTATGGTATTTGTCATTTACCATTACTTATTCGGACTATAGTGGATTTAATTTTCCCAGAAGAGTTCCTTGTTCCATGCACGGTCTGTGTTTAACATATATATATATATATATATATATATATATATATATATATATATATATATATATATATAATCTTGTTTCATGATTATGCAAAGAAACTAGGCTGTGGCGGGGTTATCTAGCTATGTTGCTCGACATAATACTTAAATACTATTTAAATTCGGTTGTGATGTCCGTTACAATAAGGAAAACAATAAGAGAGAACTTTATAAATTTTAGACAATGAGGAAACCTGTAAACTGTGGAGAGACTTGCTTGGTACTATATACGATGCAGGCAGGAAGGAGGGGCCAATCGCGAATCTCCGAAACTAATGAAATTACACCTTTTTTGAAAAGACTGTGTAGTGTGTAAGATGCATGCGTGTGTAGTAAGGGATATAGTGAGAAGCACGTGTTTGAGAGTATGCTGGACTGCTTACACGGTAGACGTGACATGTAAAAAGGCCACCAGATGAAGAGGACAGTGATGGGAGAAACAGGGTTCAGACACTTCCTGCCTTCTGCTGGAATGCCACATACAAACTCCTTATATATATATATATATATATATATATATATATATATATTTTTATTTATTTAAATTCGACTCTTGTAAATATGAAATATGCATAGCGGGTTATTATGAGTCAGAAGTTATAATGAGATCGATGTACAGTTCCCTCGAATGATCTGTTAAATAATTTTAAATTAAATATTAGGGCTCGCTTACGCCATTGCAGAATCGAATATCGCGTGATGATACAACTTTCAGTTTTACGTTTTTAATACAAGTGAAAAGCGTATGGTGCGTTCTATGAGTACATTATTATGATTGAAAGTATTTTTGTGGCCATTTGTACAGATAATGATGTTTTTATACGAGATCTGATATCATAAAGTATTAAATTATAAGATTTTAAACGTTGTATAACGGTAGGCTTCAGTTCTGTAAAGACATGATTGGTACAGCTAATGACAAAAACAATAAGCATGAACATTCTGTGTGATTGATGTAAACAGTGGCCTGACTGGTGTGAAAACAAATACGTTTATTATGAGAATTATGAGGAATTGTGAACAGCCGTTAAATTAGAGAAATGATAATTAAAGTAATGTGAATAGTCCTAACTATAACTACAAGTAGAAAGGTTCTTAATGAAAAATCTCTCAACTTTCAGTACCTGTTTCCCGCTGCATCTATTTAAAAATGACAACCCACATAAATTCGATATCCCGTTTTCTTTAATTGCATCTAATAAGAAAATTTTTACCCGAACCTACTTATTTGGATGTTATATATATATATATATATATATATATATATAATATAATAATAATAATATAATAATAACAAGATTAGTTGCAGCTAATAGTCTTTAGAAGAAAGTTAGCTTAACAACTAGCCTGAAAACAAATACTGAGAGAAATATATAGCAAGATTGGTTAGAGTTGTCAGATGCTTTTATTACGAAGGGAATTGAAGTCAATATATTTAATTTAAATACTCTTAATACGTGTACATATATATGTAATAATAACAATAAATCAATATTAGTAATAATATTTAAGCGGATGTTTAGAGGAGGATAACAGAATTGCTGCTTCAGTTTCATAGCCGCGTTAGGCAACTTGGTTCTTATTAACACATGCAATTTTATAACGAAATTTGATGAACGGTAAAATTATTAATTCATATACCAGAAGATAGCATGTGAAAGTGAATGTGATGGTATATATCGGTGTAAATAACAGAAAACTACATGCTTAAAAGTAAATAAACAAATATGCATGTACTATAAGTATATATTGTATTTGAAGGTCATCTCGTTTGAAAATAAGCCAGTTTCCCTTAAAAAAGAGAGAAATTAATTTATTTAAATTATAATAATCAATATTAGTTTTATTTTTCATAATACAGATCTTAAACAAAGAACTTGTTTTTCGATTTAAAATATGTTCAATCTGATTTTCATTTATGTATTGTTCGCAATTTGTTAACAGACGAAAATTGGATGTTAATGCGCAATCTCGTTAGGCCTATTAAAACCTTTCAGATATTCGTTTTCATTTCTACTGTCTGGCGGAATTTGCCTGAACAGGAAGTACTTGAATGTATGTATGTTTTTTCATGTTTGTTCTTGTTTGCCTCATGAAAGAACTTTTTTCAAGAAGGAAGGCGAGGTTCAATCCTTTCTTAATTTTTTTTTTTTTTTTTTTTTGAAGGACCATGAAGGACACCTCATAAAGGAGGGACCGCCATGAAGGACGGTGGAGGACCGCCGTGAAGGACGGTGAGGGGGGTAATTTTCAAATTGATCCATTGTCTGTCCGACTTCTTGCGGGTATACTACTAGCATCGTCCTGACTTCAAGTTCGTCGCGGTTCTGAAGGGAAACTCTACAATACGCTCAACTATGCGCCGTAGTCCGTGTTCAACACCATTGCTATACACGGATCTAGGATCAACCCTGACTATATACCAATTTCTAGTCAAGACTGGGGTGGGGGCATCGGTACGCACCAACTCGAATATTATGCCATCCTCAACAAAGCGAGAAGCTACTGCGGAGGATGTACACGGAGTTGTACAGGAATAAGGGGATGTATTTTTATTTGAGGAAGGTACTATTGTGGGGGTTGTGTCGTAAGACGTAGAGGGTTGGGGCTCTACTACTGGTGGTCTAATAACCGGCGCAGTCCTAGCGCGCTTTATACCTGACGTGGAGGGCTCTTCGTCATATCTCCGCTACGAATTGTCGCGTGCTACAGGTATCGCTGGGTGAGGATTCGTCGGCGGGGAAGGAATCTGTGACCACAACTACACTGTCGTCGGGGTCATCTGTAATGTCGATGATGGGGTGCTGTACCTCATCGTCATTCACGGTTCTGTGGCAGAAGAGAAAAGCAAGGTGTAGAATATAAGGATCATCACTTAAATATTTATTATATTTTGTAAATAACCCACTTAGGAGTGTGACGTGTTAGAAATGGATTCTGTAGAAAAATTCAGGTTCACGAGCCCATCCACATGTATTTTATCTGGATCTACAGGATGTGGTAAAACTGTGTTTATGCTTAAAATCATTAAAAAAAAGGGAGAGATGTTCTCAAAATGTGCATAAAATTATATGGTGCTATTCGACATATCAATCAGTGTTCAACGAGTACCAAGATGATATTTTGTTCCATAAAGGTGTATATGATGTTAAGTCGTTAAATGTAAATGAACATACAGTCATTGTAATTGACGATCTCATGCTGGAGATGGATAAAAAGTTTGCCGAGACATTTACAGTATTCTCTCACCATCTTAACATAAATGTGTTCTTCATCAATCAGAATCTATTTTTCAAAAATTGATACATGCGCGACGTGTCGTTAAATACACAATATCTAGTCTTATTCGCGCAACGTACAGATGTAACACAAATTGAGGTATTAGCCAATCAAATGTTCCCGAATCAGCGTAAGGAGTTTTTGGATGTTTAGAAAGAAGCTACAAACCCGCGTTACGAATATTTGCTTTGCGACCATCATCCGCGAAACACGTTTAGGGTGCTCCTAAGAACGAATATATTTCCAAACGAGCCTGAAACGTTGTATATTCCAGAATAACAAAGAGGCTAAAGAAATACAGTGAATTAATAAAAATGTATCATCGACTTCCCCGAGCAATGCCGCAGATATTTATTAAAAATATCGACTCCGACTTTTTAAAATGCATCTGTGAAATCTGTCTTAACGTTATGTAACGTTATGCAATGTATCAATGAAACACTCAGAAGGCTCGCCTACGCCGTTACAAGAACATAATACGTGCACTCGCTCGTGAAAGTCAACCTGTCGGGAAGAAAGAACGAATTACACAGGCCTGCAAAATTGAGGGTCCTAAAAACTTTTTTGAAATTGTATGCTGGTTTTATAGGAATTTGGGGTGCTAAATCCAAAAACGGCCTCAGATTTGCTCCATCACGTACAGTTTTTTCACAATTTGCTATGACGTTTCTATGTTGTAATATGTTACTGAATAAAATAAGTAGTGAAGAATTACCACATGAAACCTATTTCCTGACCATTTCTGAATATATTTATTTTAAAAAACTATAAAACTTGGATACTTACATCTTTACTTTGTGGAATGGCTTAGTAGTCCCGTTTTCTTTTGCCAGTGAAGCTGCGCCTGTTGCATTTCCTTTTGTGCGCTGCTTCCGGATTTTCACGATGCAGCATCCAGCAATAATCCCCCATCATATTAACGTTCCACCGGCCTTGGTATCTCTTTTCCATCTCCTTAATGTCTTGATGGAAACTTTCTCCCTGTTCCTCACTTACTGCACCTAGATTTTCTGGGGAAAAGTCCAAGTGTGCATTCAAGAAATGAATTTTGATACTCATTGAGCATCCCAAAGCTTTGAATTTCTCCAGCATGTTTTCAACAATGAGTGCATATTCAGGGTCCTTATTATTCCCAAGGAACTTAGTAACCACACTTTTGAAGGAATTCCAAGCCTCTTTTTCTACTTCAGTCATCGTAGACAAGAAGTTTTCATCTGACAGCAGTCTTCTAATGTCTGGGCCTACAAAAATACCTTCTCTTAATTATGCTTCTGATAGGTTACGGAACTTCTTGCAGAGGTACTTAAAGCATTCTCCACTTTTTTCTAATGCCTTAACAAACTGTTTCATAATGCCTAGTTTTATATGAAGAGGTGGTAGACGTACTTTCTTTGGGTCAACAAGATTTTTACGCAAAATATTCTTGCTTCCAGTTTCTAGAGATCTTCTTTGTGGCCAGTGTTTTTGCTCCCAGTGTTGACTCTTTGCTCTGCTATCCCATTCACAAAGGAAACATGGGAACTTAGTATATCCTCCCTGCTGCCCCAGAAGCATGCAGAATACCTTAAGGTCTCCACAAATCATCCAGTGATGATCATAATATTTTATCTTTGTAAGAACCAATTCCAAATTCTCATGACTTTCTTGGAGATGTACCGAGTGACCAACAGGTACAGAGGCATACTTGTTCCCATTGTGCAAAAGTACAGCTTTTAGACTTCTTTTAGAAGAGTCGATGAAAAGTCTCCATTCATCCGCTTTGTACTCAATGCCAAATGCCTGTACCAACCCATCAATATCACTACAGTAAACTAAATTGCCTTCATGTGAAAAGTAGTGAATAAACTCCTTTTCTCTTCTTCTATACAAATATATCGATGTTCCAGCTGATAATAAATTTCTTTCTTTTAATCTGGAGCCTAAGAGTTCAGCAGATTCCTGTAATCCCAATCTCTCACTAAATCGTTTAGTTCAGATTGAGTGAACAACTGGGGGTCTTGACTTCCTACATCATACTGAAATTCTTCATGATCAGTATCTGAACCAGAATTACTAGGCAAATCTTCCAATGTTTCTGGTGGAAGTGGAACTGGAACTTCTGGCCCATGAGGAACAGGTCGAAAAGCTGATGGAAGATTTAGATAGAATATTGCTTTCTTATTTTTTGAGTTATAGCCTTTAACATCACAAGAGCAAAAATAGCAGTCATCACAGTGATTTTTTGGCTCCCTCCGTACCATTGGCACACCAAATCTGAATGCTTTCTTTTTGCCTTTACACCATTTCCTTAGATCCTCTACGCAAATAAAACAAACTTTGTGTGGTGCCCATGGTTTGTCTTGGTCTCCTAGTTTCATTCCAAAGTAGGCATGGTACACTTGCCTAATAAAATTTGTTACGTTTCTTTGATGTTTCTTGATCACAAATTCCCCGCATATGTAGCAGAAGCTGTCGGGACTGTTGACACATCCACGGCTAGCCATGATTCACAACTTACTACAGTACCCAGAACACAATAAGAGTCTTGAATTTAATTTAATAAAGGCTAAATAAGGCTTTCTTAACACTATCAAAACACGCTAGTTCGCTGATATAAAACACAAAAAACAACTCAAAATCACTGAAAAAATTCGCTTCGGATGAATCATTGTGCGCACATCATGAAATCTGAGTAACAACTGACTCATACGGCTTGGCAACCCAGTATTTATAGTCTCTTAGAAGTTTCTAGTAATTTCCGGAAATCTGGCATTTTCTCGAAGTCGCTTCACAAAGAAATCGAATTTGTGAAATAACTGTGTGTCGTATGACATTTTTATTGTGTTTTTCGAATTCAGCACACAGAAATACATTGTAAACAGCTAAAATTATGTAAAACGTTTTTCCATCGCAGGCCTGTGTTATTGTACAAAGAGGAGGGTCATTCCTACCAATCTTATTTTCAGTTTTGGGACCTTTACTGACTAGATTCATATAATGAAGAAAGTGGTAGTGATTCCACACGAGGTGTATGCTTCACTGCAAAGGAATCCAGACACGGTTCTAGATCCCCGTAAAAGCAGACTTAAAAGAATGGAAAGCGAATTGTTAGCCCTATTAAACAGTGAATAAACACCTGATGAGAAAAGAATCTAATACCAAGAAGCTCTGCAGAAATATTTTCACGAGTACGAAAATTATAAGAACCCGACAGAGATTCCCGTGGTTATTAGGTACAGCACGGGGAACGATGGACATGGTGACATAGGACCTGTGCCCGACGATACAGCTGACCAACCAAAGATTAAGGGGTCGGTCACACAGAACATCGAGCATGTATTAAAAAGCACCCTCCCACATACATTGAGGAATAAAGGTTTAAGTCTTTATAATCTATTGAATGAGGAGCCAGCCATACAATGGACCTATACAGGCGAGATCATTGTGGAAGGAGTAAAGGTACAGGGATCGAATATCGTAGACATTGTCCATGATCTGGTGAGAAAGTGGGATAGGCCCTCACCATCAGGATGGAACCATATTAAAGTAAGACTACAACAAATAAATGTCCCCAAAACATTGATAGGAAATCTGAACAGGTTAAAAGACTTGGAACATGCGACGCACGTGAAACAATTGAAGACGCCATCACCCCCGGCGGTAACATCTTTGAAGAAGAGAGAGAAGAGGTTAAACAACGGTCAACCCTACCCACGTGCCTCTAAAATACACAAATGGATAACATATTAAGAAGACGTTATTAGGACATTTCTAACCCAGCCTCTTACCGAGGCATAGATAGACTGTACAGAAGTGTTTACGGAGTAGGAAAAAAAGATGTTGAGAAATTTTTGCGGGAGCAGGACGCTTATACACTTCATAAGCCTGTGAGAAAAAGGTTTAAAGCAGCCAAGACAACAGCTGCCTCGATTGACTATTTGGCAAGCAGATTTAACAGACATGCAAAGATATTCAGTGTATAACGATGGTTACCACGACATTCTATTCATAATAGAGGTATTCTCTACATATCTGTGGCTAATTCCTCTGAAAAATAAATCACCTGAAACAGTTGCTAAAGCCACCAAAACGCTGATGTTAAAAGAAAACAGGGTTCCTGGCTATTTTTGTACGGATATGCGGAAGGAATTTATCGGCCGTGCTTTTCAGAACATGTTGACAGAGTTTAATATCAGCTATTACACAACCAATTCTATACATAAGGCTTCTTTAGCTGAAAGAGTTCAACATACCATAAAGGAGTGCATGCATTGCTATTTTACACATAAAAACACATCCAGATTTCTAGACATTCTGGAATCATTGTCATCATCCTACAACCGCTCAATCCATCACACGACTGGGACAGCAGCTAACGGGGTTTTAGAAAGAGTTACGCTTCCAGTGGTGAGAAGAGATGGAACACCACCACACTCTGCGCGTTTCAAAATCAATGATTAGGTAAGGCTGTCGCGTTCGGGAAATAAATCCGCGAAGGGATTTGAGCAAGGATGGACACGTGAGGTTTTTAAAGTTAGGGCTATGAGACCTAAAGGTGAGATAATGATGTATTACGTTGAAGATTTGAATGGGGAAGAAATCGTAGGAGGCTTTTACCGCGAGGAGTTGAGAAAGTGGCATTTAATTTAGGAAAAAATGTGTTTAAAATTGAGAAAATTATAGGAAGCAAAGGTTCAGGAAAGAGAAAAATGTTCCTGGTGAAATGGCTAGGGTACCCAGAAAGCTTCAACACCTACAGAGGGTGATCAAATTATTAGAGCCACCCCTTGAAAAACACATTTTCTTTATAATATGGTGTTTTTAGTTTAAATAATAACCTTTTAAGTATGCAGACAGTATTCCAAATTGTTAACACATGTAGTGTTCTCTACCTGAATAACAGACACTGTGGATAGGGGTTAATTTTGGGAGTAGGGGGATGGGAGTATGTGAAAAGTGGGTTCAGTAGTGTTTCAGCTGTGAACGTGGAAGGTTATGTCAAGTGGTCAGGTGCGTTAAGTGTATGTTAAGTTAATGATAAGTTATTATATTTAAACCATTGTACGTGGAATATGCACTCATACTACCCATATGATATTATTTCTCAGCAATGTATTCTGATTCTTTTAATTAAATTAGTGTTTCTTTACAGGAATAACTTTTATGTACTGTAGGCTCCCCAACATGGGTAAGAAATGTGATCTATCGCCAAAGAAGAAAGGTAGAATGCTCTCGCTGCTGACTGCAACTGATTATTCTCACAGAAAAATAGCCCGAGAACTGAATGTGTCACGTGCGAGTGTTAACAGGATCGCATCAAAAATTAAAGTTGAAGGGGATAATCCAGAGCTGACTCCAAAAAGAAAGGGTAAATGTGGTCGGAAAAGATAACTACACCTAGAGCCGACAGATGCATTGAAAAGAAACTAGTAAATAATAAGAGAAGCACTACTAACAAACTTAAATTGGAGCTGGAGAAGGAAAACATCAACATTTCGACAATGACCTTAAGAAGGCGTGCCAGGGAATTTGAATTGAGTAGTTGCCGGTCAAGGAAAACAACAAAATTGACTCCAGCAATGATCAAAAAACGCTTAAAGTGGGCTAAATACTACTCAAAGTTCACTGTAGATGACTGGAAATCGGTGTCACAATATTTTAATGATCTTGTATGTTTATTTTGAGTAAAATGTATAATTTTGATATTTGTATGACAGGGCACATTTCATTTTGGTTGCAATCACTTCTTTCTCTTTTCATTTGCAGGTGTGTTTCAGTGACGAATCCACATTTCAAGTCATGTCTGATAAATCACAGTACGTTAGGCGACGTGTTGGTGAGGAATATCATCCAGACTGTCGTAAGTACGGTTAAGCATCCAACATCTGTCATGATATGGGCAGTGATAAACGGTAAAGGTAGTGGACGAATTTACATTGTTGAGGGTACTATGAGGCAGGACCAATACCGAAAGGTTTTGGAAACAAGACTTATTCCACAGATCGCCGACTGGTTTCCAAATGGTGAGCCATTCCATTTTATGCAAGATTCGGCCCCATGCCATACTGTAAAGTCAGTTAAAAGTTTTCTGGCTGCAAAGCATATTCCTCTCGTGCATTGGCCAGGAAATTCTCCGGATATGAACCCTATCGAAAACCTATGGGAAATAGTAAAGCGTAGACTGAAAGGCGAGGAAATAACAACTCGAATACAGTTAATAGAACGAATAATTGCTGTTTGGAACCGTGATCCTGAGATACAGGCCAGCTGCAAAGCCTGTATGGAGAGTATGCCTAGACGGGTTGCTGCCTTAATTAAGGCCAAAGGAAGATCCACTAAGTACTAAATGTGTTTAATATGACTGTAGAGTGTATATAAATATATTCTGAAATAAAATAAGTGTTTAATTAGCCAAATTTTACTATTATTAGCATTAGAAATAAACTTATACAAGAAAAACTATTTATGTAGTAGCTGTAATAATTTTATCACCTACAAAAGCTCATGCAATAATGAAGCTTAAATAGTATGCAACATGGCTCCTAACCATTTCTACGTCACACTCCCGTCCTACTCGTCCCTCTCTGTACACCCTGACAACACACTAGCCAACTTTGTAACAGAGCTCCATGGATCCATTGAATTGGGTCGTGATTCGTATGAGGTGGGGATATGTGAAATTCAGCTGGACACCCTCTTTTTAAATATTGATTATAAAGATAATGAGTGTGCAAAAGCCGGGGTAACTCGGGATGAAACTATACGTATCGCCAGGACTAAGGTTGACGGTATTACACTTGGGCCGGGTCACTATGGTTCGGCTGAGGATGTTGTGAGAGACTTAAACGTAAGTTTAAAAAACTCAAATCTTACGAATGATTTATTATACGAAATCGTAAACAAAGGAAACCCTGCACATACTCTAATCCTAAAATCAAAGGCTAACAGAAATATTGAGACCGAGGAGTGTTCAAAATTATAACCGAGGGGCGATATCGATCAGCCTTCCAAAGAGATACCTTTCACGAGGCACAACATGACTTGTCCAGCTTAATGTATCAATTGAAGATGGAGAAATTGGATGAAAGCTCTCAGCCCCCAGACATGTGCTATATCTACAGCAATATAGTGGAGCACCAGTTTGTTGGGGATACCCAGGCACGCCTGCTACGCATAGCTCACATTCCCAACCATAGAGGAAGGAGTTTGAGTATTACATATGACAGACCCCATTATGTGAATGTCGCAACTAATCTAATAAACAATATCTCAATATATATAAGAACGATTGAGGGTAAAAATTTCCCATTCGGTAACGGAAGCTTAACAGTGAAGCTGCACTTTCGACGCAGTGAGTTATAATGGACAGAAGGCCTTTCACCGTCTATCGAGGGGTGAGATACCAGCGTGGTAGTGGACTTGGGTCATTTTTTCAATCATAGTACGTACGGCTGTTCTTCTGCTGAAGAGGGGTGCCAGATACCTCGGAAGGAAAGCGCTACAGTCAGGTCTTAGCACTGCAGAAGACATATTGACATATTGGCTGGGGTTAAACCTAAAGAAGCTCTAAAAAAACACTTAAAACGTACACGTGACGAAATCGTTAAAGATGCAAAGAGAAAAATGCGTGGTGGCGGGAAGAAGAAGAGGACTGGTCGGAAGAAGGGATTACCACCACGTGGCATTAAGCGTAAAAGGATATCAAAAAAGAAGTGTTGTAAGCGAATGAAACGTATGGTTGACCATTTTTTTGACTGATATAAGCTAAGGACATTGAACTCATGAATCATAGTTTGTTTACTACTTGTCGAGAGAGGAGGCACTATATCTAACTCGTCATGGCACGCTTCATCCATCCGTGTAGTTCACAATGCTGTAAATAGGAGCTTTCCCTCTTTGAGATGCCCCTAAATCAAGTTTCTATTGAACACAGTGACTTTATTACAATTAACCCTTTAAACACAATTATTTCCCCGAGTGCTCCTATAGAATTCGGATACTTAGCTCAGGCCCTTACTTTTTTGATCCAAGCTGTGTGCACATGTACGCTAAACTACGTTTAGCCCAATCTGATGGAACGGTCTGCTATGACAAATATGCTGTATACCCTGAAACAAACTTTCTGCACTCCATATTCAACCAGTGTGACGTATATTTAAATCAGGCCAACATATCAGCAGGCACGGGGTACTATCATCTACGAGCCTATCTGGAAAATGTCCTCAACTTTTCCAAAGAAGCGAAGGCTACCTTTTAAAGTGCCGAGCGATATTATGAAACTAAAGACGAAAGTAGTATAAAGGACAAATTTAAAAATTCTAAAAAGAAGATATACGAGTGTTTTGGACACCTGCATACAGATTTCGCATTGCGGGATAAGTTGCTTGTGAATGGGATGGATATGAAAATAAAGCTCTCCCGCACGAGTCTTGAGATCTGCTTAAATCTGGATGCTGATCAAGAAGAGGGAGCAAAACCCGTTGTGGTTCACATTATGGAGACATACCTCCGCGTACGGCGAGTGAAATTAAGTTCACCAAAACAATTAGAAATTGAGAAAAATTTACTAAACGCTACAGTAAAATACCCTTATTAACAGAGTACAAATCAAACTATACACGGTGCCTGCAGGATTGGCGTCGAAGCAGATAGAAAACCTCTCCCTGGGAAATCTTCTTAAAAGGATATTAATCGGAATGCAGAACCATACTTCGGTGAATGGAAAATATAGAAAGAGTGCCTTTAAATTCGAGAATTTCGGGCTTAAAAATATTACTCTATACGTTAATGGCATTGCATTTGGAGGAACATTGGATGTGAACTATTCATCAGACGCTGTGTTACCGCTTTGCGCGAGAGCCTATAGTAATCTGGCCCATATTGCAAGTAATTGTGATGAGCTCTGTAATGGGGTAACGCAGAAAGAATTCATTGATCAATTTAACCTTTATCCGTTTGACATCACACCTGACTTATCTGCTGCGTAAATACGCATTTAAGCCCACAACAGAGCGGAAACATCTCAGTGAGGTTGGAATTCACCAAACCTATAGATGCGCCAATTAGTGTACTAGTATATCTCGAGTCACAAGCTCTAATAGAAGTAGACAGATTCAGGGGCGTTATCACTGACTTTTAAAATGGATGCGAATATACGTCAGAGAGGAATGAATAGTGAACGAATCACACATTCCAAATTTATCGGTGTTTGTTAAGAATGAGGCATTGAATTTGCCAACTACGCGAGATTGCGGTAGCCATATTGTGAACACAGATGTCATCAGTAATGAAGGGATTCATTGGCTTGCAATCTATTTTAAAGATAGGGACCGTCTGTACTATTTTGATTCACTCGGGACACAACCCTGGAGTGACCCTGTTATTGTAAAATTTCTCGACCAGTTACATATCCCCGAAGTTGTATGGCACCCATTCCGGTTACAAGGATATTTTAGTAGTACATGCTGGATGTACTGCATTTCATTTCTCATGCATATGTCACGTGGTAAAGACTTTATAAATTTTTAAAAATTATTCGACCCGTGTCACACTCAACCAACGAAACGATGAAATGGTATGCAGACAGATAAAAAGCCGTTTTCCAATTGTGCGTACTCGTCGTATAGTGTGATGTTTTGTTCGTGTGTATATATATATATATTTGCAACGTTAGTTTGTATATTCTGTTAAGATGGTTGTTGTACAAAAAATATGATTTCTTTCATTTAATAAATTGATGAAAATACATTGTCTTCTTCCCCCCAAAAAGATCGAAACAAAAAAAATTTACATTATTTCGTTAATGATGTGACAATCGTTGGGCTGACTGCTCGGTAATTCCTCTGTATTCAGGTCCATGACACGAGGTTTTTCAAAAGATTGTACAACACGTGTCAAATACTCATTGGACCTTAAAGGAGAAAGAATAATGTTCATACTGAATCTTTTTTAATAAAAACATATACAGAGTATATATATAGTAAGAGTATTATAATGTGAAGATATCTTTGAACCGCTCAGAGAAACTTCTTTAAGAGATAATTACGAACAACATTTATAAAAAAAACATGCAAAAGATTGCTCTAAAAAATTCAGTGAATCAAACCAGGATGTAATTGCAAACTAATCTATAATTGCGATTACCTAAATGATGTATTTGACGAGGTGAATTACTACATCCCTCTATATATATATCTATATATATATATATGTGTTGAAATAATCCTCTTTCTGACAGTTTGTGAATAATTGACCAAAAAAAATAAAATTATAGGCACTTACATTTCTATGGTAGTCCCTTGCGTCGGATCGTAAGGAGCGTCATTGCAAATATTATCAACGGTTTGCGTTGGAAATAATCCATCCCCGTCAACCGCGTTAAAAAGATTAATTGTAGACAATGCTACAATGTCACCATCTTGATATAATTCCGGAAAACTATAAATTTCTTGACTCCTGGCAAAGGGAATGTTTATTCACTGGTGAAAATAATTACTGTGACTCCCAGCTAAAAATATTTCTTTTTATACCCATGATACCAAGCACCGCCCCAGAAGACTAAGAGCCGGGTCGTAATGATTTGCTGTCAGTGTAACTGGGCGGGGTCTAATTTGTGTACCAATCGTAACACCAATATAACGGGTCCATGCTTTGTTCGACTAATGGTGTCTTTAAATTCTCTCCGTAGATTTAAAGCTCGTATTACCCCTTGCTGTCTCTACCACGGCAATATTTACGCCCATACTTGGTTTTCCACAACCCACCCCTTTATGCAATATCCCTCGCAACATTGAACAACCATCTCTATAGAAGATTTCCAGATTGTGCATTATTACGTTTTGCTGTCATACTATTCTCAGTTTTCTCACAATATTAATGTTCGTTTTGCTGTCATAGTATTCTCAGTTTTCCCACAATACTTTTCTCGGTTTTCCCCAACCCACCCCTTTACGCAATATCCTCCGCAACAACCATCTCTATAGAAGATTTCCAGAATGTGCATTATTTTTTGCGGCCCTACTAAATTGAGCCTCAATTTTTCGGACGCAAGTTGTTATAGGAATATATTCATTGCGGCCATACTAAATTGAGCCTAATTTTTTCGGATGCAGTTCGTTACAGGAATATATTCATCAGAGTCACTCAGCTCAGTACCGCAGGAAACAAAATTAGCGCCGATACTCTTCATAATCCTGGCATTAACAGCACAGTAATATCCTATGACACAAATATCAAATCTAGAAGATTTTTGTGCATTATTACGTTTTGCTCTCATGCTATTCTTTTTACTTTTCGCGTAGGAGGGTGATTAATTTGTATTTAGTTATTGAATGTCTGCTTGGAATGGTAGATAAATGGGTACCCTAGGTATGCTAGTGGTTATTACGCTGGGGTGATGGTTGAAAGATTAGGCGTTGACAATGTAATTTCACCCCGCCAGTGCTGGAGCTTAGTTCGGATTCCACGTTAAACTGTAGGTCTAAGGCGGAGTGAAAGGTTTGAACCTCGTCAAAATGAACAAATCGGGGAAAATAAAAACCGAGTTAGCTATTATTATTACTAATGTAATTTACACAACGGTTAGGTTCCAGTTACAAAGAGAATCTATGACCTGAATTTTTTTACTATAATTCTCGTATGTATTTTTTTCTTCTGTAAAAGGTCTTTTGAAAATCTTTGTATTAAATATAATCTCCACAAGAAATTATAAATATTTTTGTTTTTCTTTTCACCCCTTTATTTACATTTTATAAAAGATTATTATATCCAAATAGAATAAACAAAACTTTATTTCTGTGTGTGTGTGTGTGTGTGTGTGTGTGGTCCTCACTTTCTCTGACAAAAATCTGTGTATATATATATATATATAAGAACTTTAAATTCAGTTCTACCTTCACTAGCAAAAGTAATTTTATTCATTTCTTTCCATTTTTTTTCATTCATTTCAATAACTATGAAGATGATACCATGAAATTAAACGTAAAGAAAAACAACGAAGTTGATGAAATATGAAACATTTATATACAAGGAAGACAATCGCGTGGAGGCAGAAAAGACGGAAGCGAGTGTTTTTGTGAAAGTTTGTCCCACGACATTCCGATGTGTCTAGTTCGTGGTCCGTCTTTGCCTCGATGGCTCACTTGACTCCAATCTATACATTTTTTCTTCCAGAGACGATTTGAAAGAAGGAATGAAATGAAATAGGCAGAATAACGTTTAAATAAATATTTCTTTTGGTGTTTATTGTTTATCTTATATATATAAGGTGTTTTTTTTAATTTTTCTGATACAGAAAGGATCGTCAAAAGTAAATAGACAGAATAATGTTTAAATAATTATTTCTTTTACTGTTTATTGTTTATCTTATATATATATATATATACAGGGTGGTGCAAAAGTCTGGACCCATAGGCAATTTACTATATAAAAAATATCTTTCGATTTTTATAATAGTTTTTATAATTTAATTTTTGTTTATAATTTTACTAAATATTTTTCAGATTGTTAACCTATGGCAGAGAAGTTAACAATAGCAGAAAGAACAGAGCTTGTGCTTTTGTACGCAAAAGAAGGAGTGTTTGGAAGAAGATGGACATCAATTCGAACACTTATTGTAAATTCTGAACTACGTAGAACGTTAAATTTAACATAATTTAGTCACTGGTGTATGGTTAATTAAATTTCATTTCATAATAAACTTCCTGCAGGCCACACTTTTTTTCCATATAAACCGCCTATGGGTCCAGACTTTTGCACCACCCTGTATATAAGGTAAGGAGAAAGTTGGTCAAATATAATTGTGTGTTTGTGTGAGTGTGTGTATTTCGCCTGAACTATTATTTTGGTGATTATACGTTTCGTATTTCTTATATTATTTTTTATTTTGTGCAGTAGAAGATAAAGTGTATGTATTTTATTTTCAATATATTTACAATAATTAATAAACAGATTGATGTAATGGTGTTTTTTTTATTTCACTTTAAATGCATTTCTATTAATGTTAATGTTGTTTTAATAATTAAATCTCTTTAAGGAGAAAGTTTACTTGCTTTGGCAACTCGTGTGAATTAAAATAAATGGTGGTATCTAGCAACTCACCCTAATAATGTATACCTGAACAATTAAAATAAAAAGTGACATCTGGCAACTCAACCTTCCTCTATATAAGACCCGCTTGGCTTCAGAAAGTTCATAATGATGCGAACTTCGGCGGAATAAAGATCTCTCTCTCCTTCCTTCTTAGGTTAAGACTTAGGTTAGGTTTCCCTTTGGGGGAGTGAGGACATCCCACCTTCTCCCCCAAAGACCTCCTCTGTCTCTCCTTTCTCTTCCTCTCTTAGATTAAAGCAACCCCTTTGGGGGGAGGTCATCTTCCCTTCTCCCCCTTCATTGCATACCCCACCCCCTTCATTGCACACCCCCTTCTCCCTTCGCAACATACCCCCTCCCACTTCATCGCAACCCCCAACCCCCCTTTGCAACATACCCCACCCACCCATTTGCAACATACCCCTTGCAACATTGATCATTATCTCTGCAACATTCTTGCACTCTCCCATTTTGCGCTCATTCTACTATTACGTTGCATGCAACTGACGTGCACTCGACATTTTTGCAGGTATACTACTTATGCAATATGCAGTAAAGTAAAATAAAAGCGTCCATTTCGTTATTGCCTAAAAAATAACTTTATCATGGAATTAATTTCCATTTTTCCATTTCCATTCTTGTCCCACCTCCGAGCAGAGCAGACGTGTTCCTCTCACGCTCCGCCACATAGCGCCTCTATAGCTCATAGGCTCCTGATTCGACACCTCGCTCAAAACTGAGTTCAGAGAACCGTAACCTCTCCGGTCTCGTGAGTGATTACATTCCGATTAATACGCCGATTACCACATCCCTGTTTTTTTAATTCCCGACAGAGCGTCACTCTCCATCATGCCACATAGAAGAAGAAACACAAGAAAAACAAAAGCTACAAGAAATTCATTATCTACTGTGGCAACGAAGGAAGAAAACATTAATCATTCTGAAATGAATAACCTGCAGGCCGCTTCTGGACCCTCATCAGTGGTAGAACACTCCTACAGAAGAAACAACAGAACTAGCGACACCTCCCGAGACAGCATGTTATATCCACAATATCACCGAGAAGCAGTTTCCGTTTTGCCAACGATTAGCAAGAACTCTTCGACTCCTTGAGCACGGAGGGAAAAACATCGTCAAACTCCTCACGGCTATCCCAAGCAGTGATTCACTTAATTAACAATGTCCTCAAAAGAAAGAGATTGCTGAATTAAAGCAAAACGTGGATCATATGGAACAGAAACAAAACGATCAGCACTCGAAGCTGGAACATCTCTAGGATAAGCACACTAATAAAATGGTTATTAGTACCTCTTCCCCTGCGAAAATCCAGGCCAAAGTCTGCAAAGGGATAGTGGTTCGGACTGTCCAGACCTAACTTAACTATTACGTCAGTCAAGATATGATTTGTGAAGGATCCAGATTAGGGAGGCCAAATCAAACATCAAAAAGGCCGACTAAGTTCAGCATAAAGAGTGCCAATGGAAAGAAGGAAATTGTGTCACAGTGCGTACAAAAAAAGTTTAGGGTTTACGTGAATGAATACTTTACAAAATTTAATTAAGATCTGTTTAAAAAGTTCTAAAATTAAAAAAAGATCACCCAAATTACTTCCACTCAAGTTACTGTACGTGCGCAATGGTGTTATTTATGTGACAAAATCGCACACCGGTCAAAGACGACAGATTAATAGTGAAACAGATCTTAATAACTACAGTATTTCCGCGAAGTACAGTGTTAACCCCTTTAACTTAAGTAATTCTTACCACAGAATCCTATACTTATAACTATACACAAATCTCCATTACCATACAGGACTGCATATGAAGAATTCCAATACATACTGTATATATGCTTCTTTTAACCGTTAATACTACAAGCACTGTTATTACCATTATTTCACTATTCATATTAATATTTCAATATTAATATTATTACTGAATACTCGGATAACTACACGTACGAACTTTTTATTACTCTAAACGGAGAAGTAACTTATTGTCATTTTATTGTAATCAGTATGGTTATAGTGATAACGATAATAATATTAATAACTATTATTATTATTGCATTATTAGTGGTAGTAGATGTTGTATGGCTATATATAATTAATTATTATTATTATTGCTGTTATTATTATTGTTACTAATATAGGTCATACCTACTTCGTGATCTACTAATCAAATTACTCTTTATCTCATATTAGTCAGCACTATGAACTGTTGTTATTATTATTATTATTATTATTATTATTACTAGTAATACTACCAAAATTTTAGATAACTATAACTATTGAGCCAATATAAGTATGTTATCATTGACTTGACTGACTTATGTCCCATCCGGCTTAAAAGCCAGGTCGGGTCCCTCAGATGGCGTCTTCGCGCCAGGTTCGTCTCGTTTGTCACCTCCCTCCTGTGGGCCAGGAAGGGAAGGTGCGTCGGTTCGACCGTACGCTGTATGCGCCATCATCAGAGGATTTCTTGGCAAATAAAGCAGCCGGTCTGCCATCCCTCTGCTGCTTGTTTCGTCCGCGGCGCGGCTCCTTATTCTGTATATTCGGAGCAGCCCTAGAACGAAGGTTTTAGGGTTCCCTCATCCGCCACCCGAGGGACGCGCCTGGTAGGAGTGCTCTCTCCCCCAGGATATTAATATTAGTTATTATTAATAATGCGAGAGTACATTATTATTTAACTCAGATAACTAATTCAATTTCTGCTGTAATATCTGATTAGCTCTTTCCTTTATTTTCATCTTTCATCTTTTTATTTTTCTTATGTGCAGTACTTTTGTACCCAGCTGGAACCTTTGCTGTATCCTGTATTGTATATTTATTTGCCTAATAATGAAATAAATTAAAAAAAAAAGGTCCCCAAAACGGCCCTCCCATATGTTTCTGTCAATCTCTTTGAGGAACCCCGTTGTTCATCAATTTCAAGATACATCCTTTATACTACAGTTACAGCAACCCAGCGTCTTAACCACTAGGCCACCCAATGCACCCATTTATCTCCCAACCAATTTTTATTGTGGAAGGATGAACAGCTGGGTTTAGCTGCGCGCTGCCTGCCGTCATCGGGTCTCGTGTATATACAGGGTGTCCCAGGAGGAAATGTCAAGAATGCACCATTTGACTCTTTGGGTATTTCTAAGTAGAAAGTATTATATCGACATGTGCCTGATTCCCAACCGTTACCAAGATTCAGGCCTCTACATTTGGGTAACTAAAACATAATAAAAAGCCGATCTTAGATAATATTCAATGACATTTAATGATACATTGGCAACTGTGCAAATCCTCACATTATTTATTTATATTATTTTTTTGTCTGGGGTTCTTGAAGAGTAACGTTTATCAGCGGGGTAAGCCCGAAACTAGGGAACAGTCGGTTGCACGTATACAGGGTGCGTTCATAAACCTCAGAAATGAACTTCCGCGTTTTCCTTGGCAAGACTCGATGGATCGGAGGCTCGCCGCGTGCATTGAAGAAAGAGGGGGTCACTTTGAAACCATTCTGCAGTAAGTGTAATATGTAGTGTATTGTATGTTTGTACTTTTTGTAAACCACAAGTGTCATTAAATAGTATCTAAGATCGCCTTTTTATTATGTTTTAATTACCCAAATGTAGAGGCCTGTATCTCGGTAACGGTTGGGAATCAGACCTGAATAATATTTATGATGAAAATAACCACGAACGAAAAAGGAAACACAGAATGGTACTCAAGCGCTTTCGTCTAATGACATCCTCAGGAACACTGAAATAAATAACAAGTTTGAGACTATATATACGTGACAAAAAAAAAAATAGAAAAATAAAAGTTGTAGGAGGAGCATACAAATTTATAAGGAAAAGCTACCTGAGTTTTAATACTTAGCCCCTCTGGTCTAAATCCGTTCTGAACGAATTCAGAACAACAGAATCAAGCGAAAAAAGGCCCTGGCTAATGTTAAAATTATTTGCAAGTGGAATAATGGCAGACTCAAGAATATTTCTATTAACAATGTTGCTTGAGTGAAACAAAATTGAAGCATTATTCCAATAAATCCAGTAAGATATCTCTGACAAATAGACGAAAAGGGGACTGAACACACACATTTGATATATGTATGATCAAATACAAATACGTCATACATGTATAATCAAATACATACATGCATACATACATACATCAAATACATATATATATATATATATATATATATATATACAGCAAAACTTGTATAAAAAATAATAATAATACAGGATAAAATTATATAAACATTTAATATATCTACGAGCAAATATGTACTTATATATATAAAGAGCAAAACTTATATAAAATAAAAAATAATAATAGTACAGGATAAAACTACAGTATATACCCATTAATAAATATATAAACAGTAAAATTTATATAAAATCAAAATACATACACTTTATACTCTATCGCGCTTAACTAAAATACTGAACTCACACGTGATCGAGTCTACAGTTGCATCATTGTTGCCTTGCACTACACAATAAATAAGATTTAGCATTATTTCACCACTCAAAGTGTGCGGGTGCCTACACTCGATGTAAAGGGCCTTCAATTCGTTCAATACTATTTTTGTGCCCACTTTACAATTGGGTGGCAAATTATCTTTAAACACGGCCAGAATATAATCAAAAGCACGCACAAAGAGGGCGTCGTTAGCCACAACTTCATTATTAAATTCAAGTTTATAAACACTCCTTTCCAGTCGATGGTTTTTCTTACCGATCCGAGCTTTTCAATCGTGAACTCATCTCCACAATGCATAGCGGCAGTTGAAATAATCTTCTAATTCGTAACGACAGCTGCTCATTATATAAAGATACAATGCTTCAGGGTGAACTGTGTAGGCGAGCTCTGTCCTGTACCGCTTAAGTCCTTTGTACCAACGTTCATGATATTTCGAAGAGTCTAAACCTTTTAAATAAGCATCCAGCTCTAAACCATTCTCGCCTTGTTTATTCCTACATTCGGTAAACCCGTCGAGCAGAGCGGTGTATGCGTATTCAAGAACCATATCAAAACAAACCATATCCGTAACACGCGCGTCTAATGTAGGCTTCAGCTTGCGGAAACCGACGATTTCAAACATTTTGTCGAGGATGAAGCGGTTTCGCGTGGGGACAAGAACGCTATTATCAGAAGCATACTTCCACATCAGTCGTATATCAATGCATGGCTGATCGTTATTTATATACAACGTCCAAACAACGGCATATGAGGTGGCATTTTATAACGATCCTCACCCCACTTCTCAAATATCACGAAGACTCTATTCATCTCCTCAACACTTAAATAAACACCATTACGTTTACCAGAGTTTGATTGTCTACAAGTCGTTTCAAGTACATAGTTAATGGCACCAGTTTTACGTCTAAACACACGCAATTACTTCGTCACGGACACGTCGTATACGGCATTGAGAATGCTGCTCAAAGGAAACTCCATCGTTTTCTATTGTGAGAGTGCACGTCTAGTCAGGTCAAGCTCTGAGATGACTAAGAGCAACCGGTGCGCGGTTTGGCTCTGAGACAGGTGTGGAAGAGTGAGTCATACGAAGCGTTAATATTTGGTGTACGGGTTGGTTCCAGCATGAAAGAATTATGCGATTACTTGTACCCATTATACCGGACAATCAGAATTTTTCCGATAAATGGGGCAATATCGGTTTTAATGTTTTATCGGAATGCGCACTAGACATTTTTGTTCATTTCCACAAATTAAACACATTTTATTGACAATCCGGAGAACTAATTGAGAGAAACATGTGCCCGTATTTATCCTTTTTGTTTAACAGTCGATACTCGTCTCTGAATTCTATTAAAAACTCACACAGGCCTTTAGCCACAATCTCACTGCGAACCTCGTCATGATATACTGTATATGAATGTAGTGGTAACAGTATTTTAGCTTGTCCATGATGACAAGGTTTACGTTTTCAGCAGCAGGGTACGCGTACTCAGTATGATGCAGCATGACATAATACTGCCTATCATACCACTCATCAACAAGACTCACTACCTATACCCGTTGCTTCTCTTCTGCACGCGTTGTTTCTTTCACTTCACGGTATATGTACGCTTTTATACAGTTTATCCCTACAACGTAGTCCATTACATCGTTTGTGCCGCGAAATTCGGCACTGCTCTCGCCAGAATATCCATAAAGTATTTGAACATCTTGTTCTTCAAACTTCGCACGGTTCAATGTAGCCTTAAAAGTCTCAAAGGATGGGGGGCTAGGCCGTCTTTCAGCATTCACCACATCTTCCGACTTTACCGAATACCACTTCATAAACGTCGAACAGGCACTATTAAAGGTTGCCATCACTATTTTTCGTCTACGTGAGAATTCTTCAAATATACGTCTGAGATTCAGGGCTTGCAGTAGCCAACTGAGCACGCATGGGTAGAGATATGCACAGGTAGCAGCAGGAGTCACGTGACCTTTAGATTGATCTTACAGTGGGCGGAGCTTAGAACTTTTTCCTGTACATACACACACAGACACAGACACACACACACACACACACACACACACACAAACACACACACAAAGAAAATGAAACCCTAATTGAAACATGCTTTATTTACATATTCTCATATACGTAATAAATAAAACAAACATATCGTTAAAAATAGACCTATATATATATAATCCAACATTCAAGTACTATGGTACCCAAAGGGTACGGTATCATAGGTGCCAGGGACCTGGTAATGTTTCCTATAGGTGTTACGACACACCTTTTTGTCCCTAAGTTCCTTCACGCCCTCCCAATTTCTCTGGCTGAAAATTGTGTGTTCCTACAGTCAGTTGGGGTGGTTGGTCACGTTCATCTTCTAAGCAAAGTAGCTCCTTCAACGAGTCAAAATTAATGACCCTTCGGTTCGCCAGGTTAAGCCTTCACGATATATTCCAGCTCTTCCCCCACCCTCACCGGTACCCCATAAGTTTTTGGCTCTGTTGATACAAAGGAAGCAGCGTATGCACCATCACCATACTCATCCTTGATCTCGTCAGTCAACTCTCCGAGGAATTCCCCAATAGGCGGCATGTATTCACCCTCCCCTAAGCTTGATACGTACGTATGCCGTTGTGAAGCAGGCTACAGGTATATTTGTAACACGTGAGGTATCTGTGGCCAATTTGGTGATGTACTTTATTATGTAAGTGTTACCAACAATCACGATCTCCATGACCTCTTTATGGGGGGCATTGGCATAATCCCACTCCTCGTCATAACTTTGAGCCAAATGAACGTACCCCTTACTTGTATTATGTGCAAACTTGCCCCAAAGACAATTTAGGCACAAATTTGCACTAAAGCGCATGCCAGGGTTCTTAACAATTTGGGCCCGGTCAAATTGTATCCCTTCACGGTCACGGTAGGGCTGAATATACGCCAATTTTTCACCCTCGCTCTCAACCCCTCGCGGGTAGCCTGATGCTTCCACCTTATCTTTCAAAAAAGGATTTATATACGGCTTGAAAAGGTTGTGTAGCTTTTGAAACCTCCACACCCTCATATATCTTCAATACTTTGTAACCATGGCGGATGGCTAGGGACAGCTCAGGACTTGTATATACAACTCTGATCTTCTGCTGGTTGGTTGTGTGATTACAGGATCCATTATTCTCCCTTGCGCACTTTACGTACACAGAGATGGGCACCGTTACTAAAAATTGGCGAGCGTTACCGTTACTCGTTACTCTCTTAAAATGACCCCGGCGATACCGATACATCGTTACTTTGAAAATATCTTAAGACAATACCGATACTCGTACAGTAACGTCGTTACTTTCGTTACTCGTTACATTGGTAAATTCATATATCATAATTGTATATCGTAATTAGAATATTAAAGCAAGTATAAAAAGTGTGTAAAAACAAACGCAACTGTTTTTAGAGAAATGGAGGTTTATTTCTGACAGACAATGATAACAGGACATTTTTGACAAAAAATATTATTTGACTAACAGAAAATTAAACATAGAAGTAAACAGAAACATTTCAATAGCAGCTGATGTAAAATAATAAAAAACATTTCCAAAAATATATTCTAGCTGAGAGGTATAGAATTAAATTTTAAATGTAGCTAGGAGCCTAGGGTTTCCTTTTAGCATTACTAATTTTTCGAACGTGTTGTCGGAAAGATTTCCTCTCTTAGGGGCATGAATATGTCCTGCATAGCTGAAGAGACGCTCAACAGGAGCTGAGGAAGGAAGTGGAGTATCGTACTTGAGGAAGAGATTCTTAATTGAAGGATAACCATCAAGTGACTGCAGCTGCAGTGCAGTGCTGTCATCATTAAAGTATTTCAACACTTCCATCTCTGATGCTGTGGTGTCTTCTTTCTTGACGTCAGCAGGAGCATGACCATATTCAAAGAAATCGTCGCTACGGTACTAGGGCAATTGCGTCCTGGTCAAGTGCGTCCCGGACAAATGCGTCCCTGTCATTGGCGTTCCTGGACAATTGCGTCCCGGACAATTGCGTTCCGGACAATTGCGCACTTCTCCAACTACTATATGAAATTTATTTATTAGAGAAGTGAATAGAAAGTTAGTATCGGAATTTCAAATATACTTTTCATTTTAACCTATTAAACTTGTTATATGTTCATAAGTTCTGTTCGAAACTGTTCTCTAAAACTTTATCCATCATCAGCAACATCATTGTCAAATTTTATGGGTTACGTCCACTTAAGATAAAGTTAGTTTCGTTAGTTTTAACGAAAATATCACAACTTAACCTAACCAATCGTCAAGGGCATACAGTTGACCTAACTAGGCATTCAATTAATCTAACCGGGCATTATATCCCATACAAAATTACGATAACAAACATACTCGTCCCTCGTCATTGGCGTCCCTGGACAATTGCGTAGGTGAAGTCACAATGAACTTTCTATTCACTTCTCTAATAAGTAAACTTCATATAGTAGTTGGGGAAGTGCGCAATTGTCCGGGACGCAATTGTCCGGGACGAAATAAAACCGGACGCAATTGTCCAGGGACGCCAATGACCGGGACGCATTTGTCCGGGACGCACTTGACCAGAACGCAATTGTCCTGTCACCCGTCGCTACTGCTATAAGCACCATCATCTGTCTTAGCTGGCTCCTCAGGTGATCTGTCACTGTCACTTTCATTTTTAATTGCTGATATCAGCATGTTTTGCACCATTTTTCTACATGCCTCATTGTTTGTTTGCTCGCTTATAGTGAGCCACTTGCACTTGAAGTGTGGATTTGTTAATGCAGCAATAATTGCGACATTGGCATCTCTGTCAAGTTCCAGGAATTTCTTGAATCGATTTCTGAATCCACTACTTAATGCTTCTACTAATGGGTGGCTGTATCTCAATGATGATAGAGCAATTCTTTCAAGTTTTTTCTCAACAGCAAAGAGAGTAGGGATAAGACAACCGTAGTAGCAGTTCTGATCTCCTTGAAGGCGATCCAGTGCCACAGCCAAGGGTTTTACCACAGTAGTGTATTCTTCTAGGTACTCAATCTCCGACTCTTTGAATGCGGGCAGCTTTAAAGCACACATGAGTTCATTCAATTTAGCTTTATTACTCAGAAGCAGTACAAGACTGTCATGCAGGCTATTCCACCGCGTAGGACACGGGAGTCTCAAGTGACAGTTTAATACACTGGATATTACTTCGGATGTTTTTGGTTTACCCGAACAATTCCATAGGGCGGAACATTTGCCCATAGCCGAGTGGTGGATCTTTGAGACTTGACCTGTTAAGGATTTTTTCAAATCTGTTGTACAAACAAGGCTAATGGTATGCGATGCACACCTTTTGTAGCTTGGAAGAAGAATGGTATCATCTGTAGAATCGGTTTCTCTTATTTTTATTGATTTTGCAGGTTCATCTTCCCTTGTTTCATCTTGGCATTCATCTTAGTCTTCATCATCACACGCTTCTCTAGGAATTTTAAGGTCGATCCCATACTCCTTGAATGCTTTTACAAAATTTGCACCATTATCGGTGACCGTGGCTATAATTTTGCTCTCAGGGATAAAAAATTCTCTTCTAATATCGTCGAGCATTTCTGCTATTCGGTCAAATGTGTGGCTCCCTGTGAATCGTTTACACGCAAGAGTAGCACTGCATCTTTCCAAGGTCCGCTGATCTAGCTGTAAAAAAATATTAAAGCATAAGACTTATGAATTTCAAATTGTATGCAGTGTAAATAAATCATTTACATATTATGCGATATTTTTTTCTACTTAAATGTACAGTATTTGTAATATTAATAATAATTTCCAAAAGATAAAATATTTGTAATATGAATAATATTCTAAGAATGACATACCCAGTGTGCAGTTACGCCAATGAATCTTCTATGTTTTGTGGACCATATGTCAGGTGTGGTACAGATATACCGCTGCTCAGAAAGTGTTGCAGAGATCTTCTTACGAACAGAGGATGTCATGTCATTTAATCTGCGACCAAGTGAGCGTCTTGATAAAACTTCAAGTCCTGGAGCAATATCTTTAATAAAAATTATCGACTATGAGTCCAAATGAAGAAATCATAAAATATTAGCTGGTAGCTACAATGGAATGACTACAGTGACGGTGACGGTCCAGAGCTGGGCACTTGCGGTTTTTTTTGCGGTACTGCGGTACTGCGGTACTACCGTGTTGGTCGGTACCGCGGAAAGTACCGCGGGAAATTTGAATGCGGTAGCGGTACTGCTGTACTTTCAGCGATCCTTTGCGGTACTGCGTTATGCGGTACCGGTTTGGTAGTGCGGTAGTAGTACCGCAGTACCGCAGTACCGCAAAAAAACGGGCAAAAAAAACGCAAGTGCCCAGCTCTGGCGCCGCCGCCGCCGCCGCCGCCACTCACTACACCACCAAAAACAATACATCATTTAGATCTAGCACAGAAAAGGGGTCTTTGTGTCATGACTAGAGACTGGATTTTGCCCTTTTTTCCTTTTTTATTCCCGTTTATAGATTCATAGGCTTCTTTTAGAGAAATCCATTTCGGGACCGTGGGATGTATATAATTAAATGTTATAGTGCCTATAAACGCCTATTTTGATGGTCAGTGCCTAATTTTAAAATACGTGCCTATATATGCCTTTTTTAATTTTATTGTACTAAGTAAAGCAAAATAACTCGAATTTTTTTAAACTTGTAGGCCTAAATAGGGCAGGTGATGGAATATATATATATATATATATATATATATATATATATATATATATCTACACCTATTATATATATATACTGATACACCTATTATATATATAAAAAAATATAATAATCAACATTACAATTAGAAAACAATGAACACATACCCTTAATAGGTCCTTGAATTCAGCATTCTCTACAACAGAGAGAGGTAGCATCGTATCTACGATGAAGTCCACAATCTTCTTGTCAAACTGTGACTGGCTAACTGCACGCTACTGCTTTCTTCCAAATGGCAAGAGAGTTTGATGGCATTGCTGCTTGCAGGTACCGGGGGCGCTGCTGCTGGAACTCTCGCGCTGCTTTGACCGCTTGCTGCGGTACTCATCAAAGTCCTTTTCAAGTTCGGAATGGCGGCGCTGTAATGAAGAGTAATTGTTTACAAATGGTTGTTTGAAATATAATACGTAACACGAACTGTTATATTATAGAAACAATTTCATAGTGAATGTTCAAACTTAATGTGAATGTTTCTCGCCCCCCCCCCAATATTTTGTTGCACACTTGGTATAAATGCTGGCTATGGGATTGAAATACATACATAAATACATAAAATGTTTTAACGTGCATGGCAACAGGCCCAAAGAGGCCCTTCGAGGCCATGCACGGAAATTGACCCATCATACCAATATGTTTGATTCCTATTACTACTACTTGTTACTATTAACATTACTATTGCTATATAAATTGCTATTGTCCCGTTATTCAATTTTATTTTTTTTATAAAGTTAGAGCATATTATCGAGTTATATATTTATTAATTCATTCTTTGTAATGTGTTAAAACTACAGTATAAGGATCACACGAATCAGTTTATTTCTAATTGTTGAAATAAAAATACACGCCGTAAAATTTAACATTTAACATTTTCAAGTAAGAGTTGCCTATTACTAATAATATGGTCATATTATCTAATTGAAATCGGCAGAAAACCTACTCAGCCAAAACACATGTGCTTTAGTAAGGAAGCCAATGTGTCATAATGTGTGTATGTGTGTGTTTTTTTTTGTGGGTTAGTGATGATATATCCAGGCCAGATTGAAGGGGGGGTATTAAGTGTGCCCCCTCCCCCGAAATTACTACATAAGAAATAGATTGCAAAGAGGAAATAATTTCGTTTTTAACTATTACATCATCTTATTGAGATTTTATATGCAAATGCATGTTGATACATCGCTAAGCTCTTGAAAATGGTAAATTTGTTTACATTTATGCTGACTTATTGCAATTGTTTATGTTCGAATCAGTATCTCAGGTTGTAAATTATAAGTGCAGCTGTTATTGTGTTGAATACAAGTATGAATTGGTCAAATGGTATTTTAAGAATGCGATATGATCTCCAATAGTTGATCTGATTTGAGGTCTCCAATTTCCATCCGGCCCTGATATACGTGTAATTAAGGTAAATACCGAGCAAAATGTTTGCTACATTTCAAGATAACGTAATATTAGATATTAAATCTGATCTGATAATATTATATTATTATACAGCATTAAGCTATATACAGTAGCTCCTTACTACTCGGTAACGCGACCGTTATTTGTTGTTTCGTATAAATTGGTGAAATTCATGTGAAAACAAATTTATGTTTACAAATTACACGCTATATCTTACATGTAAATATATTATATAAATTACAATAAATATACATTAGATTTTACTCACCTTTATGTGTTTTTTCAAATTAGAACAAGTAGATATATCAGCACTGAGAACAACTTGTTCTTTATTAGGGCACAAAAGACAGGCACTTTAAAGCATTGCCGTTCCTTCTAACGATCGAGAAAAAATTCTTCGATGTAATAAGCTGTGATTTTACCCAACTATGTGCCGAAACATCTTCGAGGAAATCAGATGTGTTGTCATCCTTCGAAGAAGAAGCTGACGAAAAGTATTCCATGTTTAACAACTTTAAACAAAGGAGATGCACACCGCACGAGTGCTACACTATAACTGAGCTCTACCGGCAACAAGACGGATGCAACGTGACAAGGACTGAACAAGTTCTAACAAGTATGAACTGTATGATACGCCGCCGAAAGATGTATTTATACTTTTCACACATAAAAAACAGTATATAACGAGTAACGAATTAAGAAAATTCTCGTTACTTTTGCTAAAATTATTACAGGCGTTACCGTTACATCGTTACATTAGAAATCTTGCTAAGGCGATACCGATACTCGTTACAAAATTAACGGCCGTTACTTAAGCCGTTACATGTACCGCGGTACTGCCCATCTCTGTACGTACAGGGAAACATGAGTTTGTGATCTAAAACGAAGGGTAAGATCGGCATCCATAAATCGCGAAGGGGGAGCACGTCTACGAAAGAAAGACCGAAATAGTTCTTGTTCAAATTTGTTGAGACCACCTTGATGATGGGCAGGTCAGGTCCCACCAGTTTTTTAGGTGCACCTACGGGGTACGGACTGTTCATCATCATGTAGGGATATAAAAAACAGAAGTCGTAGTAATGGAGTTTCACGCCCTCCGTAGTCGGAAAGTATAGCTTGAATGGGTTTGTACGCCCTCCGAACAAGCTACCACCGCATTTGAGAGGATCCAACACCATTGAACGCTTGATCCTGTTTATTTCTTCGCGGTACTGACCATCTGTCAGCCAGACTCTGTACTCATTCGTCAGCCAGACTCTGTACTGAACGGAAGCATTTCCTGAGTTCTCTGATATTGCATCTACTTTTGCATATTGCTGAGAATTTTACTTTTGGAAAGTTTTGAATTTTATATACTTGCGTTTATATTCACGTTGTTATAGTTAAGTAATTGAATATTAGTGGTTTTTAGCGATTTAGAAGTTTTCATAGCGTGCCGGCTTAATTTAACTTAAACTTGTGACGGTTTAAACTAATTTTTAACTGCGCGATGCCGTCCCAGAAAGCGTCGTGTGTTAGGTGTAGGGTAAACCGGTGGTATTCGGAATTTAGAGATTATAACGGCGGTCCTATGGCGATTATCGAGAGATCAGTTTGCTTCTTTTGCGAGTTAATGGAGGAAATAGTTGACATAAAACGCAGTGTACGTGAGGTAGCGGAAAGACTTGCTACGCTTGATGAGGGCAGGGGTAGGGTTGCGGTTGACGGAAGCCGAACCAATACTAACGTTGAAGACGTTAGTAATTTGAAGGGTGAGGTGCGTCACCTAGTTTCTAGTTTAGGTAGCTTGTCGTGAAGGTTGGATAGAGATGAGGAAGGGGTTAAGGTTAGTCCGAGAGTAGTAGATGGGGAGGGATTTAGAGAAGTTAAGGGTGGAGCTAGGTCACGTACGTTAGGTGATAGGAATCCCCGCCCCCCTATCGAGGTTTCGAACCCTTTCGCCCATTTGGAAAGGGACGTAACTGAGAGGTAAACTATTTTAATTGGGGGATACTTTAGTGCGCCATATGGACAAAGAGTTCGTTGAACGGCATCCAACCAAGAGGAGGAGGGTCTGTCTCCCAGGGGCCAGGGTTGACAGAGTTAGAGACGAAGTGGATAGGATTGACGTTGCCTCCCGTCACTCGATGTTGGTGACGATGGTAGGAGGCAACGACTCGTATAGGCCCGATACGAGAGTGCCTGACCTTTTGGAGAGATATAGGGGGTTAATTAGGTCCCTGAAGGCGAGGTCAAATAGGTCTTTAGTTCTAGGTATTACCCCTAGGCACGGGTTGGGTCTTAGGATTACGTCAAAAACAATATTTTTTAATAATAAATTAGAAGAGATTTGTACTAAGGAAAATGTACCCTTCGTAAAGCTGCGGTCTGAATTCAGTGATCCTAGCCTTTTTATAAAAGATGGGGGTGCATTTTAATGAAATAGGTAATGCTAGGCTAGGTAGGTTAATAGACGAAAACGTGCGAAAGCTGTATAGGTCGAAGCCTTCTTTAAACGTTGGGGGTCCGGGGAACGCGGGCCCGACGTGAAAAATAGTTTAAAACGCGGGCCCGTGGTAAAAAATAACTTAAACGCCTTTTATTATAATGCGCGTAGTATTAGAAATAAATTAAATGAACTTAAGGCGATAATTTATTCCGGCAACTACGATATAGTTGCTATCACTGAAACTTGGTTAAATACCGTGACTCGGGACTTGTTGGGGGAACTTGATATACCGGATTTTAAACTCTTTACTAATGATAGGTTACACAGGTTTGGTGGCGGCGTTTTGCTGTACATTCCTAATTCCCTTAGGGCTATCGAGGTTGTTAGATTTTCCGGCAGCAATTAATGCGATATGTGTTGAAATTATGGCGCGTAGTATTAGTTTCAATTTTCTTGTTGTTTATAGACCTCCCGTTCAACCCCTCGATACAGATACTAGATTTTACTCACTTCTGGGTAACTTTATTGACAATCGGAATAGTATAATTGTCGGAGACTTTAACTGCCCTAATGTTAATTATGAGACTTTTACTGGTAATGAGGAGGGTTTGAGATTGATTGAGTTCATGGAGGATAATTTCTTACGACAGATAGTTACCACAGAGAGTTTAGAATTTAGTGATCATCAAATTCTTAGGTTTAAGTTATTGATAGAAAATACTAAGGATAGTAACGTTATAGAAGTCCCTGATTTTCGTAGGGCAAATTTTGATAGTTTTGCGGATAGGATGAGAGTAGTGGACTGGGATAACTTATTTATGGGTAATGAAACAAATTTGCATTGGGTGGCGTTTGAAGAAAGTTTTATGAATATTGAAAGGGAGTTTATTCCTCGTAGGCCAAAGCGCGCTAGAAATCATGGTAGGCCCAAGTGGTGGACTAGGGAAATAGGCGAGTTCATAATCGAGCGCAATAGAGCGTATAGACTTAATAAGCGCAATGGCACGGCAGCTAACTTTAATAGATATATCGAGCTTAGACGTTAGGTTAAAATATCAGTTAGGAATGCTAAGCGTAATTTAGAGATACTTATAGCTGCGGATAGTAAACATAATCCAAAAATGTTTTTTGAATACGTTAATAATCGTAAGCCGATAAAAGATAACATAGGCCCTCTAGTGGATGTTAAAGGCGCTTTGGCTTCTGATGCTCAGGCGATGGCGGGTATTTTCATTAACTTTTTTGCGAAAGTTTTTACCGTAGAAGACGTAAATAATGTCCCTGACGTGGACGATATCGTTCCATTTAGTAGCGAGACTATTTTGGATGAAAATACTGCTTACGAGGGTGAGATTGCGCATTATATTGATAGGCTAAAAGTTAGCAAGGCTCCAGGCCCTGACGCTTTTTATCCCAGACATTTGAAAGATTTGAAAGACGTTATCGTAGGACCCTTAACGAAGATTTTTAATCATTCACTCGAAACGGTGATCATTCCTGAAGACTTCAAATTAGCTATCGTCACGCCTATTTTTAAAAAAGGCGACCGCACAGTAGCTAGCAATTATAGGCCCATTAGCTTAACGTCAATTGTTGGTAAACTATTGGAATCCGTAGTTAGGGATCGTATCATCGATCACTTAGAAAGTAGAGATTTGATTAATCGTAGTCAGCATGGGTTTCGACGCCATAGGTCTTGTTTAACTAATTTGTTAGAATTTTTTAACGAAATAGTGCACGAATACGATAGGTATAGAGCGGCTGACGTTATTTATTTAGATTTTAAAAAGGCGTTCGATTGAGTTCCGCATAGGAGACAAATTGCGAAGGTCAAAGCGCACGGTGTACGCGGTCAGGTAGCTAACTGGTTAGAAGAATGGCTTCGTGCTAGGAGGCAGAGGGTGGTAGTTAATGGTAGTGAATCGTGGTGGTTAGATGTAGGTAGCAGTGTCCCACAGGGTTCAATGTTAGGTCCATTGCTATTCGTAATTTAATAACGACATATATGTAGGATTGACTAGTAACGTGTCAAAATTCGCGGACGATACTAAAATAGGCGGTAAGGTTGTTAACGAAGACGATAGAAATAGGCTCCAAGACGATGTAAATAGGATTATGGAGTGGACAGGTAAGTGGCAGATGCAATTTAACGTAGACAAATGTATAGTTTTGCATATAGGTTCTCGTAACAATAATTACATGTACACGATGGATGATCGGGAGTTGGCGAACGTTGACGGGGAAGTAGATTTAGGCGTACGCGTATCTAAGGATTTAAAGGTTAGGAACCAGTGCCTGGAGTCTTGCGCAAAAGTTAATAGGATGTTAGGCTTCATAGCGCTTAATTTCTAACTTAAATCGAAGGATAGTATATTGCACCTTTACAAGTCCCTAGTCAGGCCTCATTTAGAATATGCCGTTCAGTTTTGGTGCCCGTACTTGCGTGAAGATTTTGATAGGTTAGAAAGGGTTCAGCTTCGTGCAACGAAACTAATTCCGTCATTGCGCAACAAGCCTTATGAAGATAGGATTAAACAGTTAGACATGTATTTACTCGAAAGTAGGAGATTAAGGGGGAGCTTATTGAAGTTTTCAAAATCGTTAATAACATCGATAATGTAAATTTTGACAAATTGTTCTTTCGATAATAGTAATACTCGTAATAACGGATTTAAGTTGTGTGGCAGACGTTTCATTACTAATATCGCTAAAAATTCTTTACGTTTAAAGTAATTGATAAATGGAATAATCTTCCCGCGCCCGTCGTGAACTCTACCAGCGTTAATGTGTTTAAGAACCGTCTTGACAGACATTTTAAAGATATTAACGTTGTTAAAAATAAAAAAAAAATTAACAACAGGAGCTCTGGGGGTGGTGGTCGAGGATGAGTCTGTTGACGATTAATGCCAGCTTGTGACATGCCAGCATGTGATGCCAGCAATAAAATTATTAAAAAAAAAAAAAAATTAGACTAACACGAACGTAGATGTAGCTCGTAGCGTAAAGTAACCCACTTTTTGTTTAACTTGACCTACTTTTTTTTTTCTTATCCTCTCCTTACTTTGCATGTCTGTAACTCTCTTTTCTTGCATGTTTGTAGTTTGCATGGCATGACAGTGAATTAAGACTGTGTTTGCATGGTTTGTAAGCGTTCTTATTTTACTTCTCTTCATCTTTCACCCCTCTCCTATTCTCTCCGACTATTTTTCTGACTTGTCGGCAGTGGCCGGCGGATGATGATGGTGAGTCTTTTTTCTCTTTTTCTGAATGAATGTTAACCCACGAATGATAGGTGTTCCTCCTTACTTAACCCCTTTTTCTCTTCTCTTCTCTTAACCCCCTACTCTTTCCTTTCTCTCGGGCTAACCTTCGATTGGATCTTAGGGTCTTTGTTAGCCTTAGCTTCTGTAGATCTGTAGATATTCATGCTCCCACAAGAGCTGGTGAGTGAACTGGAAGCCTATAAGCTGATCGCGGGTGCGGGTCCATGCAAGACTGTCGGCAGGAGATCTACCGTGGGTATCTCCTTCGATTCCACACTCCTGACGGGGGCATTCGTGCCATCAGCAACCGTTAAAGGAATACACAGTCTTCTCACCAGTGGCACGGTCTTCGCTTAGAACCATCAACCCATAAAACGACCATTGACCTTAATGGGTACTTCTCCCGTGTTGCGGGCGTGTTTTATATATACACTCGGGTCTGCTGCTGTATGTATATGAGCCAGTAAATAGCTTTGTGTCATAACTGTGAGGGTTGTTTCTGTGAATGACGACTAAGGTGTCTTTAGGCATGAAATTATTCTTGAACACAGTAAAGCACAATGAGGCGATTGTGGTTTCGACTTGCAGCAGATCGCAGTTGAAACGGTCGATGTACATACTTATAAGAGCCTGGAAACATACTCTAAGCACGCGCACATCATTCACGCAATAACGCTCACATTTATCAGCTATATTGTAAGAATTATCTCCATTAAAACTGCTGTAGTTGCGGTCAAACTCTTCAAGCTCACTATTACTCATGTTGGTGTAGTTAGAGTAATGTTTGGGGAAGGTAGTCCTACGTAATTTAAAGTGCCGCTAGTGAGGATAATGTGGGGGAAATACCCTTTTGAAACTTCGGCTGCTACACCCATCACCTTGGGTAGCTTGGCTAGATTACAAGGTGTGAATAATAAAGTATCTTTAAAATGAACATTACCTCTTATCTGCATTTGTATAAGTTTCTTTCCCCTTTTCAAGGGATCGCCTGTAAATATCTTGATGACTCGTGTTCAAACAGTTCCTTATAAAGGAACTCTGTATTAAATTTTGTTCCGTTGTGGCCAAGAATATACACAGTCATTTTTTTGAACTTCTCCGCTAACTTGACAAAATACGACACAAAGAGTTTCACAGGGCTGTCGTGTGCATTCGTCTTAAAAACGTTTATCCATCTACCACTTTTGTGACACTCATCACACTCAACCTCCATGCACTCATCGCAGGTAGTCTGGCTTAAGGTTAGATGTGGGATAACCTCTTTGGTTTCAGGGTTTGTGTAAGCTTCTACATTGTAGTACACGGTTATACAGGGTTTATTTTTAGGCTTAGCATCTTTCATATAACATACATACTTTACTCCGTCCGCCTTATATTTTTCATGGCATGTATGACAGTGAATTTCATCACATTTATGCGTGAATTTACCCCAATTATCCATCATATGAAACATACCACACTCACAGATTCTCATTTTCCTGCACGTGCCAATTGACTTACGTAGCTCAAAGCATTTATTATTGAAAAATGTACGTCTGCACACATTACATTCCCTCTTCTCAGCTTCAACTACACGACTTTCACATTTGGGGCTTTTACACTGCTCACATACCATGTGACATTCCTCACAATACTTCAGTATGTCATCCGCGAACTCGAGACATCCCTTACACAAATCGTGATGCCGTCCATATTTTCGACTTTTATCATAATTAGCGTAAAGATCCCTGATATTGCGGGTGGGGAGATACGTTGAAAATGACAGTCCTAAAATAAGTAGAGGTCTTGCGCGATCTCTCACACAGCTTTTAAAAATATACACATTCCAAATATAACTATACGAACATTCATTTCCTGCTCTACCCTTCTCAGCTCTTCATGACCCATATTACAATCAAACTCAATCTTGCAATCTGAAGCCAGTTTACGAGCATGCTGCACAACCGTAGGCAACCAAATTTTTCTGGCCCGTATATTTAGCACAGTAAACATACGGGCCAAGACTTTTGCTATAAAGCCGCAACCACGATCAGTATTTATATGCCGCCTGTAAATAGCCTGAGAATTGAAGTTAAGAGTATAAGGTGTGGCCGTTTGTCCCGCAAAACGGAATACTCTGTCAATATCTATCGTGAAGTTGTCCATGTTGAAAGCGATAATACTTTCAGAGGCCTGCATTATACGGCCCAAATTCTAATCTATATCCACAGCTGCCCAGCGTCTGAATGGTATTACTACCCAAAAATCATCTACATCCCCGTCATCTGACCCGAACCCGAAGGACAGCCTCGTCCTGACTTCATGTTCGTCGCAGTTCTGAAGGGCAAACTCCACAATACGTTCAACTATGTGCCGGAGTCTATGTTCAACCCCGTTGCTATACAGGGTTCCAGGGTCAACCCTGACGACGTACCGATTTCTAGTCAGGACCGAGGTGGGGTTAGCGGTGCGCACCAGTTTGAATGTTATAACTTCCTCCACAGCACGAGAAGCTACTGTTGTGGAGGATGTACCCGGAATTGAACAGGAATAAGGGAGTACAACTTTAATTGAAGAGGGCGCTAGTGTGGGGGCTGTGTCGTAAGACATAGACGGCTGGGGCTCTATTACTGGGGATCTAACAACCGGTGCACTTCTGGCACGTTTTATACCTGACGCGGAAGGTTCATCATCGTGCCTCCGCTTTGAACTGCCACGTGGGGGTGTTACAGGTGACGCTGGTGAGGGTTCGTCAGCGGCGGTAGAGTCTGTAACCACAACTACACTGTCATCGGGGTTTTCTGTAATATCGATGATGGGGACATGATGCTGTACCTCGTCGTCATTCACGGTTCTGTGGAAGAAGAGGAAAAACAAGGTTGTAGAATATAAAGAACATCACTTAAATTTTTATTATATTTTGTAAATGTTACACTTAGGGGTGTGACGTGTTAGAGATGGAATCTGTAGAAAAATTCAGCTTAACGAGCCCGTCCACATGTATTATATCTGACCCTACAGGATGTGGTAAAACTGTGTTTATGTTTAAACTCATGAAAGATAAGGGGAAGATGTTCTGGAAATTTGTTCATGAAGTAATATGGTGCTATTCGACGTACCAGTCAGTATTCAACGAGTACTAAGATGATATTTTTTTTCCACAAAGGCGTAAATGACGTTAATTCGTTAGAGGGAAATGAGCATACAGTCATTGTAATTGATGATCTCATGTTGGAAATGGATAAAACGTTTGCCGAGACATTTAGAGTGTTCTCCACTATCTTAACATAAGCGTATTCTTCACTGTTCAGAATCTATTTTTCAAAAATAGATACATGCACGATATGTCGTTAAATATACAATATCTAGTCTTATTCGCGCAAAGTAGAGATGTGTCACAAATTCGGGTATTAGCCAATCAAATGTTCCCAATCAGCATAAGGAGTTTTTGGAAGTTTATAAAGAAGCTACAAGTAAACGTCACGGATATTTGCTTTGTGACCACCCACGAAACACGTTTAGGGTGCTTCTAAGAAAAAGTATATTCCCAAACGAGCCTGAAACGGTGTATATTCCAGAATGGCAAATTGGTTAAAGAAATACCGTGAATTAATAAAAATCTATAATTATCGATTGCCCCGGCCATTGCAGCAGATGTTTGTTAAAAATATCGGCTCGGACTTTTTGAAATGCACCTGTGAAATCTGCCTTAATGTTATAAAATGTAATGTACCAAAGAAATCCCCTCAGAAAGCTCGCCAACGTCGTTGCAAGAACATAATACGTACACTCGCTCGTAAAAGTCAAACTGTGGGGAAGAAAAAGCGAATTATTGTACAAAGAGTGGGATCATTCCTCCTCATCTTATTTTCAGTTTTGGGATATTTACTGACGAGAATAATATAATGAAGAAAATGGTAGTGATTCCGCACGAGGTGTATGCTTCACTGCAAAGTTCAAAGAGTCCAGACACGGTTCTAGAACCCCGTAAAAGCAAGCTTAAAAGAATGGAAAGCGAATTGATAGACCTATTAAACAGTGAAAAGTCACCTGATGAGAAAAGGATCTTATACCAAGAGGCTCTGCAGAAATTTCTTCATGAGTACAAAGATTATAAGAATCCGACAGAGATTCCCGTGGTTATTAGGCACAGCGCAGGCAACAAAGAGCATGGCGACATAGGGCCCGGGGCCGACGTTAGAGATGATCAACCAAAGAATAACGGAAAGTAACATATCAAACATGCATTAAAAAGCAGTCTCCCACATACATTGAGGAATAAAGGCTTATGACTTTAAAATCTATTGAGTGAGGACCCCATCATACAGCGGAGCGATACAGGGGACGTCATTGTTGAAGGAACAAGGGTACAGGGATCGAATATCATCGACATTGTCCATGATCTGGTGAGAAAATGGGCAGGCCCTCATCATCAGGATGGAAGCATATTAAAGCAAAACTACAACAAATAAATGTCCCCAAAATATTGATAGAAAATCTGAATACGTTAAAAGACTTCGAGTAAGTCTCACATGTGCCATAACTGAGTGAGTGCGCCAACGGTAGCATCTCTGAAGAGGAGAAAAAGGAGACCAAACAACAACGGCCAACCTTATCCACGTGTCTCTAAAATACGCAAATGGCTAACATATTAAGGAAACGCTATTATGATATTTCTAACGCAGCCTGCTACGTTCGTGTTGATAGACTGTACAGAGGTGTTTACAATGATGAAGTAGGGCTGAAAGATGTTGAGAGGTTTTTGCGAGAGCAGGATACTTATGCACTTCATAAGCGGGTGAGAAAAAGGTTTAAAACATCCAGAAAAACAGCGGCTTTGATTGACTCTATTTGGCAAGCGGATTTAACAGATATGCAAAGATATTCAGCATATAATGATGGCTATCGCTACATCCTATTCATAACACTGGGGAACCAAAAAAAGTTTTTCTTGGTGCCTGAGATTTTAGACCTTATTCTGGATATTTTCATGCCACTGATTCAGAAAATATCATCCATTTTGTTCTAGCAGCTATAGTTTTTGAGATATTGCATACGTCATTACCTACTTTATTACCCTTCTGGAAAGGTATTATGAGTTGCTCGTAAATCTAAATGCATCTGTATAATTAAATTGTAGCTATGATTTTGCTGATGTTGTTGTTTTGCATGTGTATTGTACATGTACTAACGTGAATTCTTTCCTGTTACAGGTGTTGACATGGCTTCATCACGAAGAAAGTGTTTAAATCATCCAGATGTGTTTTGTTTTATCTGCGGAGAGTACACGTTCATTGAACAGCGAAAAACTATTACTGATTTTGTGAAAAAAGCTTATTTTGCCTATTTCAAAGTACAACTAGGGGACCAAGCTAAGCCATGGGCTCCTCATGTTGTGTGTAAAACGTGTACGGAGCATCTGCGGCAATGGACCAACGGAAAGAGGAGGTGCCTGAAATTTGGTATACTAATGGTATGGAGAGAACAGAGAAACCACAGTGATGACTGTTACTTTTGTTTGGTGAATATAAAGGGCATCAATGGACGTAACCGGAGTAAATGGACGTATCCTGACATAGACTCAGCTAGACGGCCTGTTTCACATTCAGATGAGATACCTGTCCCATCATTCAGCCATCTTCCAGAGCTCCCTCAAGAAGATGATGAATCTGCTCCTGACAAAGAAAGCATATGTGGGCAAAATGACAGTGATTTCGAAGGACCGTCATCAGTTGCAGAAGGTTTTAGTCAACACGAATTAAACGACCTCATAAGGGACTTAAGTCTTTCGAAGAAATCGTCTGAATTGTTAGCTTCCAGGCTGGGAGAAAAAAATTTACTGCTGCCGGGAACCAAAATCACGTTATATCGCGACAGAGAAAAGGATTTACTGCCCTTCTTCTCAAAAGAGAACGATTTAGTTTTCTGCAACAATGTGCGCGGATTGCTGATGAAAATGGGCATATCGGAATACACACCAAGTGAATGGCGGTTATTCATAGATAGCTCCAAACGGAGCCTAAAATGTGTTCTTCTACACAACGGCAACAGATACAGATCAATCCCAATTGGTCACTCAGTCGGTATGAGAGAAGAGCAAGGGACAGTCTCCCTAGTCCTAGAAAAGATATCATACCGAGACCACCAATGGGTGATCTGTGTGGATCTGAAGATGTTGAATTTTCTCCTGGGCCAGCAGAGCGGGTACACCAAGTACCCGTGCTTTATATGTCTCTGGGACAGTAGAGCTAAAGATGAACACTGGGTGAGAAGACAGTGGCCTCTGAGAGAAAACATGGTGGTTGGAGAAAAAATATCATCAAAGAAGCTTTGGTTGACAGAGAAAGGATCATATTGCCACAACTGCACATCAAACTAGGTTTGATGAAACAATTTATAAAGGCTTTGAACAGAGATGGGACGTGTTTTGGCTACATATGTAGAAAATTTCCTGCGCTGAGCATGGCAAAGCTGAAGGCAGGTATTTTCGATGGACCGCAAATCCTGGAACTCATGAAAGACCCGCGTTTCCAAGATTCAATGGACAACATTGAGGCACGTGCGTGGTCATCGTTTAGTATGGTTGTGAAGAATTTCCTTGGGAACTATAAGGCCGATAACTACGGTGAACTAGTGGAGAATATGCTCTCTTCTTTTTGTAAACTTGGCTGTAAAATGAGCATCAAACTGCATTACCTCCAGAGTCATTTGGATCGTTTCCCAGATAACCTCGGTGATCTAAGCGAGGAACAGGGTGAACGATTTCACCAAGAACTAAGGACCATGGAAGAACGGTACCGCGGACGATGGGATACTCACATGATGGCAGATTACTGCTGGAGCATCCAACGCGAATGTCCTGGCACATCTCATCGCAAGAAATCTCAGAAACGCGGTTTATGTGAGATGTCTCAATGAAAGAACTTTTTTTGCCGTTCGTGTCTCAAGCTTGTTTGAATTTAAGAAATATTTTTCGTACCTTATGCTTGTTTGATGTTAATACACTATTTTTGCTGACATTCATCATACTTTTGTATTCAATTGACAACAACAGTGATTGCCAGTCAGCAATTATATAATATTATATACATTTTATAGAAATATATATAGATATATATCATATCTTGATAAGCAGAGCTGATGGAGAAAAACTAATGTCATTTTTAGAATCAGCGACCTCAATATACCCAGAAACAGGTCTAGCATCTAAGTCACCAAAAGTTGTGTTCCCCAGTGTAATAGATGTATTCTCTAGATATCTGTGGCTAATTCCTCTGAAAAATAAATCGCCTGAAACAGTTGCTACCAAAACGCTGATGTTGAAAGAAAACAGGGTTCCAGGCTAATATTGTACGGATATGGGGAAGGAATTTATAAGGCGAGCTTTTCAGAACATGTTGGCAGAGTTTAATATCAGTTACTTTACTAGCAATTCTATATATAAGGCCTCTTTAGCTGAAAGCGTTCAACTCACCATAAAGGAACGCATGCATCGCTATTTTGCACATAAAAGCACATACAGATATATAAACATTCTGGAATCATTGGCCTCGACATACAACCGTTTACACCATCGCGCAATTGGGACAACACCTAACGAGGTTTTAGAAAAAGGTATGCCCACAGAGCGTGAAGTATGCCGCCACACTCTACACGACTGAAAATCAATGGTTATGTAAGGCTATCACGTTCAGGAAATAAATTCGCGAAGGGATTTGAGCAAAGCTGGACACGTGAGATTTTTAAAGTTAGGGCTATGAGACCTAAAGGCGAAATAATGCTGTATTACGTTGAAGATTTGAATGGGGATGAAATCGCAGGAGGCTTTTACCGCGAGGAGTTGCAATAAGTGACATTTAATTTAGGAAAAAATGTGTTTAAAATTGAAAAAATTTTCGGCAGCAAAGGTTCAGGAAAGAGAAAAAGGTACCTGGTAAAATGGCTAGGGTACCCAGAATCCTTCAACACCTATATAAAAGCTGATGCAATAATGAAGCTTAAATAGTATGCAACATGTCGCCTAACCAGTTTTATGTCACTCCCGTCCTTTTCTCTCTCTACATCCTAACTTTGTGACAGAACTCCATGGGCCCATTGGATTGTAACGTGGTTCGTATGAGCTGGGGATATGCGAAATTCAGCTATCCACCAAATTTTTAACTGAAGAAAAGGAACGGGACATTTTTCTGGTTCTTAGAAGACTCGACGAGTGTGAAAAATTAGGCATAAACTTAGATGGTGCTATGCGATCATACTTGTTCGGTGGGATATGGTACTTACAAAAGTAACACTAAACCCTGGTCATTATGACAGCGCCTCGGACGTTATGAGGGCATTAAATAACAGTCATACCTCACCCTCGATTTACTTTCTGAAGTCGTAACCATAGACATGCCTGCACACACGTTGATGTTAAAATCAACGGCTAACAGAAATATTAAAGATAAAGAGCTCGAGACTCGTTATTGTGCAGCGCTCCGAAGAGATACTTTACAAGAGGCACAACATGACTTGTCCAGCTTAATGTATCAGTTGAAATTAGAGAAATTGGGTGATGGCTAACCATCCCCAGACATGTGCTTATTTACAGCAATATCTTGGAGCATCAATTTGTTGGGGATAAGTAGGCGCGCCTGCTCCGCATTGTTCACATTCGCAACCATAGAGGGAAGAGCTTCAGCATTACGTATGACAAGCCGCATTATGTGAATGTTGCGACTAATCTATTAACCAATATCTCAATGTACAGTATATAAGAACGATAGAGGGAAACAAATTTCCCATTCGGTGATGGGAGCTTAACAGTGAAGCTGCACTTTCGTCGCAATGAGTTATAATGAACCGAAGGCCTTTTACAGTCTATTGAGGGGTGGGATATCAGCGTGGGAGTGGGCTTGGATCCATTTTTTTCAACCATACTACAAACGGCTGTCCCATTGCTGAAGAGGGGGTGGGGGGAAGATACCTCGGGAGGAAAGCGTTACAATCAGGTTTTAACACGGTAGAAGATATAATGGCGGGGCTAAACCTAAAGAAGCTCTAAAAAAACATTTAAAACGTACACGGAACGAAATCATGAAAGATACAAAGAGAAAAATGCGGTGTGGCGGGAAGAAAAAGAGGCCTGTCCAGAAGAAGGGGTTACCAACACATGGCGTTAAACGTAAAATGATATAAAAAAGAAGTGTTCTAAGTGAATGAAACATTTGGTTGATCATTTTTTTAAATGACATAAGCTAAAGACATTGCTCTCACAAATCATAGGCGGATTTCTACTTGTCGAGAGAGGTGGCACTATTTCTGACTCATCATGGCACGCTTCATTCATCAGTGTAGCTCACAATTTTGTAAATCGGAGCTGTCCCTCTTTGATATGCCCCCAACACAAGTCTCTATTCAGCACAGTGACTATTACAATTAACCCATTAAAAACAATTAGTTCCCCGAGTCCCCCTATAGAATTCGTGATACTCAGCTCAGGCCCTTACTTTTTTGATCCAAGCTGCATGCACATGTACGCTAAACTACGTATAGCCCATTCAGATGGAACGGACTGCGATGATAAATATGTTGTGTTTCCCGTAAAACTTTCTACACTTCATATTCAGGCAGTGTGATGTATATTTAAATCAGGTCAACATCTCTGCAGGAACAGCTTATTATCACCTACAGCCTATCTGGAAAATGTCCTCAACTTTTCAAAAGAAGCGAAGGATACCTTTTTTAACTGCCGAGGGTTATTATCAGCCTAAAGACGAAAGTATTATAAAGGACAAATTTACAAATTCTAAAGAGAAGATATACGAATGTTTTGGACGCCTACATACAGACCACATTCCATGAGAAACTGCTTATGAATGGGGTGGATATGAAATTAAAGCTCACCCGCACGAATCCTGAGCTCTGCATAAATCTGGGAGCTGATCAATAATAGGGTGCAAAACCCGTTGTGATTCACATTATGGAAACATATGTGCGTGTACGGCGAATGAAACTGAGTTCGCCAAAATATACAGAAATTGAAAAAAAATTACTACATACCACAGTAAAATACCCAATTAACAGAGTAGAGATCAAACTATAAACAGTGCCCGTACGGTTGGCTTCGAAGTAGATACAAAACGTGTCCCTTGGAATTCTACCTAAAAGGCTATTAATTGGAATGCAGGCTCACGCTTCAGCGAATGGAAAGTATAAAAAGAACGCCTTTAAATTCGAGAATTTCGGCCTTAAAAATATAACTCTATACGTTAATGGCGTTGCGTTGGGCGGGGCTATGGATACGGACTACTGTACTCATCAGACGCTGTGCTCCCGCTTTGCGCGAGAGCTTGTAGTAATCTGGCCCATATTACAGGTGCTTGTGATGAGCTCGTGATTGGGGTACCGCAGAAAGAATTCATCGATCAATTTAACTTTTACCCGTTTGACATCACACCTGACTTATTTGCTATTGTAAATACACACTTAAGTCCACAACAAAGTGGAGCATCTCTGTCAGATTGGAATTCGCCAACCCGATAGACGCGCCTATTAGTGTACTAGTATACATCGAGTCACAAACCCGAATTGAGGTTGACCGCTTCAGAATCGTAGTCACTGACTTTTAAAATGGATGCGAATACAATTCAGAGAGTAATGAATAATGACCGAATCACACGCTCCAAATTCATCGGTGTGTTTGCGAAGAATGAAACATTGAAATTACAAACTACGAGAAAATGTGGGGGAATTATTGTTAATTCGGACATTGTTGGTGGCGAAGGGATTCATTGGCTTGCAATATACTTTAAAAATAGGGAAAGAATGTACTTTTTTAACTCACTCGGGACTTGCCCCTGGGGTGACCCTGTTATTGCAAAAATTCTCGAACAGTTGCATATCCCCGAAATTGTCTGGAATCCCCACCAATTATAAGGATATTTTAGTAATATTTGCGGGCTGTATTGTCTTTTATTTCTCCTGCACATGTCACGTGGAAGGGAATTTATAAATTTTTTAAGATTATTCGACCCGTGTCACACTGAGCTGAATGATGAATTGGTATGCATGTAGATAAAAAACAAGTTCCAATTTGTGCGCAATCGATGTATTGTGTAAATTTTTACGCGTATATATAAAATGTATAATTACAACAATATTGCGTAAAATATAAGATGTTCCCAATAATGTTAGTCTTGTGCTCTGTAGCTTATTTATTGGTTGCTAAACCTGTAGCTAATTTAAGCTGAATTGTACTAATTTATAAAACATGATTTCTATCATTTAATAAATTGATGAAAATACACTATGTATTGTTCTTAACCAAAAGAAAAAAGCTTACATTAGTTCCCCGACGACCTGGCAATCGTTGGACTGGGTGTGAGCCAATACTTCGACCTCCGTATTCAGGTCACTCGGTTGAATGCCTTCTAAAACCTCCAAATCACCGTCAGTTATTTGCGTTTCTTCAAAACTCTCACGAAAAGGAGCTATAACACGTGTCAGATCCTCGTCGGACATTTAAGGATAAAGGAAATTAACTTCATTAGTTCATACACCTCTCTAATAATAGTCATATTGTGTGGAAGGATGACTAAGCATCGTCACAGAGTATCGAGCCCCTGGCAGATATTAAACAATTAACGAGTCACCCACACTGAATATTTTTTAATTAAAATCCATTTGTTTTCATCAAAATATACACAGAGGAGCACACACATAATATATTATATTATATATATAATAATATAATATATATACATATATACATATATATACACACTAATAAATAACAGAAAGCCTAGCACAGTATCCTGTCGTAAACATGTAAAGAATGCCTTGCAGTGAGCTTAAACTAATTTCACAAAACTCTACCCAGGGAAACAAACCCGTAATAAAATTTCACGGATAATTTTAAATTAACTTGATTAGTTCATACATTTTTCTAATAATAGCCATATTGTGTGGAAGGATGACTAAGCACCGTCACAGAGTATCCAGCCCTGGCAGATATTATACAATTAACGATTCATCCACATTGAATCTTTTTAATTAAAATCTATTTATTTTCATCAAAATATACACAGAACATATATATATATATATATACAGGGTGTTTGAAAACTTTCTGTACAAATTGTAATGGGGGATAGGCAACACCAAGACAAACCCTTTTCGTCTATAAGTGTATGTCCGCTGACGTCACCATTCGGCGCGAGAGGGCGCCGCTGCAATTGGCTAAAAGGTGAAGTGGGCTAGATTCGCGCTTGCCGCGGGCATTCTTAAATCGGACGTAGTACGCGTAACATGTTTATTTAAAGAAGGCATGTTTATTTAAAGAAGGTGCTGAAAGTTGCGACCGGTAGCATCAATGCATGCCCGACAGCGTCGAAGCATTGACCGACGTACACGTCGAAAGATTCCCGGCATTTCGGGAACAGTTCCAGCGGCGACAGCGATTCTTGCTACGAGGTCTTCTTCTGAGTAAATGGGAGTCTCGTACACGAGGTTCTTCATGTGTCCCCACAGGAAGAAATCGAGGCATGTTAAATCGGGCGATCTCGTTGGCCAGGCTACGGGCCCACCCCGGCCTATCCATCGGTCCCCAAGAGTGGCGTTCAGATAATCCCGCACATCGTTGCTGGAGTGTGCTGGGGCCCCGTCGTGTTGAAACCACATTCTTCTACGAATAGCCACGGGAACATCTTCCAGCATTTCCGGCAACGTTTCTTCAAGAAATATCGGATAAACCCGCCCGTCGAGTCGGGCAGGCAGCAGGTACGGCCAAATCAACTTGCCATGGACGATACCCGCCCAAACATTGACGGCGAACCGTTCTTGATGAGCATGCACCCGTGTAGCATGTGGATTTGCGTGCGCCACAAGTGAGAATTGTGCATGTTAAACACACCCTCACGTGTGAAACAGGCCTCATCTGAGAACAGCACATAAGCCGGAAAATTAGGCTGCCACCGCTGTCTGCTGCAGAAACCAGCGTGCGAATTCCACACGAAGAGGGCAATCCCGAGGTTGTAATGCCTGGACTCTCTGACGATGAAACGGATGTAACTGCTGCTCGTGCAACATCTCCAGACCAGGTCGTGGTTCACACCGAGAGGATACGTGCAAACACCTCGCGTGCTTGCGCTTGGATTGTCCTCAAATCGCCGTAGGATTTCTTCTTCCATGTCAGGAGTGCGCACGTTTCTCTCCCGACCAGTGTCATGCATGTTTGCATGGAATGTTCCAGTTTCTCGCAGTCGCCGATTGCAATTGCGCAAACGTTTGGTGGTTTGGCACACGTCTGTTGGGAAGCGCTGGTTGTCGGTACAAACCTCACAGCAGCTCTTCCGTTTCCATTGGCAGCCCCATACACCAATGCATGTCAGCCATCTCAGCAGTCGTGAAGCGCTCCATGTTACGCGTACTACGTCCGATTTAAGAATGCCCGCGGCAAGCGCGAAGTCTAGCCCACTTCACCTTTTAGCCAATTGCAGCGGCGCCCTCTCGCGCCGAATGGTGACGTCAGCGGACATACACTTATAGACGAAAAGGGTTTGTCTTGGTGTTGCCTATCCCCCATTACAATTTGTACAGAAAGTTTTCAAACACCCTGTATATATATATATGAAGAAAGTTACAAGTAGAATAATTTACAGCGCCGGGAATATATTTTTCCTATCTATGCATACTATAGGGTACAGGATCAAATAATAAACACAAAGCAACTAGCCTAACTGGGCTCAAAAGGAAAATTAGCTGGTTGTACTACGCATCTTCTGTAAACATCGGGTCTCGAACCCGGTCGAATATCCTTTCACTACAAAATGCGTTTATTATGGCTTTTTATAAAACTAGTTAACACTTGCAAGGGATCAGCACTGAATCATACGAGATATATATTCCGAGAATGACGTTTAATTCACAAGCTAGTGTTACTTTATTACGTAATTATTTCTACTGACATTTCAAATGTGGATGTTTCCACTGCTTCTTCCCCGTCGTCACAAATTTCTACAACGTTTTGTGTGGAGAGGTTTCCTCCATCGGCCGCTGCGAAAAGATGGAGCGTAGCCCCTGCAGAGAGGTCCCCGTCTTGAAAGACCTGAGGGGAGCAGTAAAGCTGATGTGTCTGACTGGAAGTCTCCATGATGAGAGCATGTTTAGTTACTCGTTGATAAAAATCACTGTTGTGGGATCCAACTGAAAATGTTCCCTTTTATATACGTGACTCCGATTGGTCCCACCCTCAGAACCGCCAATATTCGATTCGCGAACTTTCTGTGTGAGATTGAGACTTTCCGCCAACCAGAGATTCTGGATTCGTTCCCATGCCCCGCCCATTGGGATGTAATTGGACGATCCGCGAATTCTGGGGACGTGTCTTTACTAAATATGACTTATTCATTCCACAGATAGAATGTTTTGTTTTAAAATTATATTAACGTTTTTGTGTTATAGTTTAACGATATAATTGTGTCTTAAAGATAAATTTGTATTGAAACAAAATAGTTGCGTAAAAAAGGAAAAATGAGTAAGTTATCCCGAAATAGAATCTATTTTTATTATAAAGTTATATTAATAGTTTTTGTAATGAGGTTCAAAGATATATTGGTGTCTTAAAGAAAAATTTGTATTGAAACAAAATAGTTGCGTAAAAGAGGAAAAAAAAAGTTATCCTGAAATAGAATCTATTTTTATTATAAAGTTATATTAATAGCTTTTGTAATGAGGTTCAAAGATATATTGGTGTCTTAAAGACAAATTTGTATTGAAACAATAAATGGGCGAAAGACGCGAAACGAAATAGTTACCCGAAATACAATCGTTTTTCAATATAATGTTATATTAATATGTTTTTTGTAATAAGGTTTAAAGATATATTAATGTCTTAAAGACAAATTTGTATTGAAACACAATAAATGGGTGAAAGACGAGAAATGAAATAGTTACCCGTAATTTAATTTCTATTTTGTTTTAAAAATCATATTAATGCTTTTTATGTTATAGTTTAATTATAATTTTGTTTTTGTATTAAACTTAGTTTATCATATCCTATTTTTTGTTTAAAAGATCGCTCACCCAACGTTAAATTGGCCTCGTGGTGTTCCACCATGAGAAGCTTAATAGAAAAACTATTAGCGTTGCCCTTTTTTTGAGAAATTGTCGGTCTACTCCTTGGCTCCATAAACGTATTTGTTTATGCTTAATAGTTTTGTCTATTAATTGGGTCGTATTTAGAGACTTTGTCGGTCTATCAAGAGCTGGTAAGTAAAAGCTGTGAGTAATGTGGGTTTGGTGAGGTGATGGTAAGCTATACTTAAACGATTGGTGGCTGTGGTGCTGCGGTGGTGTATTCTTTTTGTGTTGTAGTTATGCTCGTATATATTTTGCTATTGGGGCTTTACATGCACCTGTTTATATATATATTATATATGTATGTACAGGGTGGGCGGAAAGTAGCTCCCTATTTTGGATTGGTAAAAAAATACGTATATTATCCATTTATTTCAGAAAAAAATAATATGAAAAGGTAGGCATACATGGTAGGTTTTCTCTAAAATTCAATGTGGGCTCAACTCTTTCCACCAGCTTCTGGAGCCGCCCAGGAATGGCGTCCACTGACTTTAGCAGGAACTCCGGCGGGATGGAGGACAGACTTCCCGAATTCGGTCCTCCAGTTCTTCCAATGTCCTCGGTTTGGTGCGGTAGACTTCTTCCTTTACCCACCCCCAAAGAAAGAAGTCGCACGGTGTCAAGTCGGGGCTCCTGGCTGGCCATTGATGTGGACCACGACGACCCATCCAACGCCCAGGGAAGTGGGCATCCAGCCACTCACGGACAACAAGAGCGAAGTGCGGAGGGGCGCCATTTGCATAAATATCAGATCGTCGATGTTCTCCCATGTGCTGACAACCGGCCAGACCTCGTTTCGCAACATAGCAAGGTACCGCTCAGCATTCATGGTGTTGCGCAGAAGGAACGGGCCCACAACCTGATCTGAGGTCATACCAACCACAACCGTTACACTGAACGATTCTGCCGTTTTTCAGCGGTAACCATGGGATCCTCTCCTGCCCAGTAGTGGCAATTGTGGCGGTTGACAAAGCCTCCGACGTGAAACACCGCCTCGTCGCTCCAGAGGATGTTGCGGAAGAGATGGGGCCAGTCTTCATGCCAAGCCAGCATGATTTCCCCGAACTCCATGCGAATGTCGCAGTCCTCGTCCGAGAGAGATTGGCAGTAATGCGGCTTCCACGCACGCCAGTTCAGCTCCTTCTTCAGCACAGTTCGCACTGAGTAGCGGGAGAGTCCACTTTCCCGAGCTGCCTGGCGAGTTGACTTTCGTGGACTCCGTGCGAACATTTCCTGAACTGCCTGCACCGTCTCCTGGGCCCTGGATGTCGAAGGGCGACCACATCTTCGAACATCTGCCACAGACCCCGTGGTCATGAGCTTCGAGTGGCAGTTCTTGATTGTTTTCGGGTCCACTTGGGCACGTGGTCCGTGAATGGCCCGCCACCATCTTTGAACTCGAACGACAGATTGCCAAACTTCGTACCGTGCCGCCAACTGGGCACGCTCCTGCAGTGTTAAACGCTCAGCCATGTTACCCTTCAATCTGAAATGAAAAAAAAAAATGAACGTTACAATTGTACCACTTTAGAGAACACACCATAACAATATAACAATACAATCACAATTTATACATAATTTATATGTAATTTAAATTAGGGAGCTACTTTCCGCCCACCCTGTATATAATATATATATATATATACACGTGTGTGTGTGTGTGTGTGTGTGTGTGTGATAATAGGGGGTCTTTTGGCGTGTATATAGTTGGGGAGTGTATGTGCGTTTGTGTGCGCCAACTGGTGGATTAAGCCAACTGGCTGAAAGACACTTCTAAGCCCGGTAATGCTGGGATGAAATCTTATTATGCGTCTGGCTGCGCTAGACGATGGATGGTCTCCTCTCTCTCCTATCTATCTCTCTTAGGTCAGGTGGATTCCCTCCAGCTTGCTGGGGGGAATTCCCCTTTTTTCCACCCTGGTGGGGGGATTGGCACGGGGGGGGAGGATGGCACTGGGGGAGGGTTGCCATTGGCACTCATATGATCAACATTGCAATTGATTTGCACTCTACCATTTTGCGGTCATACTACTAACGGACACTGCTCTTCTGAACTCTCTAACCGCATACCACCTTCTTTATGGAGAGCAAGCAGTACCAGACTTTCGACATATTCTCATTCCTTTTCTCTCCGACTCTTTAATGCATGGATTAATCGGTACTTTTAATCTTTCACCTACTCAACCGGTCAACTGTGAAACAGTCTCCCTCAACCCATCTTTCCCCCTGTCTGTGACGTCCACCCTTTCAAACGCAGAGTGTCCTGGCATCTCGAAAACCCTGGACCTTGAATTTGGCTCTTCTTCTTCTATAGGGGGGCGAGCATTTTTGCCGGCATTTGCCCTTGGCTCCTGTTTCCTACATAAAAAAATTTGATTATAATATTTAATTATACTCGTATGATGTATTGTCTTCTAATGTTTATATTGATTGTATAAATAATTAATTATTAATATTAATAATTTATATTTATTTAATAATATTGATCTTAATAATATTAATATATTTAATTATCATATAGTAATTATATTTAATTATATTTCAGCGTCTATATCGAAATAAATACGTAGTATAATCTTAGCTGAATATCCTAACTGTATATATTTCTAAACTTGTTTGAAGTTTACAACATATAATCTCCATGTACTTCTCTCACTTTGCCTCTATATTTTTAAAGCTACTCTGCGTTATCTTTCAAGATTTACCATACAACTCCATTCTGCCAATAAAGCATAAAATTTGCTTGTCATTAGCAGTTCTTTGCTATGTAAATATATGAAGGCATTATCATCGAAGGTATAATGAGCAAGTGAATGCGTCTATACTGTTTGTATGTATATGTGTGTATATATAGACATATGTACTTATGTATGTCTATGCGTGTGCATGTGTATATATACGTGTGTGTGTGTGTGTGTGTATGTGTAATTATATAAGTATGTATGTATGTATGCATGTATGTATGCTTCCGATAGCAACTGATGGGCTCATGAACTAGCATAAAAAACAATAATAAATTGTAATATTGACATTATTATTGTTGTGTCGCTGTTAATATTGTTTTATATTGTCTCTTGTATTATATTGTCTACACAAATGCTTAGGAATGCATTAACTGTCGCATTATCATACATGTATGTATAGGCTATATATAGATGTGTGTTATTAAATGTCACTCCCTGTATACTTTTATGCCTTTTCTTGTCCGCAGCAAAGAACAATAAAATCATTATTATTATTATTATTATTACAATTATTTATTCCAGGTTTAGCTCAATCGAATCTGAGGAAACATCTGAGGCTCACAATTTAAGATCTTGCTTTCTGAAGCCGCAATTTTATTTTATTTATTTTTACACGGATAATTTTAAGGTTATAATTTAGTTAATTACACTGTTCAACAAAGTTTTTTCCTTTCGATAATTGTGTGTGATTCTTATGTTCTCTTTTACTCTGATTACGAAAATGAAAACAGATTTCTTCTATCAAGCGAGCAAAAGCCTATCTTTTCTGGACAACCACAAACTCATAGTGATAAACTTATTGGTGACTGGTAGATAAATAGTGCGAGTCAGTTAAGTCTGCTGCAGCTGCTTCTCATCGAATTAGACAAGCATATAGCTGTCAGGACATGCATATTCTTGTTTGTCATGTGTTAGAATTGCGCATTCGTCCTAATCTCTCAGTCAGTCTCGTGCAATGCTACCCACCAGTTGAGTGATGAAGTGCATTTAGTTATTCATTTTGTTTTGGTATTTGTTTGGTGAAAAAAATAGTGTTTGTAATATAAAAGTGAGAATGTCTCGTAAGTGTGCAAACAGCCCTGACCGTGTTTGTTTTGTGTGTGGTGAATTTACAACAAAATCTCGAAAGCAGGGTTTCACTCATTTAATTAAGAAGGCGTATGAACTTTATTTCGGTTGCAAAGTAGGACATCAAGACAAATCTGAGCTCCTCATGTACTGTATGTTGTGTTTCTTGTGCAAGATCTTTGAGAGGGTTATTAAAAGGTACTCATTCTTCAATGCCTTTTGCGGTTCCAGTGGTATGGAGACAAAAATAGACAAATAGACTGAAAGCTACTTCTGTTTAACGAAGATAAGTGGACATTCCTCAAAATCTAAACATGCGATTCAGTACCCTAATTTACTCTCAGCCATGCGACCTCTTTCACATGGTGACGATGATGAATGATGATGACGATGATGAATCTCGTAATAAACCTTTGGACAGATAACATGACATGGATACCCAATTTCAACCACTTTCATCGGATGAACCTCATTTAATTTCTCAGTCAGAATTAAATGATCAGTCAGAGAGTTGAATCTTTCTAAAAATCAGGCTTTGCTCTTAGGTTCTAGATTAAAAGGTTAGAATCTCTTACAAAAGGATGTAAAAATATCATCATTTTGTAAGTGTCAGGCGCACTTCACATCGTTTTTCTCTATGGAAAGTGATTTAGTGCATTATAATGATGTTAACGCCCACATGGAAGCACTTGGTCGAGACCACAATCCTAAGGAATAGAGGCTTTTTGTCGATTCATGAAAGTTGAGTTTGAAAACTGTACTATAGCACAGGTAATGTCTATCCTTTGGTTCCGATTGTACATAAAGTTCATATGAAGAAATAATATGGCAATATGCACTTACTTCTGAGACATATTGCCTACGATAAACACTACTGGCACATCTGTAGTGATCTGAAAGTGATTGCACTTCTTTTCGGCTTACAGTTAGTTAGGATACACAACGTTCTCTTGTTTCCTCTGCGAGTGGGGCAGCTGAGCTAAAGGGAGTCATTATACACAAAAAGAGTGGCCACTTTAACAAAATTTGGTTCCAGGACAGAAAAATGTTGCCCATCAACCACTAGTAGATCCAACAAAAGTTTTATTACCACCTCACCATATCAAACTTGGTTTGAGAAAATTCTGTAAAAGCCATGAATAAAGACGAACGTGGATTTCTACATCTAAAACAGAAGTTCCCTAGAATCAGCGAAGCGAAAATCAAAGAAGGCATTTTTGTGGGCCCACAGATCAGAGAAGTGATGAAAGACTGCATTTGATGAGGCTTTGAATGAGGTTGAAAGAACAGCATATAAAGCTTTTAAAGAAGTGACTACGAATTTCCTGGGCAAATGTTTAGTGCTTACCAAGCCATGGGGTGTAACATGTCTTTGAAAATGCATTTCTTGCACTCTCATCAGACCTGGGCATTGGGCGCTGTCAGCGATGAACATGGTGAAAGATTTCATCAGGCTATATCAATCGTGGAAAAGCGACTACTGATGGACACTTATAAGAGAATTTCTAGTACTAGTTGTAAGTGAAAATCAGCTGGAAAAACATTTTAGGTACGTAAAGTACTCTTCTTTTTTGTAAGATTAAATATATCAATCAAGTAAGAAAATCTGTCAATTTCCAAAATTGGTGTGTGATAGAAAAAACTTTTCAAATTCGTAATCAGCGTAAAAAAGTACATTGGTATTACATAAATTCATTCGAAGGAGGGAAAAAAGTTCAATCCTGTTCACTGTTATTTATCGATTCATTTATTTATCTTATTTTTCATGGCCTTTCCAACTCTGGGTTTTAATTTCCAGTAATTTATTTGTATGTTAATATTGCAGAAAATAATGCGCAAGAACATTAGTTTTCTTTCTAGTCAGTCTTTGATTGTTAAATTTTCACTGTATTTTACAGATTAAAAGAAACGTGCGTTTTTCAGAAATGTCTTTGTATACAATGTTTGCGAAAACTTTTTATTTTACTTAAAAGTTAAGTTTATAAAATCACGGATGAGAAAATTATACGAACTGCATTAATTTTCTCATTGGTCTAAAGTACAGTCATCTCTCAAGTTTATAATAGTGAAGCATATCCTCTAATTTTCTCATCGGTGAGATATTTTACCGTCAAGTTAGCGTGGAACGCTACATTTATTTTATCATCATTTAACTTCGGTTTTGTCGCGAGCATCAAAGGAAAGAAAAGTTTAAGTTTTATATTTAAAATTTTTATTTCAGTCTTTTTAGAGAAGGTTTACACTGCTATAATCTAACTTTAGCCAAAGTTTCCTAATCATGGCAGGTAAAGAGAAAAATGTAAACACGCTTTCAAAAATCTTCCTGATAAAAGTTTTAATAGAAGTATTTATACTTAAATACACAGAACTTAAAAAAAAAGGAAAAAAGCTGCAAATTTTTAAACGATAGAATCCTTCCTTCACTTGCCTATATTTAACGAAACACGAGTCGAACATTTTGTATATGTGTAAGTAAACAAAGATAAAGAAAAACACGGAAATAAACAAAGAAACAAATGAAAAAATAAAAAATAAAAAAAAATTTAAGAAAAGGCGAAACCATGTTCACAGCCAACTTTCTTCTCTCTTTTGTCCTTTTGAAATTCTAAAATTATTCTGGACCACTTATTTTGGCTTCCTTCACAAGCGAGCTAAGCTGAAATCTTCTTCTATCAGGACGACAGTTAAGATTTGTAGCCTTTTCTGCTTACGACGCTATTCGTCCCTTCCATTTAAGACCGATAATTTCGAGTCATTTTTTGCGGTCAGACTTCGCAAGTCCATTAATGCAAGGTTTAAATCAGGAATCTTTAAATACACCAGATTTTATTCTTTTAAGTTTATGAGAGCCACAACTTTAGAGGTTGTGGATAAATTTTTGTGTGTATTATATATATATATATACAGTATATATATATTTTTATTTTAGGGGCGGGATTTAACCTCCTTCGCAACATCTAAGGTCATATGACGGAGGGGACCTACAGCTTTACGTAGTATCCGAAACACGGGTCGCTACATAATCTGGGCGCGGAGGACGGTCTCCCATCCAACTACTACCCAGCCCTAATGTCACTTAACTTCGCTGATCTCCGGGAAGCGGTGTTACGACATTGGCCACGACGTATTGGTCACGACATACAGTATTCATAAAGAGTGAATGAAGTAATTTAATGCATTGAATATGAGGGAAAAAAATAAAAATAAAAGGCTGAAGGAATCTCACATTTTGAAGTTGGACAGGACGAAAAACCAATTCTGATATTTGGTATATATATATATATATATATATATATATATATATATCAAATGGCTCGGTAACAGAACAAAAATATATAGTGAAATGATCACAACAAACTGATAAATTTTAAAACAACTGAAAGGCACCAGAAAAATATATGCACCTATCAGAATTCGCTTAAGCTTTATACCATTTTCACCGTGATTATTTTAAAGCATCATCTATCTTCATCCTCTATATATACTATTGAGCTAAAATGTGTCTGTGTGTCTGTGTGCCTGTCCGCTTTCTTCGGAACCGTGCACAGACTAAACGGCACATCGGAAAATTCTGTAACCACCACCAGCTGATAGCCCATGAGCTGCTGATGTGCTCTGTCAAGTTTCCCGGTCCTAGGTCACTCCGCGGCTGAGCACGAACTATTTAATATCTATTACAAGTGAATGTAAGTACTTCGAAAACGATACCCAGGTTGAAGAGCACTGTATAATTACACAATCTTCCAAGCTAGTAGTATGACTGCAGATTGTTCGAGTGCATATATGCAATTGCAATATTGATCAATTGTTGTAAGGTGCCAGCCCTCTTCCCCCCTGGGGATAATGGGGGAAGGGTGGGGTTGGGGGTAATGGGGGCGAGGGGTGGGGATAATAGGGGAGGGGTGGGGGTAATGGGGGAGAGCAGTTTGGTAGTCCCGATATACAGCTAGCTGTGACATATACTGCTACATATACTGTGACATATACTGCTACTTGCCCAGAGGGCGATAGCGAGCTACCGCTTGTTTCTTATTAGCGGAGCGACCCGACGTTCCCAGGGTGGGTGTTGAACGCTATATACTGTATACTGTATATATATATATACAGGGGTTGGACAAAATAATATGAACACCTTGATAAATGGCGGCTTTTATTCTTAATATGGAGTTGGTCCTCCTTTAGCGGCAATAACAGCTGCAATGCGTATGGGAATTGATTCATACAGCTTTTGGACAGTGGCTAGAGCAGTGGTTCCCAAACTTTTTTTACTCACGGCGCACTTTAGAAAAAGTAAACATATTTTGGCGCACTTTGTACATAAATTCGAAAATTTATTCAAAAGAGGTATTTATACATATACTTTATTACGAATTTCAGTTTGTACTTTTCACATTTTGAAATATAATCTTGCTCTTTCGCGGCGCACCTAATTACTGTACATCTCGCGGCACACCAGTGCGCCGCGGCGCACGGTTTGGGAACCACTGGGCTAGAGGAATCCTGAGACATTCTTCGAGCAAACCCTGCTCCAGTTCCTCCAAAGACCCCGGCGGTGGGAATCGGCTTCTGACCTGCTGCTCCAACTGACACCACAGATGCTCGATGATGTTAAGATCCGGGGATTGTGGAGGCCAATCCAAGCGTTCTGCTTCACTAACATGCTCTTCAAACCAGTTTTTAACGACCCCAGCGGTGTGGATTGGTGCATTAATTATCATCCTGGAAGACGGCGCCGCCATTGGGAAACAGCGTTTGGACCATGGGATGGACCTGGTCAGCCAATATTGACAGATAGACCTGGGCGTTAACCCTACCATGCAGTACTACAGCTGGGCCAAGAGTATTCCACGATATTACTGCCCAAACCATCACAGATCCGCCTCCATGCTTAACGGTTGGGGTCAGGCAGTCGGGGTCATAAGCATCTTTAGGCTGTCTCCAGACGTAAACTCGACCGGAACATGGAAATAGCGTAAAGGAGGATTCGTCGGAGTAGACTACATTCTTCCACCAGTCCATTGACCAATTCTTATGGTCATTACACCATTTTCTGCGCCGCTCAATGTTGATGTGCGAAAGGAAGGGTTTGGCAATTGCAGCCCTCCCATGGTATCCAGCTCCATGGAGCTCGCGACGTACAGTTCTGGTCGATACCGGGCTTGCAAGATGCTGGTTAATCTCTGCAGTCACTTTTGGAGCTGTGGTCTTATGGTTCTTTGTCACAATGCGCTTTAGCACCCGGCGGTCTCGATCACACAGCTTCTTCTTGCGTCCACTATTGCATTTGTCGGTGCTTGTCTTTCCATGGTTTTGGTATGCAGTCATGACCATAGAGACAGTTCCTCTGGATACATTGAACATCTGAGCGGTTTTCGTCACCGATGCACCAGCCATCCGCGCTCCGACAATTTGCCCTCTTTGGAAGTCTGACAGGTCTTTCATAACTGCTAATTCATAATTCACTCAGATCTGTAAAAACAACGTGAGGGTTATAACATGACGTATACACTCTCTGTTACGCATTTAAATAGGTTTGCCAGTCATTTGACCGTTTACTTTGTGTCTGAGCAGTCCGTAAAGATAACCGGTGAAATCGGCGGGTGTTCATATTATTTTGTCTAACCCCTGTATATATATATATATATATATATATATATATATGCCCGGTTAGGTTAGTTGAATGCCCAGTTAGGTCAACTGAATGCCCGATTAGATTAATTGAATGCCCGGTTAGGTTAATTGTACGCCCGTAACGATTGGTTGGGTTAAGTCATGATATTTTCGTTAAAGCTAACGAAAATATCACGACTTAACCTAATTAATCGTCAAGGGCATACAGATGACCTAACCTGGCATTCAATGAACCTATCCGGGTAGTCAATAATTTTACCATAGGTCTCTCTCTCTCTCTCTCTCTCTCTCTCTCTCTCTCTCTCTCTCTCTCTCTCTATATATATATATATATATATATATATATATATACACACATATATATATATATATATATATATATATATATATATATATATATATATATATATATATATATATATACGTAATGACGTAATTATCTTGATGACGTCATTTAATTTTTAAAAATTAATTATTTAATTTAATGAGAACAAAATGATGTAGCAGAGATGAAGATGTTGCGATGGATGTGCGGTGTGACAAGAGAGGATAGGATCAGGAATATGTATATTAGAGGAACTGTGAAGGTGGCAGAGGCATCAAAGAAGATACAGGAGGCAAGAATGAAATGGTATGGGCATGTGATGAGGCGAGATGAAGATTATGTCGGACGTAGAGTGATGGTGATGGAGTTGCCGGGTGGGCGAAGAAGAGGAAGACCGAAGAAGAGATGGAAGGATTGTGTTAGAGCGGACTTGCGGGAGAAGAATTTGGAGGAGGATATGGTGTACCAAGATGGAGGAGACTCACCTTAAACAGCGACCCCATATAAAAATGGGATTAATTATGCTGAAGAAGAAGAAGAAAAAGATTAACACCCAAGTGCACAACCCCGGGACCTAATTAATATATACAGTATATATATATGTACAGGGCGTCCCAAAAAAATGTATACACACTTTAAATAATTATAAAGGCAGTGTTTATTAAAATACATTTCATTTTCAAAATGTAATAGAATCTACAGACATTATTTAATTGTTTTGTCAACGCCTGTTTTCAAACTGACGTCCGTTCTGGTCCAGGCACTGCTGATAACGCGAAGCAATGGAATCGCAAACATCACGAAACATTTCGTTTGGTATTTGTGTGCATTCTCGTTCAATGGCTGCTCTCAATTCAGCGACTGTTGCAGGTTTTATAGCGTAGACTTTGTCTTTTAAGTATCCCCATAAAAAAGTCTAGTGGTGTGAGGTCTGGTGAACGCGGAGGGTATTCTACGAAACCCCTTCGTCCAATCCATATCCACATCGTGCCAAGTACCACTCGCAATACTCCACTCTTCGGTCCGGATCATCTTCATTAATAGCATGGACTAATCTTGGAATGTAACTTTTCCATTGACAGCGCTTCAAAATGCGTTGGACAGACGATTTTGAAATTCCTACCTCACGACTCGCTTGCCGCACAGATTTTCTTGGACTTTGGTGATACGTTTCCAGTACTCTTTCTTGCTTTGTGGGGCTTGTCGATGTCCGTGGTCTTCCGGAACGCTTCTTGTGGACATTCTGAACAGTTCCATCGGCTTCAAACTTATCTCTAATTCGAGTGATGGTAAGTCGCGTTGGTGGATCTGTTTGAAACTCCCTCCTAAACTGTCTTTGCACTTCAACTGCGTTTTCACACTTCCAGTAGCATTTTAGAATGAATTTCCTTTGTTCAAAGCTTAGTCTGATTGCCATTATTAATTCTAATGGGTTTAACCTGGAAAGAAAGAAACATCAATTGAGCTATCAGCTGTTAAAGTGTGTATACATTTTTTTGGGACGCCCTGTATATATATATATACACACACACACCCACAGTAATTTTAATTATATGTGAAGCTCAAGATTTTCATGACTGTGTTCTTTTCTATAGTTTTATTGACCAAATAATTAGTCATGAAAACCTTAAGATTCAGAAATCTTAACACAATGTGAAGTTCAAAATTTTTACGGCTGCGTTCTTTTCTGTAGTTTAATTGCGGTGCTAGGGCCTTCGGGCACAGTAATTTTAATTATTTAATTTATTAACACCCAGGTGCACAACCACAGCCTCACAAACAAAATCATGCAGCTTAGGGAATTCGTACACAAACAAAACATTCACATAGCACTTATACAAGAAACAAAACTAAAACGCTCACACAAAACACTCACCATCCCTGACTTCACGGCGATCCATCAAGATCGTACTGGGGGTAACGGGGGTGGACTCATCACTTACGTACGTAAAAGCATTAGTTACACTGATGCTACCCAAAACATTACAAACACACTCCAAGCAGATAACACGATAGAAATACAGGCAGTTAACATTAAAACACGCGCAAAACACAACACCACACTAATCAACATTTACATCACACCAGATAGTTCACCTCAGGTGCCAGCCAATTACAATCCACAGTTACACAATCTGGCCTCTCTCACTAATGTCATCTTAGGAGGAGATTTCAACGACAAAGACACTAATTGGTACCTGCACAACCAAAACAACACCAGAGGCGCCAACATAGCCACACAACTAAACATCCTCTTCATTCTTAACAATACAGAAGAACATACACACATACCACATCAAGCAGGATACTCAAACTCCTCCGCAAACATAACGTTCTGTTCCCCCTCACTAGCAACACATACACAATGGAGAACAGAAAAACAACTGTCATCAGACCACCTGCCCATCATCATTACAACACATTCTACACTCTGCCCCAACAGCCTTAGGCACACTTACAGAAATTACAAGAAAGCTGATTGGGAACAGTTCAAAATACAGACTGAGGAACAATTCACCACATTAAACAGCACACCCATCATAAACATCAATACAACACTCAAGACATTTAATCAGATCATCAATAATGCAAACAAATACATACCCAAGGGCACCATTAGGAAATACAATCCAAATTACACTAGAGAAATAGCCCACCTCATAAGGCAACGTAACAACCTCAAATATAACACACAAACACCATACAAAGAAGCCATAAAACAGCAGATACAACAGCTTAACACAGAAATAAACAACAAACTCAAAGAAAAACAAACAGAAACATTCAGGGAATTCATAACAACACTAAACCACTCCACAGATGCATCCAGGCTATACAAGACTATAAACAGCATTACCCACTCTAACAGCGGCATTCACACCTCACACGCGGCTATCTGTCGCAGCCAAAATACTATCCCAACATACACACAACAAGCTAACATTCTAGTTAATCACTACGCAAAGATAAGTCACTTAAACAGAGACAACAACCAGAAACACGCAGACAGACAAACAGCCAGACACAAGAAAACCTACAGACTCGACACGACCATTATACCCTTCAATACAGACCAGACCACCAAGATCATCAAAAACATTAAGAATTCGAAGGCTACTAGACCAGACAACATATCTAACATACACCTTAAACACTTGGGCCCACAAGGAATACTGGCTCTCACAAATATCAGCACATATTCATACCAACACTGTATTATTCCTGACATATGGAAACAAGGTAAAATTATTACACTACTCAAACCAAACAAAAATCCAACAGAACCAGCTTCCTGTAGACCCATTACTTTACTATGCACACCTTCCAAAGTAACAGAAAGACTAATCTTACAAATCACCAACCCACACATTCCACTATCGCCTACTCAACATGGATTCAGACCTCACCACTCAACCACGACATTACTCACTAACCTCACGCAGCACATCATGGATGGCATCAACTCCAGACGACCAGCTCAAAGTACACTATTAGCAACAATAGACATTAGTAAAGCATTTGATGCTATCCCACGCTTCCCTCTCATAAACAAAATACTCAACACAAACATGCACAATAACACCAAAAGGTGGCTGAGCAACTATCTTTCAGGAAGATACTCACATGTCACATTTAATGGCAAGTCATCCAAAATGAAGCTTTTTCCGAACGGGGTCCCTCAAGGCTCTGTTCTCTCACCAACACTCTTCAACTTATACATGCTTGACATTCCAACACCCATAGATAACAAGCTTACCTTATCATCATATGCAGATGACATCACTCTAACATCCACCCACAACAACATCGACACCGCTACAAATAACCTACAAACATACATAAACAGTATACAAGACTGGCTCACACACAATAGACTCAAAGTAGCGCCCACAAAATGAACCATCACCTTGCTTACAAGCAACACAAAAGAACACCAGGTAATTCCACAGCTTACACTAAAGAACATCAACATTCCACACACTCACAAGACCAAAATACTTGGGGTCACATAAAATACATCATTATCTTTTGCAAACCACATTCAGGACATTAAAAACAAATGTACGTCAAGACTTAACACGCTTAGGGTACTAACAGGCACAAACTTTGGACACCAGCAGGAAACAACATCACTCATATATAAACAATATATTCGCTCAGTTATGGACTATGCTAGCCCATGCTGGGCACCCATTATCTCAAACACACACATAAACACCTTACAGACAATACAAAACAACGCACTTCGTATCATTACAGGATGCACTCAAACAACACCAACAGAACACCTGCACACAGAAACAAAAATACTGAAAGTTAGGGAACATTTAGACATGAGGGGAACACAATTCATGGCAGCAGCGACAACTAACCCACAACACCCTTGCCACTACATGTACTGTACAATCATGCACCGACACCTCGCACCATTAAGGTAACACCAGAGAGACATTATAACCAAATACTCAATTCCATACCACGCCCCACAGACATCACACAGTACAGAAAACACATACACACACCTAACCCGCAAAGCACTGACACGACTCGGTCCGAATGCGGTCCTAGGTGCGAAGCCACCACCCATTAACAGGTCAGAGATCAGCCTGAGCAGATCGGATCGAGTTAACTTAGCTCGTTTCCGATGTGGACATCACCCCAACTTACGGACATATAAACACAGACTAGACAACTCCATAGACGACACCTGCTACCTGTGCCAGGACACACCACAAACAATTTAACACATTATGACAGATGTACCGCTCTAGCACAACAACGAACACAACACAACATCACTAGTGCGCTGAACCTCTGGTCCACTCCGGAAAGGGCGATTGTTTACCTGCGTGCCGCCGGCCTGCTCGATCAGGGTGGGCTGATCAGCTAAACAACAACAACAACAAAAACCTGGGGACCTAATCAATATATGTGTGAAGTTTCATGTTTGTAACTGCTTCCATTTTGGAGTTATGTCTGGAACACACACACACACACACACACACACACACACACACACACACACACGTCCTTTTATTATAAGTATAGATTTCCGGCTTTAAATATTAGGTTTTTTATTCACTTGTTTACAGTTTAAACGTTCAAAGCTGAAGTTAAATCTTTTGTTTTAATAAATTCCTCGTTTTCTTTTTAGATTTTAGCCAAACATTGATCGGTAGAATCCAGTAAAAGGTTTGAATAAAATAAAAGAAGATATTAATAATGTAAAAGCTAAGAGGATTTCCTCTTTACTAAATATATAAAGGGTTTAATTCGTTTTTTAAACCGTTTTGTTTTAGCATGCAGTATGTAGGAATGAATTTAATGTCCATGAAACTTACAGGACTTCGGCACTGTGTAAATCTGTTTGAAAAAAAAAAGCCCCGTCGAATCATAATGAATTATGAATAGAATTTTTGAGTTTTTCAGGGTTTCAAAAAACATTTCTTTGCCTTATTTCGGTAATCATACATGTTCAAGGGATCAGTCGTTATTACACGCTCAAAGTTAGTTGTATGACCTTTATAAGACTGTTAAAACGTGTGATTAACTTAGTGATTAACTCGCTGATGTTATAACTTTTGCATTAAACTAGGAATTATCATCTCTATTTCGGATTAATTGTTTTGATTATAAATATAAAACTCCGAAAGGATTGTGCTTCGAAATGGAAAATGATCGGCGTATCACGTCGAAATCCAAAATCATAGAAACTTTTTGCTTATATAAGAATGAGGAGGCTAAGGGCGAGCGCTCGCAGAAGTGACCCCTCCGCAGAAGAAGGAGAGAGCCAAAAGCAAGGTCTCCAAGGCTCAATGATACCATTTATTTTTTAATATAAATTTTGAAAAGATTGCGTAGTGTGTAAGATGCACGTATCTGTAGTTAGGAATAGGGGGAGAAGTGTGTGTTTGAGAGAATGCTGGACTGCTCACAGGGTAGATGAGACACGGAAAAAGATCAGCTAAGGAGTACAGTGACAGGAGAAACGGGAGTTCCAACACTCCCTGTCTCCTGCCTAACATTCCCCCTGGAGTACTTCCCTGATCGATTGGTGTCTGCAATCTCCTTATCTTCCTAAGTTAGGTTACTGCGGGCTTGTTTAGAATTAGTTTGGTTAGGTTAAGTTAAACAAGGTTTCTATAATGGTCTGACTTTTGAAGATTTCGTTATTCGATCATTTCTTCATGCATTTCTAGAATTTGGCCCTATATACGTATCTCCCAAACCTTCGAGTAAGGTATTAGGATAGGCGAATATTTTATGTAACAAAATGTCGTCTTGGGGCTAAATAATTTAATATCGTGACAGTAATGGTCCATTCTGTTACATAAAATTGCCACTTTCTCTTTATGTATTGAACAGTTGTACAAAATGAGTATACTGATATACTTATCTGAAATTAATGGTACAGTGTGAATTGACTGCAAAATATACCTTTGTATTCCATTTCTATAAATATAAACCAATTGTACCTCTGTTTGATATTTAATTTGTTTGTCACTCTCTCTAATATATATATATATATATATATATATTTTTTCACACACACACACACACACAGTGTATATATAGTATATATATATATATATATATATATATATATATATATATATATATATATATATATATACATGTATAGAAACGACGTAAGTATAGAGGAGTGTTCTGCACACGAGGAAGAGAAATAACAAACAAATGAAAAATAGTCAGAAGTTGTAATTCTCCTAAATAGGGCAGAAACCAATGCCTTGAGAGGGCACCCTCGCAAATCGTGAATATGTACATTTAACTGCAATGACCGCGCAGTATATTAACGTGTAGAAACGACGTAAGTATAGAGGAGTGTTCTGCACACGAGGAAGAGAAATAACAAACAAATGAAAAATAGTCAGAAGTTGTAATTCTCCTACATAGGGCAGAAACCAATGCCTTGAGAGGGCACCCTCGCAAATCGTGAATATGTACATTTAACTGCAATGACCGCGCAGTATTTTTCATTTGTTTGTTATTTCTCTTCCTCGTGTGCAGAACACTCCTCTATACTTACGTCGTTTCTATACGTTAATATACTGCGCGGTCATTGCAGTTAAATGTATATATATACATATATATATATATATAGTGTGGCCTCCGCATCACCAATTTGATGTGACTAAGAAAGTAGGCTTACTATAATTTATGAATTAAATTGAAATAAATAATGAGGGTCACCAGTTCAAGGCACAGCCCAAACAAACAATATTTAATAAGAAGAGAGAAAGTACTGTGTTGTTTTGTATTTAATTAGAAAAATAAATGAATTATTTGTTTACAGTGATTAACAATTCTGTGACGATAATTGTGCTGCATTACAAATGACTAATTATTAGCAATAAGAAATGGTTACACAGTAGAAGTGTTAAATAAATACAACACTGACAAGAAACACACTAATGTAGGTAGGCTAATGAGATATGCGGCAGTGATCACACAATAATAAGTAATTAAACCAATAATAATTGAGGTAATGAAAGTACAGTGTGGTACAGCAAACGGACCAGGCAAGTAAAAATAAAATACATAAATGAGCAAATAAACAGGCGGATACAAATATGGTAAGATAATTGAATACGGTAAAATAATTGAACGGCCTGCTGTAGTCATAAATGCCGGATGTTTGCTTACACTTTTGGGCCTACTCGATCGGGCAGAGTTTGTGGACTTTTCAGCTTTGAATCCTGACTAGTCTAGCACGACGTAACAAAACACGAGTGAGGGCCTACAAGAGGCTTACCAACCTGCGATTTCGATGGAGATAACTGAAGGCTGAAGAAGCCTACGTGAAGGTTTACCGTCCTTCGTCTCGAGGTGGATAACTCTAAAGACTGAAGAGGTCTACGTGAAGGTTTACCGTCCTGCGTTTGGACGTGGATAACACTGAAGACTGACGAGGGCCTACGTGAAAGTTAACCGTACTGCGTTTCGATGGAGATGGTCTGAGGACATACAGACCTACCGGCAGGAGGATGTGTTGACGGCCCGTTAGTAGCCTTGTTGGAAGGGCGCCGATCGAGTTGTGGTGAAGGATTAGTGAAGCCAGGGCCAGAAGGATGACGCCGGTAGAGTGATGTTTGCTTTCGGCGGGATAAAATTGTAGGTCGTCTCAAGTGGTGATTCACTTTGTGTATTGGTGGACTGTTGCTTGAAGGACTGAAACCAGCTGTGGTCGAGCGGCGCTACGTGAAAGGAAAGATTCACGAGAAGTAAAGAGCAGAGTGAGAGCGATTTTTAGTGAACTCGGGCTTAATATAGGCTCGGAAGACGCGTAGTTTTTCGCATGACTTTTTGGGAAAAAACAGCACAATTTGCTTCTCTCTCCTTGAAAGCCATGTACTGTATGTTTTTCGGTATCTGGTGATTCACAGATGTTTGCAAATGGCGAGGAAAGGAATTTACGATTGGTTTCTACTATATATATATATATATATATATATATATATATATATATAAGAGAGGCGGGGCCACCAGCTTGACCTCCGTGTGAAGAGAGACCAACACAGGAAACAACATAAGGTTCATAAGGTACATATATACACACACAGGGTGTCCCGTAAGTCCGATCTCATAGGAAAATTTATTTTAAATTAAATTTACAAAAGTAATACATTATAACTAAAACAAATTTTCAAATTGATGTTTTCTTTTGTGACTGTTTTTTGTTGTAGGTTAATACCAAGGCAGATATGTGAAAAAATATGACTAAGAGCAATCCCTGGAAAGTGTTTTTGGCTATAGGGACATTGCAGATTCATCCCATGGCAGTCATAGCGGCTATCTGCTATTAATTTTCACATATCCACTAGATTATAACTAGACATGCAGTGACAAATGTAATACTCCATCATTACAGTACAGTGTATAACATGGAAACACTATTGACTATTATACGAGGGTACTTCAATAAGTATCCGCACTTTTTATTTTAGTGATAATATAGTATAATATATACTAGTAATAACTAGCCAAACTGAGATCTATAGGCTTATTTAGGCTAGCAACAGTATAGGCTTATTTAGGCTACTCGTAGCTGTCACATATCGTACGAGTAGTGAGCATGGCTGCGCCGCTTTCAATTTGTACTCTGGAAAAACAGAGATCCGTGGTTCGTTTTTTGTGGGTAGAAGGTGTGAAAGGAGCTGAAATTCACTCGCGTTTATTTGCTCAGTATGGGAATAATGCGTTACCACGGCGAAGTGTGTACGAGCAGATTCAAATGTTCAAGGAAGGTCGGACATGTGTGACAGATGCTCAGCGCTCAGGACGACCGTCAACATCAACCAGTGGTGACAAGCAGGAAGAAGCCAGAGCCATGATTTTCGATGACAGAAGATCAACAATAAAAGAAATTGCATCTTCATTAGACATCAGTCAAGGGTCAGCCTATTCGATAGTTCATGACAGTCTTGGCTTTCACAAGGTTTGTGCAAGATAGGTGCCCAAACAGTTGACAGAAGAGCACAAGCGTAATCGTATGAACGTCTGCTCTCGTCTTTTGGCGCGGTATCATAATGAAGGTGAAAACTTTTTGGAGCGCATTATCACTGGAGATGAAACCTGGATCCATCACTATGAACCAGAGAGCAAACGACAGAGCATGCAATAGAAGCATCCAACATCTCCCGTTGCAAGGAAGGTCAAAGCGCAGCCGTCAGCAGGTAAAGTTATGCTAACACTGTTTTGGGATACAAGAGGCCTTATCCTTGAACACTGTCTAGAGCGTGGAACTACAGTAACAAGTGCATCGTGTTCTGACATGCTTCGGAACGAGTTAAAGCAAGCAATTCGCACAAAACGGAGAGGGAGATTGTCGGAAGGTGTTATTCTGTTACACGACAATGCGCGCCCTCATACCGTTGTACACACTAGAAAATGCCTTCAAGAACTTAAATTTGACGTTCTCGACCATCCAGCCTACAGTCCAGACCTGGCACCTTCGGATTTTTACCTGTTTGGACCACTGAAAGACGCTTTGAGAGGTCAGCGATTCCAAGGCGATGATGACCTGAAGGAGGCGGTGCATGACTGGCTACTCACACAGCCAGCCAAAAACATTCTTTTGTGATGGCATTAGGAAACTTATAGATCGCTGGACTAAGTGTATTGAGAAACAGGGAGACTATGTTGAGAAGTGATGTGTTTATAATCTATCAGATGTGAAAATAAAATTGTGAAAATAAAAAGTACGGATACTTATTGAACTACCCTCGTTTAGCACCTTTAAACAGTTACTCCTAATTGCATTGTACACCACACAGGCAGAGAGCAGTGCACTTTGGTAGCCTTCATGCACTTGCAGTGTCCTTGGCAACCATTCTTGCAGTTGCATCGGATAAGTTCGCGACATGCGTCAGTGGCCTCTGGAAGGGTTGTCTGTCTTGGTTCCAAGCTGCCTGTGTTACCTCAAAGCCATTCCCATTCACTTGGAGTTGGAAGCTTTGGTGCACGAACTAGCATCTGTCCCCAGCTATGACCAGCATGGTAGGCTGCCGTCCTTAAGTGCTGCGGAAGTGCTGCTTTTGTTGGAGTTCTCTTCCCTTCTGTGTGAAAAGCACCTTCCGTGTCTCATTTACGTGGTCAAGGCTGCTAGTGCAGTCATACAGTAGTACAACAAAGCGTTACAGTGTCTCCAGCCAGTAATCTGCTGCGTTCGGGGTAGTTGTCAAGGCACAGAATAACGGTGTCCCCTCTTTGCTTTGGGTGTCCCAGCAGGTTTTTTTGGCCCGGCTTCCAAAGGAAGAAACTGTATTGCACCCAGTAAAGGCATGGAACATGGGCAAGGCTTGACATCTGTCGGGACGTAGAGCTTGAGACATCTCGTGAGCAGCTAGGTATCAGAACCTCTTTCCAGTACCAAAGGCAACTCACAACTGCGGGATGTTCAGCTGCTGAGCTGCTCTAATGGCTAGACCTAACACATCAGTGTCGACTGTGCGTATGTGGATCTTAGTGTAGCCTTCTTTCACAGCATTTGCAACATGAAGGAAGATCCGTGTGTCTGCCTCTTCTTGCGTACATGGGACTAACCCACTGACATTCCTGTATCGAGTACAAATGACGTCTTGGTTGTGCGTGCTGATGACCTGACTCCCTGTTTGAAGCTTTGTCACTTGAATGGTGAGGAAGGAGAACAACTCAGTCTTGTTTCCATCCAACCTCATAAACTCCTGCCAGTTTCCAGGGAGAGCATTAGATGGCTCCACGCGTCTTCGGGTGCCTTTTCCCCTCTTGCTTCGGGTGTCTTCAAGTTGTCAGGGATGTATACATCCCACACGATATCTACCCTCCTTGCATGCTGCAGTTGCGATGTTATATAGGGAAAGAAGACTTCCGTAGCATACTGAGAGAAAGTCTTGGCAGGCCCAGATCTCAGCATGTTGACCACAGCTGCACCATCAAAGACGATGACTTCGGCAGCAGGACGGTTAACACTATCTTGTGAGGAAACCAGCTCCTCCAGACAAACTACGAGGTCAGATTTTGTCCCAAGTCTCAGCCATCCCATATATGACAGTGAAGGCGGGCATGTCTGGTTTTTATGGACAAAGAATTCTTGTAGGTCACCATCGCGTATCTGGCAAACAATGTACAGTCTAAAGAAGAGGGAGCAACCATTCTTCAGGGAAGGCAGCTACTTCTGTGCTCTGGACTTTCTTCGAGGTGGAAATCAACTAAAGAGAGGGAGGTTGTTCCTCTTAATGGGGTCAGTTATAGGTTTTGTCTGTCACAAGTCGCTCATTTAGAAATGCGACATACTGCTCTTGCCCATGCCTCTCACTCTTGCGCACTGTTTCACTACCAGCTGGGTGTGCAAGGTCTCTACTCTCCAGCACGAGGAGGTCACTGCTGCCATCACTAAAAGGATTTCTCATCTCCTTTTTGACATTTGTCAGCCTAAGAGCTGCAGGGTTCTCGATTAGGCCTACACAGATTTCTCCTGGCAGTGGGCGTCAAAGAAGCCAGTTTTGATACATTCCATTTTTAACATATCCCCTCGTACTATGGTTACAGCCCTGGCAAGGTGATAAGCTTCCCCATCAGCATCATGCTCGCATGCCTTTCTCAGTGCGTGTCTCACATCTTCATTGATTATAAGTCTGGAAAGTAGACCAGGATATGATTCTTAAGTTTTGATGTATGAACACGTCCTGTTACTTTGGTTCCGAGTAGTTGTAGTTTTGTACTGTAGAAATTAGTCAGGGCTGTCATTTTGAAGACTGGTGCAACTTCACTGTCTACGCGGGTTTCGTTAATGTACGAAACCAGCTCAGCAAGTGCTATGCCTTGGTTTTCTTTATCATTGTTTAATTGATCTGATGCCTTTGCATACCTGGGTTTATTGTAGAGAGACACTAAACATTGAACATGATACTTGGCCTCTTGAGCAATTAGATCACCTGTACTTAGTTTCGCCAGCAAAGGTTGATCCTCTAATTTGAAGGCACACCGCCTGACACGAATGTCAAGGTCAAAAATTGAAGTCTGGTGCAGTGGCACGCTACCGGCTTGTTCGTCAGTAAAAAAGGCTTGTTGAAGGACGGGTACGTTTCATGCTTGGGCGTGTGTAATTTAGGACATCTGAAGTTTCTGCACAGGGTGTTTTCCTCTTTTCTGCTCTGTGGAGTTGTGTCTTCTTGTACCGGAGCCTGCACGAGTCATGCCATTTGTCATTGTTCTATAAAGTTTCATAAATGCCACCGCCGTCGTCTAGCCGCGAAAGTTGTAGGTTACTAGGTAAACACCCATTCTCGTGGAAACCCAAGAGATTTCCAGCCATTGTCCTGTACCTTGCTCCTTCGGTCGCACGTTTTGACTTTGCTGGGCACCAAAACACTTCGGACGTGTCCTCCTGGCACAAGATACATTTGACCCAACCAGTGTGCAAGCCTTGATTGACAGAGATACAAGGCTTCTGGGGGTTCACAACCTTAAACTCTTTTGCCATGGCTCTGATCGTGGTTCTGGAAGCAGAGAATAGTAGCCAATGTTATTAAATTACACTCATTTTGGAGGATTAAAAAACATTACCTAACTGATATGTTATTTTCTGTTATGTTATGGCAATATATGAATTAGGAAGTCATTATGGTACTTGATTAAGCAGATTTAAGGGCCAGGAATCGGTCGGGTACGATTTGGCGCCGCCGTTTGGGCGCCACCGTTTGGGCGCCGCAGTTTGGGCGCCGCCGTTTGGGCGCCGCTGGTTTGGCGCCGCCGTTAACTAGTATTAAGTATTAAATAGTAATACTTGGTTATTAACCTGAAGTGCTGTCTGTCTTTTCAGATAAGTTGTGTTGTTGCCCTTAATAGCATAAATGTCTGAAAATATATCAAGTAAGAAAGGGAAACAGAAGTTTTCACATAATGGATGTATGTGTTTGATAAATGTAGCAAGCGCGACCCTTCGTTACTTTTTGGCGTGCGAGCAAAAGAGTCAGTGCAAAGGACGAATACATACAAAAAACAATGAAATGATTAAAGAAGTTAACATACATTCTCATGCTGCTTCAGCTGTAAGTGTGGAAGTTGCTAAAATAAAAACAAATGTAAAGCGTGAAGCTGAAGAAACCTTAGGAAGACCCTCTGCAATTATAAATACGTGTGTAGCAAATATCTCTCAAGCGGCCCAAGCGGTAATTCCAAATTCTGATGCAATGAAAAAAATAATTAGGAGAAAACGTAATCTACTTGATATGGTCCCCTCAAACCAAATAAATTCAATACTTCATTTTTTGTGTATTATAAGGTGTATATATAATATGGGTACTTTTCCTTTATCTGCCCCCTTGACAATTGGTTAGGTTAAGTCGTGATATTTTCGTTAAAACTAACGAAAATATCACGACTTAATCTAACCAATCGTCAAGGGCGTACAGTTGACCTAACCTGGCAGTGACGATTGGTTAGTTTAAGTCGTGATATTTTTGTTAGTTTTAACGAAACTATCATGACTGAACCTAACCAATCGTCAAGGGGGGCAGATAAAAATATTGTAATGATGGTTCTAAATAAATCTTTAGAATTTTGTATTGTTTTAATTGTTTATATATTTTAAATGTTAAGTCCTGAGTGTAGACCTGGGGGCGACGCCCAAACGGCGGCGCCAAATCGTCCCATTTCGCCAGGACGGTCACCAAATCCTTCTCACCAAAAAATTATAGCGTATATAGACAAACAATAAAAGTCCCTGGCTGCCATTTTGGAAAATGGCTGCCACGGCCACCACGGGATAAATCTGCATTGTCCCTATAGCCAAAATGCTTTGCGAGAACATGTCCTAACTTTGTGCCAAGCGCCATGCTTTTAGCATGAAAGGCACAATTCGTCCATATTTTGCATATATCTACTGGACTATAATTAATATGGGTGTGCAGGATGGAGCATCACCTCACTATGGCCGTGAGCTGCGACAATTCCGATCAGGAAGACTATGCCTATCACAACTTATAGAGCACTATAACAATATCCTAGATACACTTGAAGGCAATGAAAACTATGATGTCATATACACGGATTTTGTTAAAGCTTTCGACAAATGTGATCATGGTATAATAGCACATAAAATGAACCAGATGGAAATAACAGGCAAAGTAGGAAAATGAAGCTACAACTTCCTCAAAGAACGTCTCCAGGTCGTAAAAATTCAAGGTATAACATCATCAGAAATGGAAGTACGCAGCTCAGTATCAAAAGGAAGACTACTGGCCCTGCTCCTTTTCATTATCATGCTAACAGACATAAACAATGAAGTAAAGAGCAACAGTACAGTAACATCCTTTGCAGACGATACAAAGATCAGCAGAAAAATCAACGATGCAAAAGAGGTGGAGGCCTTGTAGAGGGATATAAACAGAATATACTGGTCAGAACAGAACAACATGACATTTAACACTGAGAAATTTCAGCTCTTGAGATATGATAGAAATGAGGAACACAAATGGACAGCATATTACGCCCCGGACAGATAGGAAATTCAGAGAAGAACGAAAGCGATCGATTTGGGGGTTATAATGACCGATGATGCGAAATTCGAGACACAAAATCATACAGCGATAAACAAAGCAAAAAGAGTCGCAAGACAGGTACTAAGAACCTTTAAAAGAAGGGACAAGACAGTAACGATTCCCCTGCTGAAAACAATGATCATACCAAAACTTAAATACTGCTCAGTCTTGACGTTCCCATATAAAAAGGAAGAAACTAATAAACTAGAAAAAACTTTGGGACATTTCACAGCTAAGATTGATGGCTGCAAAGAACTCAACTACTGGGAAAGTTGAGTCTCGGAGAAAAATAGTCTCGTTGAGTGGAGGCTTGAAGAGAAGTTGAGGTTCAGTCCGAAGAAAGGTTGCGTTTAGAGGAAAATCGTCTCGGCGAGTGGAGGCTTGGAGAGAAGCGGAAACCTTGCCGATGCGACGGAGATCGGTGACTGAAACTAAAATGGCATTGGGCGGAGTTTCTTTTATCGCCACAACAGTGCGAAAACAAGTAAGGTGAGCCAATGACAATGGAGCTCTGAGTGTTCGTGTAGCAGACTGAAGTTTGAAGCACTACTTTACCATCGGTAACGGACGAAGATTTCTTCGAGCACCACTTTTCCAGTTACGATTCTTGTTTTATTCATTATATTTATTGGAGCCTCAGGAGCATTTAGCGGTGAGGCCAAGGAGGGTTGCCAGAAGCTGCCATTTATGGCAAATTGTGCCACTTTCTCAAATCATTAAATAAAGTTGCCACATTTTTGTGGCCAAAAAAAATGCGTCACTTTTTTGCCACTTTTGTTAATTTTTATCGCCATTTTGCCACATCATGAAGAAGAGGACACACTAAAAATTCACTTTTAGCAAAAAAATTGTTAATCAAATTATCTTCAATTATCATGATTGGTAAACGAACCAATGACCTCACACTGGGCTATATTGCAATTGGCAGGTTTTGAATTGAATTCACATGGGAAGGGTATTTAAAAGTTCGGCGTATACAAGTCAAAGCTAAACATCGTCTAATCCTATTTAACTAACTGACCTAATTGTAGGGGAAGTGTTTCAGGTCACTAGCAACAGAAACTTTAAATACTTCTTTCCTTTCAATTTCAAATGCATTTGTAGAGTGTTCAGTCAGGTATCAATATTCAAGTGAAAACTCAGAAATAGAATAGGTATAAATCTCATTAACAGTATTTTATTAATAAGATCATTGTTAATGAGTGAAAACAAATGTAAGAATTTCACTGTAATAAATAACATGTTGAGTTTAATTAATTCTAAAATGTACAATGCTAAAGATGATGAAGGTGAAATTAATCACCTAAATGATCTACCGGTACTTGAGAATATGTAGTTTAATCATGAAATATATATACTCTCATTTTATGTATAATTGTAGTTGTGTAAAATATGTTTCAATACTAAGTATATGTTTTTCAACACTAATTTATCAATTTACAGATTTCTTATTGCCACAGTTGTGCCATTTTTTAAAATTATTTTGCCACAAATGCCATAAAAATAAACTTCAGCAGCATACCCGCAAAATTGAAGAGTGCAATGCAATTTCATGCAACATTACAACATGATACACCATGGTTTTGCAATGCTACAACATTGCATCATGATGCAGCACGACTTTTCAAAATTGTATCCAACATTTGCGACATTGCAGAAAACGATGCTCAGAGGCCTGTAAATTGTGGTAGGGTGTTGGGGGGATTCCAAATCTTAAAATAAAGGAAATAGAGCCTATTGCAACATTTGGCAATATTTCTGGAAAAGATGCGCAAGGGCTAGGGAAGGGTGGTAGGGGGGATAGGGGTGCCAGAACGTAAAATTAAGCGAATATAGACATATAAACTGTATGTTTGCATGTATATGTGTGTATGTATGTATGTTTGAATATGTGTCTGCGTATGTTTCTCTGACACTAAGTCATAGTATGTATATTAGGGCGGAGGTTTTCACACTTTTTTCGATTTTCGCTTTGTAATAGCGCCGAAAAGTGGCTCTTCCACGTCAAAAGTGAGTGTGTGACATCTCAGAGATCTGCAACAATATCTTCTACCTCCGCACGCGCGTTGAAAATCCAAAAAATGCGACAAAATACGCATTTTTTCAATATTTTCTTATAGTTTTATTTTTCATCCTACCTTCTTGTAATAGCGAGGAAAAGCATCCTAAAGGTTTACTTTAGACTATTTTTAAATATTTTTGTCCTGCGATAATTTTTTCTGCCTCCGAAAACATTCCAAAATACGAGAAAATTTACATAAATAGCGTATTTTATAATGACTCTATTATGGTCAACTTCGGCCGTACACCACAGTTTATTCGTTAATTATGTATTAAGTTATGCAATTAACAATTCATTATATCATATTTTAGTAATTTAAGAAGTTTATATATTTCAGCAATTAAATAATTTAAGTCCACCAATGCAGTTTACTTTGGATATGCTTGGTTTATTTTTGATGACTTATTATGTAATATGCATGCACCTCCTCGCTTATTTCGTCAATACTGAATGTACTATATTGACAAAATAACCCAGAACTCACCACATGGAGGTGGCTGCATTTCGAGTTCCTCCCTGCCCGACCCAACCACCCTACCATTATCGGACTTAGGCTAGTTACACACTGTAGTCACTTTTTGTTTCCATTCTTGGCATTTTATTTCTGGATTCTAATCTTGCTCTGATAAATCCATCCCTCGCCTCTGAACCGCATACTGCAGCTGAAGCCTCTGTTACAAGCTTCATATGCCGTTCAACCGCTTGGGTGTGGCAAGGAAAGCGTGGGATGAATCAGGTACATCTCCTGATGAGATACAGTTCAGGATGTCGGAGCGTGATAGAACTTTTGTCAGAGGAGGCTCTGACAGCTCACAAATTTGCCAGTTAATCATGTTGTAGTACTCACTGCACTGAAAGTTCAACGTGGGCAATTTAAACATTCTTACTGCGGCTGACTCAGAATCTCTTGCTTTAAGGATTTTCCTCCATCCTAATTCCCTGATATGTTTTGCTTCATCGTGAATCATACTAAGGAGAACATTCTCAGGATGAGAAAAATAGGAATTTCTCTGAATAACACGATCAACTATTTCTATACAGCGGGCACTGAACGACCTCGAGCGTTGTATCATTTGATAAAGATGTTTGGCTCCCTGTGTTGCTGAAGAATTTCTCTTGATTTGAAACCACATTGGAAATTTGGAATATAAACTTTCATAATATAATCCACGATACACTTAAGGTTGTCTGAAGGTTTTTCAGTTGAAACGTAGAGACGAAGTATGCGGTTAGCAGTTGTCACCCATCTGGGTGTGCCATTTTGCCTGGTTTCCTTTGAGCTAGAGAGGGACTACATTCACCTTTTGACACAGCATCATAGATTTCTGCCAAATATTTTTGATCTGTGCTCAGATCATCTCTGTCAACTACAATTTCTTCCCCTTCAACTGTTTCAAACTCAACAACAGGTCTCTTTTCACAATCAATTACCTCTTTTCCTTAGGCCCCGTAAAACTATGAGGCCCTGTTGTTTTACCATTAATGTTAGTCACTATGTGCCGCAAGGGAAGTTCATTAGTGTGAAGCAAGCAAATCAGCCACTGGAGTGCTCTCTGAAAGTGCTCTTCAATACTTCTTATCACTCCTCCTTTTGGTCCTGTATTAACTGCTGTCACGTCACATCTAATGGCTTTAACTTCTGAAGTATCAATCTCATTTGAGCGAAAAAAATCCAAAATTGCAGAAGATATACTCTGTACTGAGCCAGAAGTGGGAGTTACATGCCCAATATAATGCGAGTTTGGTTCTTGAAGCAAAGTGACATGTTCTTCTGTTATATTTTTTTGATAAACTTTACTGCCAACTTTTTCTTGCACTGCAGTTCTGTCCTTTCTTCCATCGAAAGAGATACTCTCCATAGTTTCTTCTTCGTACTCTCTCTTTTGAATGATAGATCTCACTCTTTTTCTAGCTCTCCTTACGGTGCTGGGACAACTGCCCCCCGGACAACCGCCCCCCGGACAATTGCCCTCCGACAACCGCCCCCGGACAACTTCCCCCGTAGGACAATCGCCCCCCGGACAACTTCCCCCGTAGGACAATCGCCCCCCGGATTATTGCCCCCCCATAAGTAAATAAAAATTAAATAGGAATTAAATTTATCAGTATTTATAAAAAACAAACCTAACCTAACCTAACCTAGCCTAACCTAACCTAACCTAACCACCAAATATGACTTTCAAAACGACCTTTCAATAAGTATTGCGAACTGTTTAAATATAACTAATTAATCCATAGTACAGGGTGGGGCACGGGAACCAAGTGTTTTTGGAATAATCAGGAAAATGATATTTATTTTTGTAAAGAAAATATATTGGTAGAACAACATTCGTAAGAACATAGCATTTCATGTCATAATAATCATGTACCGAAAATTATATCTGGCATATGATGTCCTTGGCCGTCGACGCATTGTTGAAGGCGTTTACGAAAATTGGCCTCCACTCTTCCCAGCAGGTCTCTGTTGATTTGGATGATTTGTTGACGGATCGCTTCCTTCAATGCATCTAATGTACGGGGCTTGTCCTCGTAGACACGTGACTTGAGGTACCCCCATAGAAAGAAGTCACATGTGGACAAGTCAGGGGACCGAGGGGGCCATGCAATGTCACCAAATCTCGAAATGAGATGGTTGGGAAACAGGGGGTGAAGAACAGCCATTGACGCTCTGGCGGTGTGTGGCGTGGCCCCATCTTGCTGAAACCACAAATGTCGACGAGCAATACGCCTTCTTCGTAACTCAGGGATGAAAAAGGTGTTCACCATCTCAATGTAACGCCCAGATGTTATGGTAACGGTAACCCCATTTTGTTCGAAGAAATAGGGACCGATGACGCCAAACTTTCCCACCGCGCACCAAACTGTAACCTTAGGGCTATGCAGCGGTTTTTCATGGAGTTGTCGCGGATTTTCAGCAGCCCAGTACCGACAGTTTTGATTGTTGACGGCCCCATTAAGGTGGAAATGGGCTTCATCACTCATTACCACCATCATGTTTTCATTCTGCTCATAAAGTGCAAGCATTTCCTGTGCAAAATTCAGTCGTTGGGGGCAATCGTTTACATTCAATTCCTGCACCATCGCTAACTTGTATGGGTGAAAATGTAATTCTTCATGCAAAATCCGTCTAACAGTACGATTGCTGATTCCGAGTGCAGCTGAATGTCTCCGAGCAGAGCGGCCTGGGCTTTGCAACATCGCTTGTCTGACCCTTTCAACGTTCTCTGGAGTACGCACAGTGCGTTGCGGCCCCTTCGGTTTTGTTTTCATTATTGAGCCTCCTGTTCGAAGATTGTTAACCCAACGTAAGATTGTGTCACGAGCGGGAACAGAGTCATTTCGATGAATGTTGAATCTGCGGCGAAACGCACGCTGAACTGCTGTCACTGACTCGCCACTCCTAACAAAATGATCATACGCGAACATGCGGTGTTCTAACGTCCACTGCTCCATGATGGCACATGAAAGATAAAGGTGAGTGTTAGTTAAAGTTAAATGCTATGAACCCAGAAATGGAATGCTACCTACCTCACGCCCCTCCCATTCCTAATGGCCGATTACTAGCTATTCAAAAAACACTTGATTCCCGTGCCCCACCCTGTATATTTGAAATACAATAAGTCTTGCCAACTGTTTAAATAAAATTAAGTAGCTAAACTTCATAATTTTATTATAAATAAGTAAGCAATAATTGGAAATTTTTTTGTTAAATATTGCTAACTTTTTAAATAAAAAAAATTTTTCAGGCTACAAGCAAAATTAAGCAAGAATTGGCAATAATGTTGTTAAATATTGATTTAGCTTGCCATTTTTTAAACGTAAATTTAATTTCTATTTAATTTTTATTTACTTATGGGGGGCAAAAATCCGGGGGGCGATTGTCCTACGGGGGCAATTGTCCGGGGGGCGGGTGTCGGGGGGCGGTTGTCCAGGGGGCAGTTATCCGGACAGCCTCCTTACTTTGCATCTCTCTATTACTGAACTTAAATCTTTTTCGTTTATAATTCCCACGTCTTCAAGAACAGCCGAAGCAATTATAGCAGCAGACCAGACGTGTTTGACACACCAATTCTGTCACAAGCTATAGCCAATGAGGAGATTGTTCCATGATGAGATTGTTCCATCGATTTGATTTTCTGTGTCGGTTCATAATCAGAATTCGCTCCTTCTGTTTTACTTGATGTTGATGGCAGTGTTTCAGTTGCTTGTCCTTTACTGGTAGATGGTTTTGGTTCATACTGTTTCATTCTCTGTTGTATTCTAGCAATAGTTGCTAGATCTTTACGAGTTTGTGAAACATCAAGAGAGCCTATTGCCAATTTTCTTGATGTTCTCTGATCTTTAAGGAAGTCTTGGTCAATTGCTGGAACCTTGAGATGGTTTTCACATGAACACTTATCAAAATTTTCACATTTGCAAGCACTGATGTCAAATAATTTGTTTCCTGCCTCATTTTGAAATGTTTGTAATTTAATTTTGAATGAGTCACTATCTTGTTTCCTTTTTATTGACTTTAGAAGGTTTTGACATTTTTCATGGTAATTTTTAATCATTTGAGCGACAGGGTTATGAGAAACAGTAGGAATAGAGGCTGTTTTCCACAAATCTTCGAGAGTTTTTGAGAGAACACCCGAAATTTCTGCAACTGTAGGCTCTTTCGTCGATGTCTTCAAATTCAACCTGATTTGCTGAAAATATTTCATGACGTCCTTATAGGTTGGAAGGCACCTCTTGTCTACAGTAGATCAGCTGGAGCCCCGAATATAGGGCAACTTGAAGAAGTTCTTGTTGCTTGAGCTGGTACTGACATTGTGAAAAACACAGTAATTAATATAAAAATTAAGAAATTACTCCTAAAACGTAAAATATTCTTGCATTCTGCAGAAGTTTTGTATATTACACCAACGTATTATTATGCACTAAAATATGCAGTATATATCAACATATGCGTGTTGTCGTGCTCCAAAGATGTATTAACAGCAAGAGCAACACAATCCACATCTTACCCAAAACGTAGCTAGCACAACACTGCGGGGAAGTGAGAGCAAACAGGCCTGGTAGAGTGTTGTGTGTCATGACTCATCAGTCATCACTCACTGACTCATTGCCGTATATGGCAATGACGAGCAACAAACCACACCAGGCTGTGGGGAAGCTTCTAGAACGATGTGGGAGTACTACATGACGTATAAAGTGAATTTATTAGCGTATAGGCTGAATATGCAAAATACGTGATTTATGCGGATTTTTCCGTATTTTGGAACGTTTGCGGTGGCAGAAGCTTTTATCGCAGGACAAAAATATTTAAAAATAGTCTAAGATAAACCTTTAGGATGCTTTTCCTCGCTATTACAAGAAGGTAGGATGAAAATTAAAAATATAAGAAAATATTGAAAAAATGCGTATTTTGGCGCATTTTTAGAATTTTCAACGCGCGTGCGGAGGCAGAAGATATTGCAGATCTCTGAGATTTTACACACTCACTTTTGACCTGGAAGAGCCACTATTCCGCGCTATTATAAAACGAAAATCGAAAAAAGTGTAAAAACGCTCCGCCCTAATTTATATATATATATATATATATATGAATAGAAACGACATAAGTGTTAAGGAACGTTTCTGCACACGAGGAGGAGAGATAACGAATAATGAAAAATGAGGCGAACCGCCCGGGAATCGAACCCAGGGCCTTCCAATTGCCGGTTGGACGCTCTACCATTATGCTACGGACCTCACTCAATCACAAATCGAAATTCTCCCACATAGGGCAGAAACCAATGCCCTGAGAGGGCACCCTCGCAAATCGTGAATATGCGCATATAACTGCAATGACCGCGCAGTATATAAATGAATAGAAACGACATAAGTGTTAAGGAACGTTTCTGCACACGAGGAGGAGAGATAACGAATAATGAAAAATGAGGCGAACCGCCCGGGAATCGAACCCAGGGCCTTCCAATTGCCGGTTGGACGCTCTACCATTATGCTACGGACCTCACTCAATCACAAATCGAAATTCTCCCACATAGGGCAGAAACCAATGCCCTGAGAGGGCACCCTCGCAAATCGTTATCTCTCCTCCTCGTGTGCAGAAACGTTCCTTAACACTTATGTCGTTTCTATTCATTTATATACTGCGCGGTCATTGCAGTTATATGCGCATATTCACGATTTGCGAGGGTGCCCTCTCAGGGCATTGGTTTCTGCCCTATGTGGGAGAATTTCGATTTGTGATTGAGTGAGGTCCGTAGCATAATGGTAGAGCTTCCAACCGGCAATTGGAAGGCCCTGGGTTCGATTCCCGGGCGGTTCGCCTCATTTTTCATTATTCGTTATCTCTCCTCCTCGTGTGCAGAAACGTTCCTTAACACTTATGTCGTTTCTATTCATTTATATACTGCGCGGTCATTGCAGTTATATATGCATATATATATATATATATATATATCGGGTGG